>OX104114.1:1617448-2217448 GCA_944474755.1 Limnoperna fortunei | reverse complement strand
ATGTAGCGTTCTGTGATGGTGTCAGTGTTTTATTTGTATACTGACTGTTCCCCTGTAAAGATCATCAACAGTCTGACATGAAGTGTTCTGTGATGGTGTCTATGTTTTATTTTTATCTTAACTGTTCCCCTGTAAAAATCATCAATAGTCTTGACATGTAGCGTTCTGTGATGGTGTCAGTGTTTTATTTGTATACTGACTGTTCCCCTGTAAAAATCATCAACAGTCTGACATGTAGTGTTCCGTTATGATGTCTGTTTTATTTGTATATTAACTGTTCCTCTGTAAAAATCATCAACAATCTGACATGAAGTGTTCTGTGATGGTGTCTGTTTTATTTGTATATTGACTGTTCCCCTGTAAAAATCATCAACAGTCTGACATGAAGTGTTCTGTGATGGTGTTAGTGTTTTATTTGTATATTGACTGTTCCCATGTAAAAAATATCAACAGTCTGACATGTAGTTATCTGTGATGGTGTCAGTGTTTTATTTGTATATTGACTGTTCCCCTGTAAAAATCATCAACAATCTGACATGAAGTGTTCTGTGATGGTGTCTGTGTTTTATTTGTATACTGACTGTTCCCCTGTAAAAATCATCGATAGTCTGACATGAAGTGTTCTGTGATGGTGTCAGTGTTTTATTTGTATATTGACTGTTCCTCTGTAAAAATCATCAACAATCTGACATGAAGTGTTCTGTGATGGTGTCAGTGTTTTATTTGTATATTGACAGTTCCCCTGTAAAAATCATCAAAAATCTGACATGAAGTGTTCTGTGATAGTGTCTGTGTTTTATTTGTATATTGACTGTTCCCCAGAAAAAATCATCAACAATCTGACATGAAGTGTACCGTGATAGTGTCAGTGTTTTATTTGTATATTAACTGTTCCCCTGTAAAAATCATCAACAATCTGAAATGAAGTGTTCTGTGATGGTGTCTGTGTTTTATTTGTATATTAACTGTTCCCCTGTAAAAATCATCAACAATCTGACATGTAGCGTTCTGTGATAGTGTCAGTGTTTTATTTGTATATTAACTGTTCTCCGGTAAAAATCATCAACAATCTGACATGAAGTTTTCTGTGATGGTGTCTGTGTTTTATTTGTATACTAACTGTTCCCCTGTAAAAATCATCAACAGTCTGACATGAAGTGTTCTGTGATGGTGTCTGTGTTTTATTTGTATATTACCTGTTCCCCTGTAAAAATCATCAACAGTCTGACATGAAGTGTTCTGTGATGGTGTCAGTGTTTTATTTGTATATTGACTGTTACCCTGTAAAAATCATCAACAGTCTGACATGTAGCGTTCTGTGATGGTGTCAGTGTTTTATTTGTATATTAACTGTTCACCTGTAAAAATCATCAACAATCTGACATGAAGTGTTCTGTGATGGTGTCAGTGTTTTATTTGTATATTAACTGTTACCCTATAAAAATCATCAACAATCTGACATGAAGTGTTCTGTGATGGTGTCTGTGTTTTATTTGTATATTGACTGTTCCCCTGTAAAAATCATCAACAGTCTGACATGTAGTGTTCTGTGATGGTGTCTCTTTTATTTGTTTATTGACTGTTCCCCTGTAAAAATCATCAACAGTCTGACATGTAGCGTTCTTTGATGGTGTCAGTGTTTTATTTGTATACTGACGGTTCCCCTGTAAAAATCACCAACAGTCTGACATGAAATGTTCTGTGATGGTGTCTGTGTTTTTTTGTATATTGACTGTTCCCCTGTAAAAATCATCAACAGTCTGACATGTAGCGTTCTGTGATGGTGTCAGTGTTTTATTTGTATATTAACTGTTCCCCTGTAAAAATCATCAACAGTCTGACATGAAGTGTTCTGTGATGGTGTCTGTGTTTTATTTGTATATTGACTGTTCCCCTGTAAAAATCATCAACAGTCTGACATGAAGTGTTCTGTGATGGTGTCTGTGTTTTATTTGTATATTAACTGTTCCCCTGTAAAAATCATCAACAGTCTGACATGAAGTGTTCTGTGATGGTGTCAGTGTTTTATTTGTATATTGACTGTTACCCTATAAAAATCATCAACAATCTGACATGAAGTGTTCTGTGATGGTGTCTGTGTTTTATTTGCATATTGACTGTTCCCCTGTAAAAATCATCAACAGTCTGACATGAAGTGTTCTGTGATGGTGTCTGTGTTTTATTTGTATATTGACTGTTCTCCTGTAAAAATCATCAACAATCTGACATGAAGTGTTCTGTGATGGTGTCTGTGTTTTATTTGTATACTAACTGTTCCCCTGTAAAAATCATCAACAGTCGGACATGAAGTGTTCTGTGATGGTGTCTTGTGTTTTATTTGTATACTAACTGTTCCCCTGTAAAAATCATCAACAGTCTGACATGTAGCGTTCTGTGATGGTGTCAGTGTTTTATTTGTATACTGACTGTTCCCCTGTAAAAATCATCAACAGTCTGACATGTAGTGTTCCGTTATGATGTCTGTTTTATTTGTATATTGACTGTTCCTCTGTAAAAATCATCAACAATCTGACATGAAGTGTTCTGTGATGGTGTCTGTGTTTTATTTGTATATTGACTGTTCCCCTGTAAAATTATCAACAATCTGACATGAAGTGTTCTGTGATGGTGTCAGTGTTTTATTTGTATATTGACTGTTCCCCTGTAAAAATCATCAACAATTTTGACATGAAGTGTTCTGTGATGGTGTCTGTGTTTTATTTGTATATTGACTGTCTCCCTGTAAAAATCATCAACAGTCTGGAATGAAGTGTTCTGTGATGCTGTCAGTGTTTTATTTGTATATTGACTGTTTCCTTTAAAAATTATCAACAGTCTGACATGTAGTGTTCCGTTATGATGTCTGTGTTTTATTTGTATATTGACTGTTCCCCTGTAAAAATCATCAACAGTCTGACATGGAGTGTTCAGTCATAGTGTCAGTGTTTTATTTGTATATTGACTGTCCCCCTGTAAAAATCATCAACAATCTGACATGGAGTGTTCTGTGATTGTGTCTGTGTTTTATTTGTATACTGACTGTTCCCCTGTAAAAATCATCAACAGTCTGACATGAAGTGCTCTGTGATGGTGTCTGTGTTTTATTTGTATATTGAATGTTCCCCTGTAAAAATCATCAACAATCTGACATGAAGTGTTCTGTGATGGTGTCAGTGTTTTATTTGTATACTGACTGTTCCCCTGTAAAAATCATTAACAATCTGACATGAAGTGTTCTGTGATGGTGTCTGTTTTATTTGTATACTGACTGTTCCCCTGTAAAAATCATCAACAATATGACATGAAGTGTTCTGTGATGGTGTCTGTTTTATTTGTATACTGACTGTTCCCCTGTAAAAATCATCAACAGTCTGACATGAAGTGTTATGTGATGGTGTCAGTGTTTTATTTGTATATTGACTGTTCCCCTGTAAAAATCATCAACAGTCTGACATGTATCGTTCTGTGATGGTGTCAGTGTTTAATTTGTATACTGACTGTTCCCCTGTAAAAATCATCAACAGTCTGACATGTAGCGTTCTGTGATGGTGTCAGTGTTTTATTTGTATACTGACTGTTCCCCTGTAAAAATCATCAAAAGTCTGACATGAAGTGTTCTGTGATGGTGTCAGTGTTTATTTGTATATTGACTGTTACCCTATAAAAATCATCAACAATCTGACATGAAGTGTTCTGTGATGGTGTCTGTGTTTTATTTGTATATTAACTGTTCCCCTGTAAAAATCATCAACAATCTGACATGAAGTGTTCTGTGATGGTGTCAGTGTTTTATTTGTATATTGACTGTTACCCTGTAAAAATCATCAACAGTCTGACATGTAGCGTTCTGTGATGGTGTCAGTGTTTTATTTGTATATTAACTGTTCCCTTGTTAAAATCATCAACAATCTGACATGAAGTGTTCTGTGATGGTGTCAGTGTTTTATTTGTATATTGACTGTTACCCTGTAAAAATCATCAACAATCTGACATGAAGTGTTCTGTGATGGTGTCTGTGTTTTATTTGTATATTGACTGTTCCCCTGTAAAAATCAACAGTCTGACATGTAGTGTTCTGTGATGGTGTCTGTTTTATTTGTTTATTGACTGTTCCCCTGTAAAAATCATCAACAGTCTGACATGTAGCGTTCTGTGATGGTGTCAGTGTTTTATTTGTATACTGACTGTTCCCCTGTAAAAATCACCAACAGTCTGACATGAAGTGTTCTGTGATGGTGTCTGTGTTTTATTTGTATATTGACTGTTCCCCTGTAAAAATCATCAACAATCTGACATGTAGCGTTCTGTGATGGTGTCAGTGTTTTATTTGTATACTGACTGTTCCCCTGTAAAGATCATCAACAGTCTGACATGAAGTGTTCTGTGATGGTGTCTATGTTTTATTTTTATCTTAACTGTTCCCCTGTAAAAATCATCAATAGTCTTGACATGTAGCGTTCTGTGATGGTGTCAGTGTTTTATTTGTATACTGACTGTTCCCCTGTAAAAATCATCAACAGTCTGACATGTAGTGTTCCGTTATGATGTCTGTTTTATTTGTATATTAACTGTTCCTCTGTAAAAATCATCAACAATCTGACATGAAGTGTTCTGTGATGGTGTCTGTTTTATTTGTATACTGACTGTTCCCCTGTAAAAATCATCAACAGTCTGACATGAAGTGTTCTGTGATGGTGTTAGTGTTTTATTTGTATATTGACTGTTCCCATGTAAAAAATATCAACAGTCTGACATGTAGTTATCTGTGATGGTGTCAGTGTTTATTTGTATATTGACTGTTCCCCTGTAAAAATCATCAACAATCTGACATGAAGTGTTCTGTGATGGTGTCTGTGTTTTATTTGTATACTGAGTGTTCCCCTGTAAAAATCATCGATAGTCTGACATGAAGTGTTCTGTGATGGTGTCAGTGTTTTATTTGTATATTGACTGTTCCTCTGTAAAAATCATCAACAATCTGACATGAAGTGTTCTGTGATGGTGTCAGTGTTTTATTTGTATATTGACAGTTCCCCTGTAAAAATCATCAAAAATCTGACATGAAGTGTTCTGTGATAGTGTCTGTGTTTTATTTGTATATTGACTGTTCCCCAGAAAAAATCATCAACAATCTGACATGAAGTGTACCGTGATAGTGTCAGTGTTTTATTTGTATATTAACTGTTCCCCTGTAAAAATCATCAACAATCTGAAATGAAGTGTTCTGTGATGGTGTCTGTGTTTTATTTGTATATTAACTGTTCCCCTGTAAAAATCATCAACAATCTGACATGAAGTGTTCTGTGATAGTGTCAGTGTTTTATTTGTATATTAACTGTTCCCCGGTAAAAATCATCAACAATCTGACATGAAGTTTTCTGTGATGGTGTCTGTGTTTTATTTGTATACTAACTGTTCCCCTGTAAAAATCATCAACAGTCTGACATGAAGTGTTCTGTGATGGTGTCTGTGTTTTATTTGTATATTACCTGTTCCCCTGTAAAAATCATCAACAGTCTGACATGAAGTGTTCTGTGATGGTGTCAGTGTTTTATTTGTATATTGACTGTTACCCTGTAAAAATCATCAACAGTCTGACATGTAGCGTTCTGTGATGGTGTCAGTGTTTTATTTGTATATTAACTGTTCACCTGTAAAAATCATCAACAATCTGACATGAAGTGTTCTGTGATGGTGTCAGTGTTTTATTTGTATATTAACTGTTACCCTATAAAAATCATCAACAATCTGACATGAAGTGTTCTGTGATGGTGTCTGTGTTTTATTTGTATATTGACTGTTCCCCTGTAAAAATCATCAACAGTCTGACATGTAGTGTTCTGTGATGGTGTCTCTTTTATTTGTTTATTGACTGTTCCCCTGTAAAAATCATCAACAGTCTGACATGTAGCGTTCTTTGATGGTGTCAGTGTTTTATTTGTATACTGACGGTTCCCCTGTAAAAATCACCAACAGTCTGACATGAAATGTTCTGTGATGGTGTCTGTGTTTTTTTGTATATTGACTGTTCCCCTGTAAAAATCATCAACAGTCTGACATGTAGCGTTCTGTGATGGTGTCAGTGTTTTATTTGTATATTAACTGTTCCCCTGTAAAAATCATCAACAGTCTGACATGAAGTGTTCTGTGATGGTGTCTGTGTTTTATTTGTATATTGACTGTTCCCCTGTAAAAATCATCAACAATCTGACATGAAGTGTTCTGTGATGGTGTCAGTGTTTTATTTGTATACTGACTGTTCCCCTGTAAAAATCATCAACAATCTGACATGAAGTGTTCTGTGATAGTGTCTGTGTTTTATTTGTATATTGACTGTTGCCCTGTAAAAATCATCAACTGTCTGACATGTAGTGTTCTGTGATGGTGTCTTGTGTTTTATTTGTATACTAACTGTTCCCCTGTAAAAATCATCAACAGTCTGACATGAAGTGTTCTGTGATGGTGTCTATGTTTTATTTGTATATTAAATGTTCCCCTGTAAAAATCATCAATAGTCTTGACATGTAGCGTTCTGTGATGGTGTCAGTGTTTTATTTGTATACTGACTGTTCCCCTGTAAAAATCATCAACAGTCTGACATGTAGTGTTCCGTTATGATGTCTGTTTTATTTGTATATTGACTGTTCCTCTGTAAAAATCATCAACAATCTGACATGAAGTGTTTTGTGATGGTGTCTGTTTTATTTGTATACTGACTGTTCCCCTGTAAAAATCATCAACAGTCTGACATGAAGTGTTCTGTGGTGGTGTCAGTGTTTTATTTGTATATTGACTGTTCCCCTGTAAAAAAATATCTACAGTCTGACATGTAGTGTTCTGTGATGATGTCAGTGTTTTATTTGTATATTGACTGTTCCCCTGTAAAAATCATCAACAATCTGACATGAAGTGTTCTGTGATGGTGTCTGTGTTTTATTTGTATACTGACTGTTCCCCTGTAAAAATCATCGATAGTCTGAAATGAAGTGTTCTGTGATGGTGTCAGTGTTTTATTTGTATATTGACTGTTCCTCTGTAAAAATCATCAACAATCTGACATGAAGTGTTCTGTGATGGTGTCAGTGTTTTATTTGTATATTGACTGTTCCCCTGTAAAAATCATCAAAAATCTGACATGAAGTGTTCTGTGATAGTGTCTGTGTTTTATTTGTATATTGACTGTTACCCTGTAAAAATCATCAACAGTCTGACATGTAGCGTTCTGTGATGGTGTCAGTGTTTTATTTGTATATTAACTGTTCACCTGTAAAAATCATCAACAATCTGACATGAAGTGTTCTGTGATGGTGTCAGTGTTTTATTTGTATATTAACTGTTACCCTATAAAAATCATCAACAATCTGACATGAAGTGTTCTGTGATGGTGTCTGTGTTTTATTTGTATATTGACTGTTCCCCTGTAAAAATCATCAACAGTCTGACATGTAGTGTTCTGTGATGGTGTCTCTTTTATTTGTTTATTGACTGTTCCCCTGTAAAAATCATCAACAGTCTGACATGTAGCGTTCTTTGATGGTGTCAGTGTTTTATTTGTATACTGACGGTTCCCCTGTAAAAATCACCAACAGTCTGACATGAAATGTTCTGTGATGGTGTCTGTGTTTTTTTTGTATATTGACTGTTCCCCTGTAAAAATCATCAACAGTCTGACATGTAGCGTTCTGTGATGGTGTCAGTGTTTTATTTGTATACTGACTGTTCCCCTGTAAAAATCATCAACAGTCTGACATGAAGTGTTCTGTGATGGTGTCTGTGTTTTATTTGTATATTGACTGTTCCCCTGTAAAAATCATCAACAATCTGACATGAAGTGTTCTGTGATGGTGTCAGTGTTTTATTTGTATACTGACTGTTCCCCTGTAAAAATCATCAACAGTCTGACATGAAGTGTTCTGTGATAGTGTCTGTGTTTTATTTGTATATTGACTGTTGCCCTGTAAAAATCATCAACTGTCTGACATGTAGTGTTCTGTGATGGTGTCTTGTGTTTTATTTGTATACTAACTGTTCCCCTGTAAAAATCATCAACAGTCTGACATGAAGTGTTCTGTGATGGTGTCTATGTTTTATTTGTATATTAAATGTTCCCCTGTAAAAATCATCAATAGTCTTGACATGTAGCGTTCTGTGATGGTGTCAGTGTTTTATTTGTATACTGACTGTTCCTCTGTAAAAATCATCAACAATCTGACATGAAGTGTTTTGTGATGGTGTCTGTTTTATTTGTATACTGACTGTTCCCCTGTAAAAATCATCAACAGTCTGACATGAAGTGTTCTGTGGTGGTGTCAGTGTTTTATTTGTATATTGACTGTTCCCCTGTAAAAAAATATCTACAGTCTGACATGTAGTGTTCTGTGATGATGTCAGTGTTTTATTTGTATATTGACTGTTCCCCTGTAAAAATCATCAACAATCTGACATGTAGTGTTCTGTGATGGTGTCTGTGTTTTATTTGTATATTGACTGTTCCCCTGTAAAAATCATCAACAGTCTGACATGTAGCGTTCTGTGATGGTGTCAGTGTTTTATTTGTATACTGACTGTTCCCCTGTAAAGATCATCAACAATCTGACATGAAGTGTTCTGTGATAGTGTCTGTGATTTATTTGTATATTGACTGTTCCCCTGTAAAAATCATCAACAATCTGACATGAAGTGTTCTGTGATGGCGTCAGTGTTTTATTTGTATACTGACTGTTCCCCTGTAAAAATCATCAACAGTCTGACATGAAGTGTTCTGTGATGGTGTCTGTGTTTTATTTGTATATTGACTGTTCCCCTGTAAAAATCATCAACAGTCTGACATGTAGTGTTCTGTGATGGTGTCTGTTTTATTTGTATATTGACTGTAAAAATCATCAACAGTCTGACATGAAGTGTTCTGTGATGGTGTCTTGTGTTTTATTTGTATACTTACTGTTCCCCTGTAAAAATCGTCAACAGTCTGACATGAAGTGTTCTGTGATGGTGTCTATGTTTTATTTGTATATTAACTGTTCCCCTGTAAAAATCATCAATAGTCTTGACATGTAGCGTTCTGTGATGGTGTCAGTGTTTTATTTGTATACTGACTGTTCCCCTGTAAAAATCATCAACAGTCTGACATGTAGTGTTCCGTTATGATATCTGTTTTATTTGTATATTAACTGTTCCTCAGTAAAAAATCATCAACAATCTGACATGAAGTGTTCTGTGATGGTGTCTGTTTTATTTGTATACTGACTGTTCCCCTGTAAAAATCATCAACAGTCTGACATGAAGTGTTCTGTGATGGTGTTAGTGTTTTATTTGTATATTGACTGTTCCCCTGTAAAAAATATCAACAGTCTGACATGTAGTTATCTGTGATGGTGTCAGTGTTTTATTTATATATTTTAACTGTTCCCCTGTAAAAATCATCAACAATCTGACATGAAGTGTTCTGTGATGGTGTCAGTGTTTTATTTGTATATTGACTGTTCCTCTGTAAAAATCATCAACAATCTGACATGAAGTGTTCTGTGATGGTGTCAGTGTTTTATTTGTATATTGACTGTTCCCCTGTAACAATCATCAAAAATCTGACATGAAGTGTTCTGTGATAGTGTCTGTGTTTTATTTGTATATTGACTGTTCCCCAGAAAAAATCATCAACAATCTGACATGAAGTGTTCCGTGATAGTGTCAGTGTTTTATTTGTATATTAACTGTTCCCCTGTAAAAATCATCAACAATCTGAAATGAAGTGTTCTGTGATGGTGTCTGTGTTTTATTTGTATATTAACTGTTCCCCTGTAAAAATCATCAACAATCTGACCTGAAGTGTTCTGTGATAGTGTCAGTGTTTTATTTGTATATTAACTGTTCCCCGGTAAAAATCATCAACAATCTGACATGAAGTTTTCTGTGATGGTGTCTGTGTTTTATTTGTATACTAACTGTTCCCCTGTAAAAATCATCAACAGTCTGACATGAAGTGTTCTGTGATGGTGTCTGTGTTTTATTTGTATATTAACTGTTCCCCTGTAAAAATCATCAACAGTCTGACATGAAGTGTTCTGTGATGGTGTCAGTGTTTTATTTGTATATTGACTGTTACCCTATAAAAATCATCAACCATCTGACATGAAGTGTTCTGTGATGGTGTCTGTGCTTTATTTGTATATTAACTGTTCCCCTGTAAAAATCATCAACAATCTGACATGAAGTGTTCTGTGATGGTGTCAGTGTTTTATTTGTATATTGACTGTTACCCTGTAAAGATCATCAACAGTCGGACATGAAGTGTTCTGTGATGGTGTCTTGTGTTTTATTTGTATACTAACTGTTCCCCTGTAAAAATCATCAACAGTCTGACATGTAGCGTTCTGTGATGGTGTCAGTGTTTTATTTGTATATTGACCGTTCCCCTGTAAAATCATCAACAATTTTGACATGAAGTGTTCTGTGAAGGTGTCTGTGTTTTATTTGTATATTGACTGTCTCCCTGTAAAAATCATCAACAGTCTGAAATGAAGTGTTCTATGATGGTGTCAGTGTTTTATTTGTATATTGACTGTTTCCTTTAAAAATTATCAACAGTCTGACATGTAGTGTTCCGTTATGATGTCTGTGTTTTATTTGTATATTGACTGTTCCCCTGTAAAAATCATCAACAATCTGACATGGAGTGTTCAGTCATAGTGTCAGTGTTTTATTTGTATATTGACTGTTCCCCTGTAAAAATCATCAACAGTCTGACATGTAGTGTTCTGTGATGGTGTCTGTTTTATTTGTATATTGACTGTAAAAATCATCAACAGTCTGACATGAAGTGTTCTGTGATGGTGTCTTGTGTTTTATTTGTATACTAACTGTTCCCCTGTAAAAATCATCAACAGTCTGACATGAAGTGTTCTGTGATGGTGTCTATGTTTTATTTGTATATTGACTTTTCCCCTGTAAAAATCATCAATAGTCTTGACATGTAGCGTTCTGTGATGGTGTCAGTGTTTTATTTGTATACTGACTGTTCCCCTGTAAAAATCATCAACAGTCTGACATGTAGTGTTCCGTTATGATGTCTGTTTTATTTGTATATTAACTGTTCCTCAGTAAAAAATCATCAACAATCTGACATGAAGTGTTCTGTGATGGTGTCTGTTTTATTTGTATACTGACTGTTCCCCTGTAAAAATCATCAACAGTCTGACATGAAGTGTTCTGTGATAGTGTCTGTGTTTTATTTGTATATTGACTGTTGCCCTGTAAAAATCATCAACTGTCTGACATGTAGTGTTCTGTGATGGTGTCTTGTGTTTTATCTGTATACTAACTGTTCCCCTGTAAAAATCATCAACAGTCTGACATGAAGTGTTCTGTGATGGTGTCTATGTTTTATTTGTATATTAAATGTTCCCCTGTAAAAATCATCAATAGTCTTGACATGTAGCGTTCTGTGATGGTGTCAGTGTTTTATTTGTATACTGACTGTTCCTCTGTAAAAATCATCAACAATCTGACATGAAGTGTTTTGTGATGGTGTCTGTTTTATTTGTATACTGACTGTTCCCCTGTAAAAATCATCAACAGTCTGACATGAAGTGTTCTGTGGTGGTGTCAGTGTTTTATTTGTATATTGACTGTTCCCCTGTAAAAAAATATCTACAGTCTGACATGTAGTGTTCTGTGATGGTGTCAGTGTTTTATTTGTATATTGACTGTTCCCCTGTAAAAATCATCAACAATCTGACAATAAGTGTTCTGTGATGGTGTCTGTGTTTTATTTGTATACTGACTGTTCCCCTGTAAAAATCATCGATAGTCTGAAATGAAGTGTTCTGTGATGGTGTCAGTGTTTTATTTGTATATTGACTGTTCCTCTGTAAAAATCATCAACAATCTGACATGAAGTGTTCTGTGATGGTGTCAGTGTTTTATTTGTATATTGACTGTTCCCCTGTAAAAATCTTCAAAAATCTGACATGAAGTGTTCTGTGATAGTGTCTGTGTTTTATTTGTATATTGACTGTTCCCCAGAAAAAATCATCAACAATCTGACATGAAGTGTTCTGTGATAGTGTCAGTGTTTTATTTGTATATTAACTGTTCCCCTGTAAAAATCATCAACAATCTGACATGAAGTGTTCTGTGATTGTGTCTGTGTTTTATTTGTATATTAACTGTTCCCCTGTAAAAATCATCAACAATCTGACATGAAGTGTTCTGTGATAGTGTCAGTGTTTTACTTGTATATTAACTGTTCCCCGGTAAAAATCATCAACAATCTGACATGAAGTTTTCTGTGATGGTGTCTGTGTTTTATTTGTATACTGACTGTTCCCCTGTAAAAATCATCAACAATCTGACATGAAGTGTTCTGTGATGGTGTCAGTGTTTTATTTGTATATTGACTGTTACCCTGTAAAAATCATCAACAGTCTGACATGTAGCGTTCTGTGATGGTGTCAGTGTTTTATTTGATGGTGTCAGTGTTTTATTTGTATATTGACTGTTACCCTGTAAAAATCATCAACAATCTGACATGAAGTGTTCTGTGATGGTGTCTGTGTTTTATTTGTATATTGACTGTTCCCCTGTAAAAATCATCAACAGTCTGACATGTAGTGTTCTGTGATGGTGTCTGATTTATTTGTTTATTGACTGTTCCCCTGTAAAAATCATCATCAGTCTGACATGTAGCGTTCTGTGATGGTGTCAGTGTTTTATTTGTATACTGACTGTTCCCCTGTAAAAATCACCAACAGTCTGACATGAAGTGTTCTGTGATGGTGTCTGTGTTTTATTTGTATATTGACTGTTCCCCTGTAAAAATCATCAACAGTCTGACATGTAGCGTTCTGTGATGGTGTCAGTGTTTTATTTGTATACTGACTGTTCCCCTGTAAAGATCATCAACAATCTGACATGAAGTGTTCTGTGATGGTGTCTGTGATTTATTTGTATATTGACTGTTCCCCTGTAAAAATCATCAACAATCTGACATGAAGTGTTCTGTGATGGCGTCAGTGTTTTATTTGTATACTGACTGTTCCCCTGTAAAAATCATCAACAGTCTGACATGAAGTGTTCTGTGATGGTGTCTGTGTTTTATTTGTATATTGACTGTTCCCCTGTAAAAATCATCAACAGTCTGACATGTAGTGTTCTGTGATGGTGTCTGTTTTATTTGTATATTGACTGTAAAAATCATCAACAGTCTGACATGAAGTGTTCTGTGATGGTGTCTTGTGTTTTATTTGTATACTTACTGTTCCCCTGTAAAAATCGTCAACAGTCTGACATGAAGTGTTCTGTGATGGTGTCTATGTTTTATTTGTATATTAACTGTTCCCCTGTAAAAATCATCAATAGTCTTGACATGTAGCGTTCTGTGATGGTGTCAGTGTTTTATTTGTATACTGACTGTTCCCCTGTAAAAATCATCAACAGTCTGACATGTAGTGTTCCGTTATGATATCTGTTTTATTTGTATATTAACTGTTCCTCAGTAAAAAATCATCAACAATCTGACATGAAGTGTTCTGTGATGGTGTCTGTTTTATTTGTATACTGACTGTTCCCCTGTAAAAATCATCAACAGTCTGACATGAAGTGTTCTGTGATGGTGTTAGTGTTTTATTTGTATATTGACTGTTCCCCTGTAAAAAATATCAACAGTCTGACATGTAGTTATCTGTGATGGTGTCAGTGTTTTATTTATATATTTTAACTGTTCCCCTGTAAAAATCATCAACAATCTGACATGAAGTGTTCTGTGATGGTGTCAGTGTTTTATTTGTATATTGACTGTTCCTCTGTAAAAATCATCAACAATCTGACATGAAGTGTTCTGTGATGGTGTCAGTGTTTTATTTGTATATTGACTGTTCCCCTGTAACAATCATCAAAAATCTGACATGAAGTGTTCTGTGATAGTGTCTGTGTTTTATTTGCATATTGACTGTTCCCCAGAAAAAATCATCAACAATCTGACATGAAGTGTTCCGTGATAGTGTCAGTGTTTTATTTGTATATTAACTGTTCCCCTGTAAAAATCATCAACAATCTGAAATGAAGTGTTCTGTGATGGTGTCTGTGTTTTATTTGTATATTAACTGTTCCCCTGTAAAAATCATCAACAATCTGACCTGAAGTGTTCTGTGATAGTGTCAGTGTTTTATTTGTATATTAACTGTTCCCCGGTAAAAATCATCAACAATCTGACATGAAGTTTTCTGTGATGGTGTCTGTGTTTTATTTGTATACTAACTGTTCCCCTGTAAAAATCATCAACAGTCTGACATGAAGTGTTCTGTGATGGTGTCTGTGTTTTATTTGTATATTAACTGTTCCCCTGTAAAAATCATCAACAGTCTGACATGAAGTGTTCTGTGATGGTGTCAGTGTTTTATTTGTATATTGACTGTTACCCTATAAAAATCATCAACCATCTGACATGAAGTGTTCTGTGATGGTGTCTGTGCTTTATTTGTATATTAACTGTTCCCCTGTAAAAATCATCAACAATCTGACATGAAGTGTTCTGTGATGGTGTCAGTGTTTTATTTGTATATTGACTGTTACCCTGTAAAAATCATCAACAGTCGGACATGAAGTGTTCTGTGATGGTGTCTTGTGTTTTATTTGTATACTAACTGTTCCCCTGTAAAAATCATCAACAGTCTGACATGTAGCGTTCTGTGATGGTGTCAGTGTTTTATTTGTATACTGACTGTTGCCCTGTAAAAATCATCAACAGTCTGACATGTAGTGTTCCGTTATGATGTCTGTTTTATTTGTATATTGACTGTTCCTCTGTAAACATCATCAACAATCTGACATGAAGTGTTCTGTGATGGTGTGTGTGTTTTATTTGTATATTGACTGTTCCCCTGTAAAATCATCAACAATCTGACATGAAGTGTTCTGTGATGGTGTCAGTGTTTTATTTGTATATTGACCGTTCCCCTGTAAAATCATCAACAATTTTGACATGAAGTGTTCTGTGAAGGTGTCTGTGTTTTATTTGTATATTGACTGTCTCCCTGTAAAAATCATCAACAGTCTGAAATGAAGTGTTCTATGATGGTGTCAGTGTTTTATTTGTATATTGACTGTTTCCTTTAAAAATTATCAACAGTCTGACATGTAGTGTTCCGTTATGATGTCTGTGTTTTATTTGTATATTGACTGTTCCCCTGTAAAAATCATCAACAATCTGACATGGAGTGTTCAGTCATAGTGTCAGTGTTTTATTTGTATATTGACTGTTCCCCTGTAAAAATCATCAACAGTCTGACATGTAGTGTTCTGTGATGGTGTCTGTTTTATTTGTATATTGACTGTAAAAATCATCAACAGTCTGACATGAAGTGTTCTGTGATGGTGTCTTGTGTTTTATTTGTATACTAACTGTTCCCCTGTAAAAATCATCAACAGTCTGACATGAAGTGTTCTGTGATGGTGTCTATGTTTTATATGTATATTGACTTTTCCCCTGTAAAAATCATCAATAGTCTTGACATGTAGCGTTCTGTGATGGTGTCAGTGTTTTATTTGTATACTGACTGTTCCCCTGTAAAAATCATCAACAGTCTGACATGTAGTGTTCCGTTATGATGTCTGTTTTATTTGTATATTAACTGTTCCTCAGTAAAAAATCATCAACAATCTGACATGAAGTGTTCTGTGATGGTGTCTGTTTTATTTGTATACTGACTGTTCCCCTGTAAAAATCATCAACAGTCTGACATGAAGTGCTCTGTGATGGTGTTAGTGTTTTATTTTTATATTGACTGTTCCCCTGTAAAAAATATCAACAGTCTGACATGTAGTTATCTGTGATGGTGTCAGTGTTTTATTTGTATATTGACTGTTCCCCTGTAAAAATCATCAACAATCTGACATGAAGTGTTCTGTGATGGTGTCTGTGTTTTATTTGTATACTGACTGTTCCCCTGTAAAAATCATCGATAGTCTGACATGAAGTGTTCTGTGATGGTGTCAGTGTTTTATTTGTATATTGACTGTTCCTCTGTAAAAATCATCAACAATCTGACATGAAGTGTTCTGTGATGGTGTCAGTGTTTTATTTGTATATTGACTGTTCCCCTGTAAAAATCATCAAAAATCTGACATGAAGTGTTCTGTGATAGTGTCTGTGTTTTATTTGTATATTGACTGTTCCCCAGAAAAATCATCAACAATCTGACATGAAGTGTTCCGTGATAGTGTCAGTGTTTTATTTGTATATTAACTGTTCCCCTGTAAAAATCATCAACAATCTGAAATGAAGTGTTCTGTGATGGTGTCTGTGTTTTATTTGTATATTAACTGTTCCCCTGTAAAAATCATCAACAATCTGACCTGAAGTGTTCTGTGATAGTGTCAGTGTTTTATTTGTATATTAACTGTTCCCCGGTAAAAATCATCAACAGTCTGACATGAAGTGTTCTGTGATGGTGTCTGTGTTTTTTAATGTATATTAACTGTTCCCCTGTAAAAATCATCAACAGTCTGACATGAAGTGTTCTGTGATGGTGTCTGTGTTTTATTTGTATATTGACTGTTACCCTATAAAAATCATCAACAATCTGACATGAAGTGTTCTGTGATGGTGTCTGTGTTTTATTTGTATATTAACTGTTCCCCTGTAAAAATCATCAACAATCTGACATGAAGTGTTCTGTGATGGTGTCAGTGTTTTATTCGTATATTGACTGTTACCCTGTAAAAATCATCAACAGTCGGACATGAAGTGTTCTGTGATGGTGTCTTGTGTTTTATTTGTATACTGACTGTTCCCCTGTAAAAATCATCAACAGTCTGACATGTAGCGTTCTGTGATGGTGTCAGTGTTTTATTTGTATACTGACTGTTCCCCTGTAAAAATCATCAACAGTCTGACATGTAGTGTTCCGTTATGATGTCTGTTTCATTTGTATTTTGACTGTTCCTCTGTAAAAATCATCAACAATCTGACATGAAGTGTTCTGTGATGGTGTCTGTGTTTTATTTGTATATTGACTGTTCCCCTGTAAAATCATCAACAATCTGACATGAAGTGTTCTGTGATGGTGTCAGTGTTTTATTTGTATATTGACCGTTCCCCTGTAAAATCATCAACAATTTTGACATGAAGTGTTCTGTGATGGTGTCTGTGTTTTATTTGTATATTGACTGTCTCCCTGTAAAAATCATCAACAGCCTGAAATGAAGTGTTGTGTGATGGTGTCAGTGTTTTATTTGTATATTGACTGTTTCCTTTAAAAATTATCAACAGTCTGACATGTAGTGTTCCGTTATGATGTCTGTGTTTTATTTGTATATTGACTGTTCCCCTGTAAAAATCATCAACAGTCTGACATGGAGTGTTCAGTCATAGTGTCAGTGTTTTATTTGTATATTGACTGTCCCCCTGTAAAAATCATCAACAGTCTGACATGGAGTGTTCTGTGATTGTGTCTGTGTTTTATTTGTATACTGACTGTTCCCCTGTAAAAATCATCAACAGTCTGACATGAAGTGTTCTGTGATGGTGTCTGTGTTTTATTTGTATATTGAATGTTCCCCTGTAAAAATCATCAACAATCTGACATGAAGTGTTCTGTGATGGTGTCAGTGTTTTATTTGTATACTGACTGGTCCCCTGAAAAATCATTAACAATCTGACATGAAGTGTTCTGTGATGGTGTCTGTTTTATTTGTATACTGACTGTTCCCCTGTAAAAATCATCAACAATCTGACATGAAGTGTTCTGTGATGGTGTCTGTTTTATTTGTATACTGACTGTTCCCCTGTAAAAATCATCAACAGTCTGACATGTATCGTTCTGTGATGGTGCCAGTGTTTAATTTGTATACTGACTGTTCCCCTGTAAAAATCATCAACAGTCTGACATGTAGCGTTCTGTGATGGTGTCAGTGTTTTATTTGTATACTGACTGTTCCCCTGTAAAAATCATCAAAAGTCTGACACTAGTGTTCTGTGATGGTGTCAGTGTTTTATTTGTATATTGACTGTTACCCTATAAAAATCATCAACAATCTGACATGAAGTGTTCTGTGATGGTGTCAGTGTTTTATTTGTATATTGACTGTTACCCTGTAAAAATCATCAACAGTCTGACATGTAGCGTTCTCTGATGGTGTCAGTGTTTTATTTGTATATTAACTGTTCCCCTGTAAAAATCATCAACAATCTGACATGAAGTGTTCTGTGATGGTGTCAGTGTTTTATTTGTATATTGACTGTTACCCTGTAAAAATCATCAACAATCTGACATGAAGTGTTCTGTGATGGTGTCTGTATTTTATTTGTATATTGACTGTTCCCCTGTAAAAATCAACAGTCTGACATGTAGTGTTCTGTGATGGTGTCTGTTTTATTTGTTTATTGACTGTTCCCCTGTAAAAATCATCAACAGTCTGACATGTAGCGTTCTGTGGTGGTGTCAGTGTTTTATTTGTATACTGACTGTTCCCCTGTAAAAATCATCAACAGTCTGACATGAAGTGTTCTGTGATGGTGTCTGTGTTTTATTTGTATATTGACTGTTCCCCTGTAAAAATCATCAACAGTCTGACATGTAGCGTTCTGTGATGGTGTCAGTGTTTTATTTGTATACTGACTGTTCCCCTGTAAAGATCATCAACAGTCTGACATGAAGTGTTCTGTGATGGTGTCTATGTTTTATTTGTATATTAACTGTTCCCCTGTAAAAATCATCAATAGTCTTGACATGTAGCGTTCTGTGATGGTGTCAGTGTTTTATTTGTATACTGACTGTTCCCCTGTAAAAATCATCAACAGTCTGACATGTAGTGTTCCGTTATGATGTCTGTTTTATTTGTATATTAACTGTTACTCTGTAAAAATCATCAACAATCTGACATGAAGTGTTCTGTGATGGTGTCTGTTTTATTTGTATACTGACTGTTCCCCTGTAAAAATCATCAATAGTCTGACATGAAGTGTTCTGTGATGGTGTTAGTGTTTTATTTGTATATTGACTGTTCCCATGTAAAAAATATCAACACTCTGACATGTAGTTATCTGTGATGGTGTCAGTGTTTTATTTGTATATTGACTGTTCCCCTGTAAAAATCATCAACAATCTGACATGAAGTGTTCTGTGATGGTGTCTGTGTTTTATTTGTATACTGACTGTTCCCCTGTAAAAATCATCGATAGTCTGACATGAAGTGTTCTGTGATGGTGTCAGTGTTTTATTTGTATATTGACTGTTCCTCTGTAAAAATCATCAACAATCTGACATGAAGTGTTCTGTGATGGTGTCAGTGTTTTATTTGTATATTGACAGTTCCCCTGTAAAAATCATCAAAAATCTGACATGAAGTGTTCTGTGATAGTGTCTGTGTTTTATTTGTATATTGACTGTTCCCCAGAAAAAATCATCAACAATCTGACATGAAGTGTTCCGTGATAGTGTCAGTGTTTTATTTGTATATTAACTGTTCCCCTGTAAAAATCATCAACAATCTGAAATGAAGTGTTCTGTGATGGTGTCTGTGTTTTATTTGTATATTAACTGTTCCCCTGTAAAAATCATCAACAATCTGACATGAAGTATACTGTGATAGTGTCAGTGTTTTATTTGTATATTAACTGTTCCCCGGTAAAAATCATCAACAATCTGACATGAAGTTTTCTGTGATGGTGTTTGTGTTTTATTTGTATACTAACTGTTCCCCTGTAAAAATCATCAACAATCTGACATGAAGTGTTCTGTGATGGTGTCTGTGTTTTATTTGTATATTAACTGTTCCCCTGTAAAAATCATCAACAGTCTGACATGAAGTGTTCTGTGATGGTGTCAGTGTTTTATTTGTATATTGACTGTTACCCTATAAAAATCATCAACAATCTAACATGAAGTGTTCTGTGATGGTGTCTGTGTTTTATTTGTATATTAACTGTTCCCCTGTAAAAATCATCAACAATCTGACATGAAGTGTTCTGTGATGGTGTCAGTGTTTTATTTGTATATTGACTGTTACCCTGTAAAAATCATCAACAGTCTGCCATGTAGCGTTCTGTGATGGTGTCAGTGTTTTATTTGTATATTAACTGTTCCCCTGTAAAAATCATCAACAATCTGACATGAAGTGTTCTGTGATGGTGTCTGTGTTTTATTTGTATATTGACTGTTCCCCTGTAAAAATCATCAACAGTCTGACATGTAGTGTTCTGTGATGGTGCCTCTTTTATTTGTTTATTGACTGTTCCCCTGTAAAAATCATCAACAGTCTGACATGTAGCGTTCTTTGATGGTGTCAGTGTTTTATTTGTATACTGACGGTTCCCCTGTAAAAATCACCAACAGTCTGACATGAAGTGTTCTGTGATGGTGTCTGTGTTTTTTTTGTATATTGACTGTTCCCCTGTAAAAATCATCAACAGTCTGACATGTAGCGTTCTGTGATGGTGTCAGTGTTTTATTTGTATACTGACTGTTCCCCTGTAAAAATCATCAACAGTCTGACATGAAGTGTTCTGTGATGGTGTCTGTGTTTTATTTGTATATTGACTGTTCCCCTGTAAAAATCATCAACAGTCTGACATGAAGTGTTCTGTGATGGTGTCTTGTGTTTTATTTGTATACTAACTGTTCCCCTGTAAAAATCATCAACAGTCTGACATGAAGTGTTCTGTGATGGTGTCTATGTTTTATTTGTATATTAACTGTTCCCCTGTAAAAATCATCAATAGTCTTGACATGTAGCGTTCTGTGATGGTGTCAGTGCTTTATTTGTATACTGACTGTTCCCCTGTAAAAATCATCAACAGTCTGACATGAAGTGTTCTGTGATGGTGTCAGTGTTTTATTTGTATATTGACTGTTACCCTATAAAAATCATCAACAATCTAACATGAAGTGTTCTGTGATGGTGTCTGTGTTTTATTTGTATATTAACTGTTCCCCTGTAAAAATCATCAACAATCTGACATGAAGTGTTCTGTGATGGTGTCAGTGTTTTATTTGTATATTGACTGTTACCCTGTAAAAATCATCAACAGTCTGCCATGTAGCGTTCTGTGATGGTGTCAGTGTTTTATTTGTATATTAACTGTTCCCCTGTAAAAATCATCAACAATCTGACATGAAGTGTTCTGTGATGGTGTCTGTGTTTTATTTGTATATTGACTGTTCCCCTGTAAAAATCATCAACAGTCTGACATGTAGTGTTCTGTGATGGTGTCTCTTTTATTTGTTTATTGACTGTTCCCCTGTAAAAATCATCAACAGTCTGACATGTAGCGTTCTTTGATGGTGTCAGTGTTTTATTTGTATACTGACGGTTCCCCTGTAAAAATCACCAACAGTCTGACATGAAGTGTTCTGTGATGGTGTCTGTGTTTTTTTTGTATATTGACTGTTCCCCTGTAAAAATCATCAACAGTCTGACATGTAGCGTTCTGTGATGGTGTCAGTGTTTTATTTGTATACTGACTGTTCCCCTGTAAAAATCATCAACAGTATGACATGAAGTGTTCTGTGATGGTGTCTGTGTTTTATTTGTATATTGACTGTTCCCCTGTAAAAATCATCAACAGTCTGACATGAAGTGTTCTGTGATGGTGTCTTGTGTTTTATTTGTATACTAACTGTTCCCCTGTAAAAATCATCAACAGTCTGACATGAAGTGTTCTGTGATGGTGTCTATGTTTTATTTGTATATTAACTGTTCCCCTGTAAAAATCATCAATAGTCTTGACATGTAGCGTTCTGTGATGGTGTCAGTGCTTTATTTGTATACTGACTGTTCCCCTGTAAAAATCATCAACAGTCTGACATGTAGTGTTCCGTTATGATGTCTGTTTTATTTGTATATTGACTGTTCCTCTGTAAAAATCATCAACAATCTGACATGAAGTGTTTTGTGATGGTGTCTGTTTTATTTGTATACTGACTGTTCCCCTGTAAAAATCATCAACAGTCTGACATGAAGTGTTCTGTGGTGGTGTCAGTGTTTTATTTGTATATTGACTGTTCCCTTGTAAAAAATATCTAGTCTGACATGTAGTGTTCTGTGATGGTGTCAGTGTTTTATTTGTATATTGACTGTTCCCCTGTAAAAATCATCAACAATCTGACATGAAGTGTTCTGTGATGGTGTCTGTGTTTTATTTGTATACTGACTGTTCCCCTGTAAAAATCATCGATAGTCTGAAAGGAAGTGTTCTGTGATGGTGTCAGTGTTTTATTTGTATATTGACTGTTCCTCTGTAAAAATCATCAACAATCTGACATGAAGTGTTCTGTGATGGTGCCAGTGTTTTATTTGTATATTGACTGTTCCCCTGTAAAAATCATCAAAAATCTGACATGAAGTATTCTGTGATAGTGTCTGTGTTTTATTTGTATATTGACTGTTCCCCAGAAAAAATCATCAACAATCTGACATGAAGTGTTCTGTGATAGTGTCAGTGTTTTATTTGTATATTAACTGTTCCCCTGTAAAAATCATCAACAATCTGACATGAAGTGTTCTGTGATTGTGTCTGTGTTTTATTTGTATATTAACTGTTCCCCTGTAAAAATCATCAACAATCTGACATGAAGTGTTCTGTGATGGTGTCTGTGTTATTTGTATACTGACTGTTCCCCTGTAAAAATCATCAACAGTCTGACATGAAGTGTTCTGTGATGGTGTCAGTGTTTTATTTGTATATTGACTGTTCCCCTGTAAAACTCATAAACAGTCTAACATGTAGCGTTCTGTGATGGTGTCAGTGTTTAATTTGTATACTGACTGTTCCGCTGTAAAAATCATCAACAGTCTGACATGTAGCGTTCTGTGATGGTGTCAGTGTTTTATTTGTATACTGACTGTTCCCCTGTAAAAATAATCAACAATCTGACATGAAGTGTTCTGTGATGGTGTCAGTGTTTTAATTGCATATTGACTGTTACCCTATAAAAATCATCAACAATCTGACATGAAGTGTTCTGTGATGGTGTCTGTGTTTTATTTGTATATTGACTGTTCCCCTGTAAAAATCAACAGTCTGACATGTAGTGTTCTGTGATGGTGTCTGTGTTTTATTTGTATATTGACTGTTCCCCTGTAAAAATCAACAGTCTGACATGGAGTGTTCTGTGATTGTGTCTGTGTTTTATTTGTATACTGACTGTTCCCCTGTAAAAATCATCAACAGTCTGACATGAAGTGTTCTGTGATGGTGTCTGTGTTTTATTTGTATATTGAATGTTCCCCTGTAAAAATCATCAACAATCTGACATGAAGTGTTCTGTGATGGTGTCAGTGTTTTATTTGTATACTGACTGGTCCCCTGAAAAATCATTAACAATCTGACATGAAGTGTTCTGTGATGGTGTCTGTTTTATTTGTATACTGACTGTTCCCCTGTAAAAATCATCAACAATCTGACATGAAGTGTTCTGTGATGGTGTCTGTTTTATTTGTATACTGACTGTTCCCCTGTAAAAATCATCAACAGTCTGACATGTATCGTTCTGTGATGGTGTCAGTGTTTAATTTGTATACTGACTGTTCCCCTGTAAAAATCATCAACAGTCTGACATGTAGCGTTCTGTGATGGTGTCAGTGTTTTATTTGTATACTGACTGTTCCCCTGTAAAAATCATCAAAAGTCTGACACTAGTGTTCTGTGATGGTGTCAGTGTTTTATTTGTATATTGACTGTTACCCTATAAAAATCATCAACAATCTGACATGAAGTGTTCTGTGATGGTGTCAGTGTTTTATTTGTATATTGACTGTTCCCCTGTAAAAATCATCAACAATCTGACATGAAGTGTTCTGTGATGGTGTCTGTGTTTTATTTGTATACTGACTGTTCCCCTGTAAAAATCATCGATAGTCTGAAATGAAGTGTTCTGTGATGGTGTCAGTGTTTTATTTGTATATTGACTGTTCCTCTGTAAAAATCATCAACAATCTGACATGAAGTGTTCTGTGATGGTGCCAGTGTTTTATTTGTATATTGACTGTTCCCCTGTAAAAATCATCAAAAATCTGAAATGAAGTGTTCTGTGATAGTGTCTGTGTTTTATTTGTATATTGACTGTTCCCCAGAAAAAATCATCAACAGTCTGACATGAAGTGTTCTGTGATAGTGTCAGTGTTTTATTTGTATATTAACTGTTCCCCTGTAAAAATCATCAACAATCTGACATGAAGTGTTCTGTGATTGTGTCTGTGTTTTATTTGTATATTAACTGTTCCCCTGTAAAAATCATCAACAATCTGACATGAAGTGTTCTGTGATGGTGTCTGTTTTATTTGTATACTGACTGTTCCCCTGTAAAAATCATCAAAAGTCTGACATGAAGTGTTCTGTGATGGTGTCAGTGTTTTATTTGTATATTGACTGTTCCCCTGTAAAACTCATAAACAGTCTAACATGTAGCGTTCTGTGATGGTGTCAGTGTTTAATTTGTATACTGACTGTTCCGCTGTAAAAATCATCAACAGTCTGACATGTAGCGTTCTGTGATGGTGTCAGTGTTTTATTTGTATACTGACTGTTCCCCTGTAAAAATAATCAACAGTCTGACATGAAGTGTTCTGTGATGGTGTCTGTGTTTTATTTGTATATTAACTGTTCCCCTGTAAAAATCATCAACAATCTGACATGAAGTGTTCTGTGATGGTGTCTGTGTTATTTGTATACTGACTGTTCCCCTGTAAAAATCATCAACAGTCTGACATGAAGTGTTCTGTGATGGTGTCAGTGTTTTATTTGTATATTGACTGTTCCCCTGTAAAACTCATAAACAGTCTAACATGTAGCGTTCTGTGATGGTGTCAGTGTTTAATTTGTATACTGACTGTTCCGCTGTAAAAATCATCAACAGTCTGACATGTAGCGTTCTGTGATGGTGTCAGTGTTTTATTTGTATACTGACTGTTCCCCTGTAAAAATAATCAACAGTCTGACATGAAGTGTTCTGTGATGGTGTCAGTGTTTTAATTGCATATTGACTGTTACCCTATAAAAATCATCAACAATCTGACATGAAGTGTTCTGTGATGGTGTCTGTGTTTTATTTGTATATTGACTGTTCCCCTGTAAAAATCAACAGTCTGACATGTAGTGTTCTGTGATGGTGTCTGTGTTTTATTTGTATATTGACTGTTCCCCTGTAAAAATCAACAGTCTGACATGGAGTGTTCTGTGATTGTGTCTGTGTTTTATTTGTATACTGACTGTTCCCCTGTAAAAATCATCAACAGTCTGACATGAAGTGTTCTGTGATGGTGTCTGTGTTTTATTTGTATATTGAATGTTCCCCTGTAAAAATCATCAACAATCTGACATGAAGTGTTCTGTGATGGTGTCAGTGTTTTATTTGTATACTGACTGGTCCCCTGAAAAATCATTAACAATCTGACATGAAGTGTTCTGTGATGGTGTCTGTTTTATTTGTATACTGACTGTTCCCCTGTAAAAATCATCAACAATCTGACATGAAGTGTTCTGTGATGGTGTCTGTTTTATTTGTATACTGACTGTTCCCCTGTAAAAATCATCAACAGTCTGACATGTATCGTTCTGTGATGGTGTCAGTGTTTAATTTGTATACTGACTGTTCCCCTGTAAAAATCATCAACAGTCTGACATGTAGCGTTCTGTGATGGTGTCAGTGTTTTATTTGTATACTGACTGTTCCCCTGTAAAAATCATCAAAAGTCTGACACTAGTGTTCTGTGATGGTGTCAGTGTTTTATTTGTATATTGACTGTTACCCTATAAAAATCATCAACAATCTGACATGAAGTGTTCTGTGATGGTGTCAGTGTTTTATTTGTATATTGACTGTTCCCCTGTAAAAATCATCAACAATCTGACATGAAGTGTTCTGTGATGGTGTCTGTGTTTTATTTGTATACTGACTGTTCCCCTGTAAAAATCATCGATAGTCTGAAATGAAGTGTTCTGTGATGGTGTCAGTGTTTTATTTGTATATTGACTGTTCCTCTGTAAAAATCATCAACAATCTGACATGAAGTGTTCTGTGATGGTGCCAGTGTTTTATTTGTATATTGACTGTTCCCCTGTAAAAATCATCAAAAATCTGACATGAAGTATTCTGTGATAGTGTCTGTGTTTTATTTGTATATTGACTGTTCCCCAGAAAAAATCATCAACAATCTGACATGAAGTGTTCTGTGATAGTGTCAGTGTTTTATTTGTATATTAACTGTTCCCCTGTAAAAATCATCAACAATCTGACATGAAGTGTTCTGTGATTGTGTCTGTGTTTTATTTGTATATTAACTGTTCCCCTGTAAAAATCATCAACAATCTGACATGAAGTGTTCTGTGATGGTGTCTGTTTTATTTGTATACTGACTGTTCCCCTGTAAAAATCATCAACAGTCTGACATGAAGTGTTCTGTGATGGTGTCAGTGTTTTATTTGTATACTGACTGTTCCCCTGTAAAACTCATAAACAGTCTAACATGTAGCGTTCTGTGATGGTGTCAGTGTTTAATTTGTATACTGACTGTTCCGCTGTAAAAATCATCAACAGTCTGACATGTAGCGTTCTGTGATGGTGTCAGTGTTTTATTTGTATACTGACTGTTCCCCTGTAAAAATAATCAACAGTCTGACATGAAGTGTTCTGTGATGGTGTCAGTGTTTTAATTGCATATTGACTGTTACCCTAGAAAAATCATCAACAATCTGACATGAAGTGTTCTGTAATGGTGTCTGTGTTTTATTTGTATATTGACTGTTCCCCTGTAAAAATCAACAGTCTGACATGTAGTGTTCTGTGATGGTGTCTGTTTTATTTGTTTATTGACTGTTCCCCTGTAAAAATCATCAACAGTCTGACATGTAGCGTTCTGTGATGGTGTCAGTGTTTTATTTGTATACTGACTGTTCCCCTGTAAAAATCACCAACAGTCTGACATGAAGTGTTCTGTGATGGTGTCTGTGTTTTATTTGTATATTGACTGTTCCTCTGTAAAAATCATCAACAGTCTGACATGTAGCGTTCTGTGATGGTGTCAGTGTTTTATTTGTATACTGACTGTTCCCCTGTAAAGATCATCAACAGTCTGACATGAAGTGTTCTGTGATGGTGTCTGTGATTTATTTGTATATTGACTGTTCCCCTGTAAAAATCATCAACAATCTGACATGAAGTGTTCTGTGATGGTGTCAGTGTTTTATTTGTATACTGACTGTTCCCCTGTAAAAATCATCAACATGAAATGTTCTGTGATGGTGTCTGTTTTATTTGTATACTTACTGTTCCCCTGTAAAAATCATCAACAGTCTGACATGAAGTGTTCTGTGATGGTGTCAGTGTTTTATTTGTATATTGACTGTTCCCCTGTAAAAATCATCAACAGTCTGACATGTAGCGTTCTGTGATGGTGTCAGTGTTTAATTTGTATACTGACTGTTCCCCTGTAAAAATCATCAACAGTCTGACATGTAGCGTTCTGTGATGGTGTCAGTGTTTTATTTATATACTGACTGTTCCCCTGTAAAAATCATCAACAGTCTGACATGTAGCGTTCTGTGATGGTGTCAGTGTTTTATTTGTATATTGACTGTTCCCCTGTAAAAATCATCAACAATCTGACATGAAGTGTTCTGTGATGGTGTCTGTGTTTTATTTGTATACTGACTGTTCCCCTGTAAAAATCATCGATAGTCTGAAATGAAGTGTTCTGTGATGGTGTCAGTGTTTTATTTGTATATTGACTGTTCCTCTGTAAAAATCATCAACAATCTGACATGAAGTGTTCTGTGATGGTGTCAGTGTTTTATTTGTATATTGACTGTTCCCCTGTAAAAATCATCAAAAATCTGACATGAAGTATTCTGTGATAGTGTCTGTGTTTTATTTGTATATTGACTGTTCCCCAGAAAAAATCATCAACAATCTGACGTGAAGTGTTCTGTGATAGTGTCAGTGTTTTATTTGTATATTAACTGTTCCCCTGTAAAAATCATCAACAATCTGACATGAAGTGTTCTGTGATTGTGTCTGTGTTTTATTTGTATATTAACTGTTCCCCTGTAAAAATCATCAACAATCTGACATGAAGTGTTCTGTGATGGTGTCTGTTTTATTTGTATACTGACTGTTCCCCTGTAAAAATCATCAACAGTCTGACATGAAGTGTTCTGTGATGGTGTCAGTGTTTTATTTGTATATTGACTGTTCCCCTGTAAAACTCATCAACAGTCTGACATGTAGCGTTCTGTGATGGTGTCAGTGTTTAATTTGTATACTGACTGTTCCGCTGTAAAAATCATCAACAGTCTGACATGTAGCGTTCTGTGATGGTGTCAGTGTTTTATTTGTATACTGACTGTTCCCGTGTAAAAATAATCAACAGTCTGACATGAAGTGTTCTGTGATGGTGTCAGTGTTTTAATTGTATATTGACTGTTACCCTATAAAAATCATCAACAATCTGACATGAAGTGTTCTGTGATGGTGTCTGTGTTTTATTTGTATATTGACTGTTCCCCTGTAAAAATCAACAGTCTGACATGTAGTGTTCTGTGATGGTGTCTGTTTTATTTGTTTATTGACTGTTCCCCTGTAAAAATCATCAACAGTCTGACATGTAGCGTTCTGTGATGGTGTCAGTGTTTTATTTGTATACTGACTGTTCCCCTGTAAAAATCACCAACAGTCTGACATGAAGTGTTCTGTGATGGTGTCTGTGTTTTATTTGTATATTGACTGTTCCCCTGTAAAAATCATCAACAGTCTGACATGTAGCGTTCTGTGATGGTGTCAGTGTTTTATTTGTATACTGACTGTTCCCCTGTAAAGATCATCAACAGTCTGACATGAAGTGTTCTGTGATGGTGTCTGTGATTTATTTGTATATTGACTGTTCCCCTGTAAAAATCATCAACAATCTGACATGAAGTGTTCTGTGATGGTGTCAGTGTTTTATTTGTATACTGACTGTTCCCCTGTAAAAATCATCAACATGAAGTGTTCTGTGATGGTGTCTGTTTTATTTGTATACTTACTGTTCCCCTGTAAAAATCATCAACAGTCTGACATGAAGTGTTCTGTGATGGTGTCAGTGTTTTATTTGTTTATTGACTGTTCCCCTGTAAAAATCATCAACAGTCTGACATGTAGCGTTCTGTGATGGTGTCAGTGTTTTATTTGTATACTGACTGTTCCCCTGTAAAAATCACCAACAGTCTGACATGAAGTGTTCTGTGATGGTGTCTGTGTTTTATTTGTATATTGACTGTTCCCCTGTAAAAATCATCAACAGTCTGACATGTAGCGTTCTGTGATGGTGTCAGTGTTTTATTTGTATACTGACTGTTCCCCTGTAAAGATCATCAACAGTCTGACATGAAGTGTTCTGTGATGGTGTCTGTGATTTATTTGTATATTGACTGTTCCCCTGTAAAAATCATCAACAATCTGACATGAAGTGTTCTGTGATGGTGTCAGTGTTTTATTTGTATACTGACTGTTCCCCTGTAAAAATCATCAACATGAAGTGTTCTGTGATGGTGTCTGTTTTATTTGTATACTTACTGTTCCCCTGTAAAAATCATCAACAGTCTGACATGAAGTGTTCTGTGATGGTGTCAGTGTTTTATTTGTATATTGACTGTTCCCCTGTAAAAATCATCAACAGTCTGACATGTAGCGTTCTGTGATGGTGTCAGTGTTTAATTTGTATACTGACTGTTCCCCTGTAAAAATCATCAACAGTCTGACATGTAGCGTTCTGTGATGGTGTCAGTGTTTTATTTGTATAGTGACTGTTCCCCTGTAAAAATCATCAACAGTCTGACATGAAGTGTTCTGTGATGGTGTCAGTGTTTTTATTGTATATTGACTGTTACCCTATAAAAATCATCAACAATCTGACATGAAGTGTTCTGTGATGGTGTCTGTGTTTTATTTGTATATTGACTGTTCCCCTGTAAAAATCAACAGTCTGACATGTAGTGTTCTGTGATGGTGTCTGTTTTATTTGTTTATTGACTGTTCCCCTGTAAAAATCATCAACAGTCTGACATGTAGCGTACTGTGATGGTGTCAGTGTTTTATTTGTATACTGACTGTTCCCCTGTAAAAATCACCAACAGTCTGACATGAAGTGTTCTGTGATGGTGTCTGTGTTTTATTTGTATATTGACTGTTCCCCTGTAAAAATCATCAACAGAATGACATGTAGCGTTCTGTGATGGTGTCTATGTTTTATTTGTATACTGATTGTTCCCCTGTAAAGATCATCAACAGTCTGACATGAAGTGTTCTGTGATGGTGTCTGTGATTTATTTGTATATTGACTGTTCCCCTGTAAAAATCATCAACAGTCTGACATGAAGTGTTCTGTGATGGTGTCTGTGTTTTATTTGTATATTGACTGTTCCCCTGTAAAAATCATCAACAGTCTGACATGTAGTGTTCTGTGATACTGTCTGTTTTATTTGTATATTGACTGTAAAAATCATCAACAGTCTGACATGAAGTGTTCTGTGATGGTGTCTTGTGTTTTATTTGTATACTAACTGTTCCCCTGTAAAAATCATCAACAGTCTGACATGAAGTGTTCTGTGATGGTGTCTATGTTTTATTTGTATATTAACTGTTTCCCTGTAAAAATCATCAATAGTCTTGACATGTAGCGTTCTGTGATGGTGTGAGTGTTTTATTTGTATACTGACTGTTCCCCTGTAAAAATCATCAACAGTCTGACATGTAGTGTTCCGTTATGATGTCTGTTTTATTTGTATATTAACTGTTCCTCTGTAAAAATCATCAACAATCTGACATGAAGTGTTCTGTGATGGTGTCTGTTTTATTTGTATACTGACTGTTCCCCTGTAAAAATCATCAACAGTCTGACATGAAGTGTTCTGTGATGGTGTTAGTGTTTTATTTGTATATTGACTGTTCCCCTGTAAAAAATATCAACAGTCTGACATGTAGTTATCTGTGATGGTGTCAGTGCTTTATTTGTATATTGACTGTTCCCCTGTAAAAATCATCAACAATCTGACATGAAGTGTTCTGTGATGGTGTCTGTGTTTTATTTGTATACTGACTGTTCCCCTGTAAAAATCATCGTTAGTCTGACATGAAGTGTTCTGTGATGGTGTCAGTAGTTTATTTGTATATTAACTGTTCCCCTGTAAAAATCATCAACAATCTGACATGAAGTGTTCTGTGATGGTGTCTGTGTTTTATTTGTATATTAACTGTTCCCCGGTAAAAATCATCAACAATCTGACATGAAGTTTTCTGTGATGGTGTCTGTGTTTTATTTGTATACTAACTGTTCCCCTGTAAAAATCATCAACAGTCTGACATGAAGTGTTGTGTGATGGTGTCTGTGTTTTATTTGTATATTAACTGTTCCCCTGTAAAAATCATCAACAGTCTGACATGAAGTGTTCTGTGATGGTGTCAGTGTTTTATTTGTATATTGACTGTTACCCTATAAAAATCATCAACAATCTAACATGAAGTGTTCTGTGATGGTGTCTGTGTTTTATTTGTATATTAACTGTTCCCCTGTAAAAATCATCAACAATCTGACATGAAGTGTTCTGTGATGGTGTCAGTGTTTTATTTGTATATTGACTGTTACCCTGTAAAAATCATCAACAGTCTGACATGTAGCGTTCTGTGATGGTGTCAGTGTTTTATTTGTATATTAACTGTTCCCCTGTAAAAATCATCAACAATCTGACATGAAGTGTTCTGTGATGGTGTCAGTGTTTTATTTGTATATTGACTGTTACCCTGTAAAAATCATCAACAATCTGACATGAAGTGTTCTGTGATGGTGTCTGTGTTTTATTGGTATATTGACTGTTCCCCTGTAAAAATCATCAACAGTCTGACATGTAGTGTTCTGTGATGGTGTCTGTTTTATTTGTTTATTGACTGTTCCCCTGTAAAAATCATCAACAGTCTGACATGTAGCGTTCTGTGATGGTGTCAGTGTTTTATTTGTATACTGACGGTTCCCCTGTAAAAATCACCAACAGTCTGACATGAAGTGTTCTGTGATGGTGTCTGTGTTTTTTTTTGTATATTGACTGTTCCCCTGTAAAAATCATCAACAGTCTGACATGTAGCGTTCTGTGATTGTGTCAATGTTTTATTTGTATACTGACTGTTCCCCTGTAAAAATCATCAACAGTCTGACATGAAGTGTTCTGTGATGGTGTCTGTGTTTTATTTGTATATTGACTGTTCCCCTGTAAAAATCATCAACAATCTGACATGAAGTGTTCTGTGATGGTGTCAGTGTTTTATTTGTATACTGACTGTTCACCTGTAAAAATCATCAACAGTCTGACATGAAGTGTTCTGTGATAGTGTCTGTGTTTTATTTGTATATTGACTGTTCCCCTGTAAAAATCATCAACTGTCTGACATGTAGTGTTCTGTGATGGTGTCTGTTTTATTTGTATATTGACTGTAAAAATCATCAACAGTCTGACATGAAGTGTTCTGTGATGGTGTCTTGTGTTTTATTTGTATACTAACTGTTCCCCTGTAAAAATCATCAACAGTCTGACATGAAGTGTTCTGTGATGGTGTCTATGTTTTACTTGTATATTAACTGTTCCCCTGTAAAAATCATCAATAGTCTTGACATGTAGCGTTCTGTGATGGTGTCAGTGTTTTATTTGTATACTGACTGTTCCCCTGTAAAAATCATCAACAGTCTGACATGTAGTGTTCCGTTATGATGTCTGTTTTATTTGTTTATTGACTGTTCCTCTGTAAAAATCATCAACAATCTGACATGAAGTGTTCTATGATAGTGTCAGTGTTTTATTTGTATATTAACTGTTCCCCGGTAAAAATCATCAACAATCTGACATGAAGTTTTCTGTGATGGTGTCTGTGTTTTATTTGTATACTAACTGTTCCCCTGTAAAAATCATCAACAGTCTGACATGAAGTGTTGTGTGATGGTGTCTGTGTTTTATTTGTATATTAACTGTTCCCCTGTAAAAATCATCAACAGTCTGACATGAAGTGTTCTGTGATGGTGTCAGTGTTTTATTTGTATATTGACTGTTACCCTATAAAAATCATCAACAATCTAACATGAAGTGTTCTGTGATGGTGTCTGTGTTTTATTTGTATATTAACTGTTCCCCTGTAAAAATCATCAACAATCTGACATGAAGTGTTCTGTGATGGTGTCAGTGTTTTATTTGTATATTGACTGTTACCCTGTAAAAATCATCAACAGTCTGACATGTAGCGTTCTGTGATGGTGTCAGTGTTTTATTTGTATATTAACTGTTCCCCTGTAAAAATCATCAACAATCTGACATGAAGTGTTCTGTGATGGTGTCAGTGTTTTATTTGTATATTGACTCTTACCCTGTAAAAATCATCAACAATCTGACATGAAGTGTTCTGTGATGGTGTCTGTGTTTTATTTGTATATTGACTGTTCCCCTGTAAAAATCATCAACAGTCTGACATGTAGTGTTCTGTGATGGTGTCTGTTTTATTTGTTTATTGACTGTTCCCCTGTAAAAATCATCAACAGTCTGACATGTAGCGTTCTGTGATGGTGTCAGTGTTTTATTTGTATACTGACGGTTCCCCTGTAAAAATCACCAACAGTCTGACATGAAGTGTTCTGTGATGGTGTCTGTGTTTTTTTTGTATATTGACTGTTCCCCTGTAAAAATCATCAACAGTCTGACATGTAGCGTTCTGTGATTGTGTCAATGTTTTATTTGTATACTGACTGTTCCCCTGTAAAAATCATCAACAGTCTGACATGAAGTGTTCTGTGATGGTGTCTGTGTTTTATTTGTATATTGACTGTTCCCCTGTAAAAATCATCAACAATCTGACATGAAGTGTTCTGTGATGGTGTCAGTGTTTTATTTGTATACTGACTGTTCCCCTGTAAAAATCATCAACAGTCTGACATGAAGTGTTCTGTGATAGTGTCTGTGTTTTATTTGTATATTGACTGTTCCCCTGTAAAAATCATCAACTGTCTGACATGTAGTGTTCTGTGATGGTGTCTGTTTTATTTGTATATTGACTGTAAAAATCATCAACAGTCTGACATGAAGTGTTCTGTGATGGTGTCTTGTGTTTTATTTGTATACTAACTGTTCCCCTGTAAAAATCATCAACAGTCTGACATGAAGTGTTCTGTGATGGTGTCTATGTTTTATTTTTATATTAACTGTTCCCCTGTAAAAATCATCAATAGTCTTGACATGTAGCGTTCTGTGATGGTGTCAGTGTTTTATTTGTATACTGACTGTTCCCCTGTAAAAATCATCAACAGTCTGACATGTAGTGTTCCGTTATGATGTCTGTTTTATTTGTATATTGACTGTTCCTCTGTAAAAATCATCAACAATCTGACATGAAGTGTTCTGTGATGGTGTCTGTTTTATTTGTATACTGACTGTTCCCCTGTAAAAATCATCAACAGTCTGACATGAAATGTTCTGTGGTGGTGTTTGTGTTTTATTTGTATATTGACTGTTCCCCTGTAAAAAATATCTACAGTCTGACATGTAGTGTTCTGTGATGGTGTCAGTGTTTTATTTGTATATTGACTGTTCCCCTGTAAAAATCATCAACAATCTGACATGAAGTGTTCTGTGATGGTGTCTGTGTTTTATTTGTATACTGACTGTTCCCCTGTAAAAATCATCGATAGTCTGAAATGAAGTGTTCTGTGATGGTGTCAGTGTTTTTTTTTTGTATATTGACTGTTCCTCTGTAAAAATCATCAACAATCTGACATGAAGTGTTCTGTGATGGTGTCAGTGTTTTATTTGTATATTGACTGTTCCCCTGTAAAAATCATCAAAAATCTGACATGAAGTGTTCTGTGATAGTGTCTGTGTTTTATTTGTATATTGACTGTTCCCCAGAAAAAATCATCAACAATCTGACATGAAGTGTTCCGTGATAGTGTCAGTGTTTTATTTGTATATTAACTGTTCCCCTGTAAAAATCATCAACAATCTGACATGAAGTGTTCTGTGATTGTGTCTGTGTTTTATTTGTATATTAACTGTTCCCCTGTAAAAATCATCAACAATCTGACATGAAGTGTTCTGTGATAGTGTCAGTGTTTTATTTGTATATTAACTGTTCCCCGGTAAAAATCATCAACAATCTGACATGAAGTTTTCTGTGATGGTGTCTGTGTTTTATTTGTATACTAACTGTTCCCCTGTAAAAATCATCAACAGTCTGACATGAAGTGTTCTGTGATGGTGTCTGTGTTTTATTTGTATATTAACTGTTCCCCTGTAAAAATCATCAACAGTCTGACATGTAGCGTTCTGTGATGGTGTCAGTGTTTTATTTGTATACTGACTGTTCCCCTGTAAAAATCATCAACAGTCTGACACGAAGTGTTCTGTGATGGTGTCTGTGTTTTATTTGTATATTGACTATTCCCCTGTAAAAATCATCAACAGTCTGACATGTAGCGTTCTGTGATGGTGTCAGTGTTTTATTTGTATACTGACTGTTCCCCTGTAAAAATCATCAACAGTATGACATGAAGTGTTCTGTGGTGGTGTCTGTGTTTTATTTGTATATTGACTGTTACCCTGTAAAAATCATCAACAATCTGACATGAAGTGTTCTGTGATGGTGTCTGTGTTTTATTTGTATATTTACTGTTCCCCTGTAAAAATCATCAACAGTCTGACATGTAGCGTTCTGTGATGGTGTCAGTGTTTTATTTGTATACTGACTGTTCCCCTGTAAAAATCATTAACAGTCTGACATGAAGTGTTCTGTGATGGTGTCTGTGTTTTATTTGTATATTGACTGTTCCCCTGTAAAAATCATCAACAGTCTGACATGGAGTGTTCTGTGATGGTGTCAGTGTTTTATTTGTATACTGACTGTTCCCCTGTAAAAATCATCAACAGTCTGACATGAAGTGTTCTGTGATGGTGTCTGTGTTTTATTTGTATATTGACTGTTCCCCTGTAAAAATCATCAACCGTCTGACATGAAGTGTTCCGTTATGATTTCTGTGTTTTGTTTGTATATTGACTGTTCCCCTGTAAAAATTATCAACAATCTGACATGAAGTGTTTTGTGATGGTGTCAGTGTTTTATTTGTATATTGACTGTTCCCCTGTAAAAATCATCAACAGACTGACATGAAGTGTTCTGTGATGGTGTCAGTGTTTTATTTGTATATTGACTGTTCCCCTGTAAAAATCATCAACAGTCTGACATGAAGTGTTCTGTGATGGTGTCTGTGTTTTATTTGTATATTGACTGTTCTCCTGTAAAAATCATCAACAATCTGACATGAAGTGTTCTGTGATGGTGTCTGTGTTTTATTTGTATACTAACTGTTCGCCTGTAAAAATCATCAACAGTCTGACATGAAGTGTTCTGTGATGGTGTCTGTGTTTAATTTGTATTCTAACTGTTCCCCTGTAAAAATCATCAACAGTCTGACATGAAGTGTTCTGTGATGGTGTCTGTGTTTTATTTGTATATTAACTGTTCCCCTGTAAAAATCATCAACAGTCTGACATGTAGCGTTCTGTGATGGTGTCAGTGTTTTATTTGTATACGACTGTTCCCCTGTAAAAATCATCAACAGTCTGACATGTAGTGTTCCGTTATGATGTGTGTGTTTTATTTGTATATTGACTGTTCCTCTGTAAAAATCATCAACAATCTGACATGAAGTGTTCTGTGATGGTGTCTGCGTTTTATTTGTATATTGACTGTTCCCCTGTAAAAATCATCAACAGTCTGACATGAAGTGTTCTGTGATAGTGTCTGTGTTTTATTTGTATACTAACTGTTCCCCTGTAAAAATCATCAAGTCTGACATGAAGTGTTCTGTGATGGTGTCTGTGTTTTATTTGTATATTAACTGTTCCCCTGTAAAAATCATCGACAGTCTGACATGTAGTGTTCTGTGATGGTGTCAGTGTTTTATTTGTATATTGACTGTTCCCCTGTAAGAATCATCAAGTCTGACATGTAGTGTTCCGTTATGATGTTTTTGTTTTATTTGTATATTGACTGTTCCCCTGCAAAAATCATCAACAGTCTGACATGTAGTGTTCCGTTATGATGTCTGTGTTTTATTTGTATATTGACTGTTCTGCCCTGCAATCTGGGTCTCTACCTTCCTACCATCTACATTTGGAGTAAATTAATGGCATAAATTTAGATGGTCCAAAAAAGTGACCACATTTTTAATTAAATTTATGGAGTACTGCCACACCCTTTTGTGTTAGCTCACTCTTAAGGCCCCATTTTTTCCCCTTGATATGAAAAAATCGGATATTACTTGATTTGTTTGTTTGATGTTTAACACCATTTATAGCAATTTTCCTGCTATATCATGGTGTTCCATTTTTATTGGGGTAAAAAGCTACAGTATCCAGGAGAAAACCCCTTACCTTGGTTAAGAAAATTTGCAATCCTTGTCAGTGAAGTTTGAAGTTGAGTACAAACATCCAGCGGTGAGACCCACAACCTCAGTGTTGACAGTCTCGTGATTAATAGTTGACCAACTTCTCGGCCACCGGGGCCCTAAGATTATTTTTACAAGATAACAATTTGAGACAACAAATCTTTATTTTATAACAATATTAAAGACATTAACAATATTTCAGAATTTAACAATATTTATTATAATTTGCAAACTACATTCAAACATTGACATGACATCTCCATGCAATAAACATACACAGTCGATCTTGTTATTGCTCATTTACTTCAATTTGAGCTGAAAATGAACTAGCCCTGGACATTGACAACTGAAAACTTGTTGGACATCTGGCATCCCAGACTACAATTTTAAAAATTAGCATTTATATTGTGCAATTATAACCAGTTGTTTCTTAGGAACAGAAGCTTACATTTAAGTTAGGAAAAACTAGCCAGTTAAAGTCTAATTTATTTTGAGTTATGGTGGCCATGTTGGATGGATGACTGTCATAAATGAAATGGGATGACAATTCAATTAATATTTGGATCCAGGTAACCAACTGGTTTTAGAGCTGATGATCGAAAATGTTAAGATTACAAGGACAAAATTGAAGATGACCATGACTGATGGAACAGAGATCATTTTGGTCATTCGTTTTATTTGACCTGCTAGATAAATAATGAAGATTGATGCATGTACGATGATCATATGATGAACAGAAAGTCACAAAAGCCAATCAACTAATTGTTTATATATGTCTACTATATACCAATTTGCATATGTGGTGAAAACCAATGTTGACTGTTTTGGCAGACAGAGTTACCTGACTTTGGCAAACAAAGAGACCTGATACTTTTACAACATATGCAAAATAAATGTAGACATAATGAAGTGACTAACAACGTCATTCATTGAACAAAGTCAATGTTAACAACATAAAAAGCATATTTAACAACACATATTACCAAAGTCATATTATCAGAATTTACTGTAATTAATTTTCCATTGAAACATGATTTAACTGAAAATCTCATCCCTCCGAGTCAAATTTCATCCTGTTTCTAAAGATATTGGTGTTTTCCAACCTAAGTAATAAAACATTGATAACAGTACATGTATCCCTATTTGATGCCACCAACCCACCATCAGAGGCCACATAACATTTTGTGTAGTAACAAAAATCACCCTTACCCGAGACCACATTTTTTAGGTGACAACGGTGGCTTATAAGAAAATGACAATGGTTTTAACCAACAATAAGACCCACACAGAAAACCAATCATAAACCAAATGTGATTTTCAACATGTTTGCCTAAAAACATAAAATACAGAAGATATTAGTGTCTTAAAATGATGTTTAAATTCTCCTCATAATATATAAATGTTATATTCAAAATATCAATCAGTACATAAAAACGTAACAATATATCACAAACGTATAACAGTAATAAAGTCATCCATAAATGGCAAATATTACCAAAAAAGATGTGAACAATGGTTAACAAATATAAATATAATAAATTCTTCTATGCCTCAAACAGAACAACTGTTATCTCAGGGATTAACTATAAAGCAGTGTAAATCCTCTGTAACTATGACAACCAATTAACACAGTGTCATACCAATGTAACTTGATATTGTTACTAAGTAATTTCTAAATTAAAATGAAATATGATGTTATTAGTTATATACATCCATAGATACAGAGCCCAAGTATGCCTTGAGGCAAAGCTTAATCGTGTACAGTGTGCTGAAGGTGTTAAAATCTTAATATCTATAGATATGAATGTGTCTAGAAAATTTTTCCCTGGTTTTAAGCAATTAAGATTTTAAGGAACTTTGACAATACCATTGCTGACATTGATATATGTGTTTTCTTCAAGTACAGTTGGGCAAATGTGCTATTTTTAGTACTCTTGTTAGCTTTTTCTGTTTCAAATGGAACCCATTTAGATTCTCTTCAGATGTCATTTCTAATATGAACACATCTTATGTACTTGGAATCTACAAAATGGTTAGCAACAGTTATAATTAATATAATAGAGCAAAATATTAAAGTTTAATAACTCAAGAGATGTTATATCTGAAGAAATATAAAATATATAATAGTATTATTAACCATTAATTTAAAGTTTACTTTAACTTATATAGGCATTCAAATTATATTAGGTAGAACAAAACAGAATACAGTACTTATCACTATTTTTACAGTATTTGCCTTTGATCTTTATGTGCAGTATTATTCCATCTCACTCTATTAGCATGAGATGGGTCCATCTCACCTTGCTGTCAAGATGTCGTTAAGTGAACACCATGATGTCACAATATTGCTAAATAGCAATAAACAGATAATTTACATTTTATTAAACTTGATGTATTTTCTTGTCATCTCATCTCAGGTCTGTCGCCCTTGGATGAGATACGGCAGTGAAAATGAATTGAGTTTGATAAAACGCAAAAAATCTATAATTATCACCATATTGTAGTATTTTTCTTAGATCTTTATGTGCTGTATTTTCCCATCTCTACTAGCTTTAGATGGGCCCATCTCATCTTGCTGTCAAGACAATTTTAAGATATCACAATGTTACCGAGATATATGGATTATTGTTCATTTTATTTCCTTGATCTTGTCATTCATCAGGATGCTTCCAAATATTTTTGTTGTAAACATGACAAAAAGGTTGTTTAGACTTTAAATTACTAAAAAGTGATAAGCACATTATTTACCTCTTTGAAACTTGATGCATATTTGAGCCATTTGATCAGATAGAATCAAGAAAACACATGTTAAAAAAACTTAAACAATCTTTAATTACCTGTAATAGATTAAAATTTCATATCACTGTGCATAGAAAACTAAGTAATAAAGGTTTAATCAACAACATAAACAAAGTGATGAGGCACCAAAGGTATTTGAGGTAGTATTGATATATTCTTAATTAACTAAAAAAAGCTATACAAACAATTCTTACTTAGTCATTAATTTAAACCAAAAAATGAAGTGAGGACTGCACATCACCTCGTTGAAGATAAATACAGGTCTATATCAATTGTCATGTAAAAACTGTTTACTAAAAATGTTTTAAAAAGGGGAGCGATCTGTGTTGTCACAATTTTTTCAAATTCATATTTTTTCTCTAATTTTGTCTGGATTTTTTAATTTTATTTCTTGTGGAATGATAGAAAACATGAACCCAATTTTAAAAGAGGTCATTATAATTAAGTAATTGTGATCAAGTTGACTTGTTTTAATGTTTTGCTTATCACTTTTCTGTTTTCAGTTTGTCTCTGCATGACTACTTAATTTGAAAAAACACACACCACAGAATGGGATAAAAATGACTAACTCTATTGAAAAACAAAGTTATGACATATGACTAAACCATATTGCAGACATACTCGTACACTTAAAAATGACTAACAATACTGAAAAACAAAGTTATGACATATGACTAAACCAATAATGCAGACATACTTGTACGCTAATACAAACACAAAGATTGTGTGGTCATATAAAAACGTTGGTAAATAATGATAGCCCTGAAATTGTTGTAAAAACAATGTCAAAATGTAAGGACTTAATTTGTATTGGTCAACAGACAATACCAACTCCAGCTGGGATAAAACACTACAGATCTATTATATTATATATTTTGTGAAGCTGGTTCTTTGAACCTTCAAAACAAGAGAACATATAATTACATTGACTTGAATTATTTTGCCACAAGGGAAATACATGTTACAATATATAAAAGGCTCCCTATTTTGACAGTTGTTTTTCTAAAGGTAGAAACATTAAAAAAAATGTCTTGTGGAAGTCACTTCAGCTGTTAGTGCTGTAAGTTAATTGATTATTAAACTAGAGGCTCCCAGGAGCCTGTATCGCTCACCTGAACCTGAAACCAAACAACCCATTTTAATCCAGCTTTTCTTTGCTATAAGGAATTGCCCAACACTTCTGCAAAAATCATTAATTTTGACCTTTTAAGGGAAATAACTCCCATAAGGAGGAGCTTTTGATACTTAGAGGGAGAAGGGAGGTTCACTTCAAATTTGCTGTACATGTTATACTTTTTTAACTATCAGTCCAAAACTCTCTTGACTCCCACCCCCCCCCCTTTTTTCATTTTTTCTATTTTAAGCCAATGTAGCTATATAGGTAGTCTGGTGTCATGATTTGCACAATTTTGGTAGAGGACGTCCTAAAGATGATGCGTGCAATGTTTCAAAGCAGTCCTTTCATTGGTTAAAGAGGAGAAGATTTTTTAAAATCAAGTAAAATTGATTAAAAAATGTTCAAGAAGAATAATTCCTAAACGGTTCATCAGACAATCTTGACCCTGAAGTCATTTTTGTAGCCCTCATAGAGCAGAACAATTAAGCAATGCTAACTTTTTCTCTAGTTCTAATAATTTTTAAGATTTGAGGCAAAAATGTCAAAAATAATCAATTTTGACAATTAAAGGGCAATAACTACTATAAGGAGTCATCATACAACTTTGACCCAATGGAGTGTTTTGTAGAGCATTAAATGCTGAAGAAGGAAGGTCTCTTCGGTTTTCCTGTATCTGTTGTACTTTTTGAACTATAAGCAAAAAACTGTATTTTAACCCCCCGCCCCCCTCCGTCCTATTTTTAGCAATGGTGGCCATGTTGGTTAATCTGCAGCCATGGTTGGTACAAACTTGGTTGAGGACATTTGACGGATGATGTGTACAAAGTTTCAAAGCAGTACTTTCAGTTGTTTCAGAGGAGAAGATTTTACAAAATCAATTAAAAACAATTAAAAAAACAGTTCATGGGGAATAACTCTTAAACGGTTAATCAGACAATCTTGACCCTTAAGTCATTTTTGTAGCCCTCATAGAGCAGAACAATTAAGCAATGCTTACTTTTTCTCTAGTTCTAATAATTTTCAAGACTTTCAGGCAAAAATGGCAAAAATCATCAATTTCGACAATTAAAGGGCAATAACTCCTACAAGGAGTCAGCATACAACTTGGACCAAATAGAGTATTTTGTAGAGCTTTAGATGCTGAAGAAGGAAAATCTGTTTGGTTTTCCTGTATCTGTTATACTTTGTGAACTATAAGCAAAAAACTGTATTTTGACCCCCCTGTTCTATTTTTAGCCATGGCGACCATGTTGGTTGGTCTGAGGCGATGATTTGTGCAAACTTGGTAGAGGACATTTTACTGATGATGTGTGCAAAGTTTCAAAGCAATCCCTTCAGTGGTTTTAGAGGAGAAGATTTTTAAAGAAAAGTTAACGACGACGACGGACGACGACGGACGCCAAGTGATGGCACGAAGGGTCATGTGAGGTCATGTGAGCTAAAAAGGGTACTTTAAAACACTATGCCCTATGATGCTGCCTCGACATCTTGAATCAATGGTTGGTGCATCAACCATATTTTGCGCAGGAAATGTGAGTACAGTTAAATTAGCAGAATGGTTTCAAAGAATTAAAAATGTAAAAAATCCAGTGTTGACATCTCAGATGAAGGTCACTGTTAAGGAAAGCACTCCGGCCAAGTTGTTGTTTCATTTCATTGTAGTATATTGTATATTATTAATATATTGTATATTAACATATTGTTCTACAAATGGTTCAGTATTGTGCCAAACTGAAAACCTCTGTTGGTCAAGCCTAATACCAACTCTGTAGGTCTTCAGTCATTTAAAACAAAAATTTACCAAAAAAATCAAGTTTCAAAATGCTTTGTTAGGGTCCTGGACACATACAAAGCTCAAATTCAAACTTTATCCTTATCAAGAACTTGCAAAATACAAAGCCAATCTATTCATGAGAACAAAAATTAGGCCAACATTTTTATATTTTATGTTTTACGGGAGCGCCGACCCTAATTTCTGGCTAAATGAAATAAAAATAAAAGAAGCAAATTACCCTGACATCATGTGACATGTTTATTCTGAGCCACAAGTCTGAGTTAATTTTAGGTTTTATCCAGACATTTTGTAATGAAAGCAGAAAATATGTTACAAAAATGTTTGGGTAATGATTTATGACCTGATACAGGCCCATTCATAAATTTAGGAAAAATGGAATATAGATCATTTTGGTCTGGAGCAGAATGTCTGATGCCTTGTAAATTTCTGGGAGTTGCAACAGAAGATTCTGTAAACGACTGCTACTGTCTCCATGGTGATGGCTGATATACCATTCTAATGCTTCAAGGTAACGGTCATGGATTTTGGCCACCACTTCGTTTCTACTTTCACTTTCATCTTCTGAAATAGCGTACATTAAGAATATTATATATCAGAAGTGGTAAAAATTATAAATGTGTTACAGACATGTTTGTAATTAAAATATCTCTGCAGTTTAATTCTATAATTTTAGACATCATACAGATGATCGCATGATGAAAACAGCTCCCAAGATTCAGATGCATTTATTCAGGATTTCAAATACTGTGGATTTATAGTTGTGTGGCACAACACAGAATAAAACATATTTGATTGCTTGTTTCACATAAAAGATGAGGTATGATAAGTTTTTTGTGTGTTTTGTTTTGCCAGACTTACCTTGATTCAGCAACAGGATTGCCTGCAAACATGCATATTCCTCTTGCTTAAGGCCCATGGAATTAAACGTAAACATGATGGTACAAATATGCTTGATAAAAGACTCCATGATGGAACTAACATTATCGGAACCCAAATTTTTCTTGAAAAGTTTGTTTAAACAACACTTGACATTTCCTAATTTTTTCAGATGAAATTCTTCAAATGTAAAGCACTCTTGGTTTCCAGCTACCACATGTTGAGCAGACGTGACTAACAGAAGCAGTTTATGCCATTTTTCAGTCAGCAATTGGGAATGGACATCAATGGAAATGTCATTGTAAAAAGGTAGATGTCGTGTCCATGACACCAAATTACTAACAACAAGGTCACCAAGGTCACACATGTTATCGATCACATCAGAATCATTTATCAGCCGTGTATCAAAATTGACATGTAGATATTTCAAGCAATCAACAATTTCAGAGATAACATGAGGATAATTCACTGTCAAGGGCACTTCTTTTGGTGGTGTCTTTTGGCACCATTCTGCTGTCATGGGCACCTGTTTTGGTGGCATCTTTTGGCACCATTCTGCTGTCATGGGCACCTGTTTTGGTGGCATCTTTTGGCACCATTCTGAAATATTACACATCAAATTAGATTCTGTTCTGCAGTGATCTTCAATACAATGTCCTTCATCTGAAAGATTGGGGTTATCCTTGTCTTTTCTTCTTGTCATGACTGGTTGATTGAACCCTGCCGAATTTGACTCCATTAAGTGATCAAAATATTCCTGATCTCCATATTGATTTTGTTCCTGGTTGGAGCAGAAGCCCATATTTAGAGGCTTTTTACAAAATAATGTTTCTTTATTTTGTCTTTTCTCAGCAAAGATTCCATTTAATTTAGAGTATGGTTTGTTTTTCATTCTAGCTTTTGAAGCTGAACTTTCTGGGTTAAAGTAATGCTCTTGATCCAGAGCAGGATCATATTTAGAGTAATTCTTATCACAGTCGGACAATGAAATTTTGTTTGTATTGACCCAAAGACGAGTAGTATCATAGGTAATGTCTTGATTACCAAGTATTTTGTCAAGGTCAAAAGGTCTACTTTGTTGTCTTGAACTGTGATCAAAAGTAGAATCTAAAGAGTTGGGATGGACTGGTTGCCAGGCAATCTTAGTGTCATGGTAGCTACCTCGTGGCCCAGATGTGAACAAATTTACATGGTTTGTTGACATATTAATGTCATAGGATTTTGTCCATTGACTAACTGAACACAATTGACCACCTGTTCTGACTTCAGCACACTTAGCCTCTAGGCTGTTTTGACCACCTGTTCTGACTTCAGCACACTTAGCCTCTAGGCTGTTGGAAGACATTGACTTTGGCGTATCACCTGAAGAACATGACATTCTTCTTGGGTATTTTTCAAAGAAATTCATTCTCTGTGAATGATCTAAGTTTACAGGAAAATGGCTTTCTACAGCAATTCTGTCACTGCTTAGTAGCTGTCTTAACTTGAAATTGTCTGAAACATGAGAATGAATACAGTCATCAACCTCTGACATTTTAGGAAAATGCTGGTGTTGACAATTAGATGTTTTGGACTCTATATCTTGAGCGGACATGGCGTACATGACTTCATTTGACTTTTGGTATTGTAACTTCAATATTGTTTCTTGATTGGTCCCCATATGTCTTTCAGATGTGTTACTAGTACAATTTTGGCTACCTTGCCTCTGTGTTTTAAAAGTCTTTCCATCAGATTCAATATTGTTTGGTGGTAAATGGTCTGGCCATTGCTCCATTTCCTTTCTATCATCCCTTAAAAAGACTTCAGGTTTATGACAAATAGAATTAATCATTTCTTCCAATTTCAGTAACTCCTGATGCTTTCTTTCTGTTGAAGATCCAGTTTTAGAGTTCAGAATATGGCATAAGAACTGATTTTTTGAGGTTATAGAACTTTGCTGGTAACAGCCTTTAGTGTCTCTAGTATCCAAACATTTCGCTGACTTAGATTCATCATATTGGTTAAATTCTGTATTGTATGGTAAGGCATCCTCTACAGGTTGAGCAACGATCTGACTTTCAGTTACTTGTACTTTAGCAACTTTTTCTGTGTACACTGTTGGCTGGTCCGGTTTCTTTTTATACTTTTTGTACTTAACCTAAAAAGAAAATATTAAAATTGTGCTTAAATTTCAGGTAATGTCTTACTATTTACTTCAGATTAAACTTGGTATATATACAAGTGATAGAAACATTGTCTACAGATTTCGGGTTTTAGTACTAATATAATATTTGAACGTTAGCCCAGCATGATAGACTGTCAGTAATTAAAGCCCAGCATGATAGATTGTCAGTAATTAAAGCCCAGCATGATAGACTGTCAGTAATTATAACCAAAAATCTACATGATTTACTTTATAAACAATGACAATTTCTTTATTTTCATGTAAATTAAATGTAAGCAAATTAAAGGTTGGTCTCACCTTATCAATTAGCAATCAATAACATTACTGAGAAAATATGTGTTGTTAATTAAAAACTGAATGAAATACTACAGCACACTTCACTCATTCAAATAGGCATGATATAGACATCAGCCTCTATTGTTTGACAGCTATACAATTCTTTCAAATACCTGATAATTTGGATTTTAGATGTATTGAACACTCACCAACTGCCTGCTATTTTTGATCTCTGATTCCAGGACCAGCTTTATCAATGGATGAAGCTGGTGCACCTTTTAGGGCAAAATTTGAATGCATTATAATAAATATAAACATTTTGTTGTAAAGAGTTGTGGCACTAGCAAATGCAATAAAAGAACATGTGTATTTATAAGACCTATAAACCAAGATTTTCTAATACAAGTGCTATTTTTAGAATGGGTATTCCCCCAGATGCCTGGCATTATACTATAAGGCTCTAATGTGGGGTCAGGATTGTCAGAGAATCTATAGCCTGGATACACAAGATATGTATGGAGTCTGTTTGACTTAAGGAACTAGGCAGGGTTGAAAAAAACAACAACTTTAGGATTTTAATTAGTGCTTTTGCAAATTCAATTAATTTAAAAATTAGTTTTAATGAACACAAAATGGATTGAAAAAGTATAACGGAACTTCTTGTTAGACCATTCTGATTAATATTTATAAGCCAATAGATGATAATTAAAATGTGCCATTCCATATAAGTCATTATTAACAACCATATATGACATGATTATAAAAACTATCAAGCAGGGCAGAACGACCATATATTTCAAGATTATAATAACTATTAAGCAGGGGAGATAACTCATAGTCTGGCTTAACTGCCTAAAGCTTTATTAGAAAAGAGATAAGTAAGAAAAAATAACAAATTCTCCAGTATCTTAGTGTACAGCCTCAAAATTAGGAAAATTACAAATTCTCCTGTATCTTAGTGTACAGCCTCAAAATTAGGAAAATTACCAATTCTCCTGTATCTTAGTGTACAGCCTTAAAATAAGGAAAATTACAAATTCTCCTGTCTCTTATGGTACAGCCTCAAAATTAGAAAAATTACAAAATCTGTATCTTAGTGTACAGCCTCAAAATTAGAACTAGACAAAGTCGATCTAGCGATCGCTGATACCCCCGCTTTTGTGAAAATTTCTAACGTTTTTCGTGGACTGCGACCTTGAAATTTGATGGATTTCCCCCAAAATCAAAAGGCTTTTTACCAACCTGATATATAACAATATCCCAAAGTTTCATTCAAATCGGATGCAAACTTTTAGAGTTATTGTCCGGAAACTACTTTTATGTTAAAATTTCTAACGTTTTTCGTGGACTGTGACCTTGAAATTTGACGGATTTCCCCCAAAATCGATAGGCTTCTAATCAACCTGATATATGACAATATCCCAAAGTTTCATTCAAATCGGATGTAAACTTTTTGAGTTATTGTCCGGAAACAACTTTTTTGTTAAAATTTCTAATGTTTTTCGTGGACTGTGACCTTGAAATTTGACGGATTTCCCCCAAAATTGATAGGCTTCTTACCAACCTGATATACTGATATATGACAATATCCCAAAGTTTCATTCAAATCGGATGTAAACTTTTTGAGTTCTTGTCCGGAAACCAAATGTGGACGGACGAACGGACAGACGGACGGACGGACGGACGGACGGACATGAGCGCCACTATATACCCCCGACTCTGTCGAGCGGGGGTATAAAAATTACAAATTTTTCTGTATCTTAGTGTACAGCCTCAAAATAAGGAAAATTACAAATTCTACTGTCTCTTAGGATACAGCCCCTAAATTAGAAAAATTACATATTCTCCAGTATCTTAGGATACAGCCTCAAAATTAGGAAAATTTCAAATTCTCCAGTATCTTTGGGTACAGCCTCAAAAGTAGGAAAATTAATAATTCTCCAGTATCTTAGGATACAGCCTCAAAATTACGAAAATTACAAATTCTCCAGTATCTTAGGATACAGCCTCAAAATTAGGACAAGTGTGGACACAGAAAAATGTCTCGCCTGCATTTGGCATCAGTAAGGAAAATAAATTTACAGCGGCCTGTATACCAAATATTGTCATCCTAAAATGCATAGTTAGAGGAACTGTCCTAATACAAAAACTTTAAAGTAGTCACTGGACCATGGAATTGAGGTAAAGGTCAGGTGACACCTACCAGACAGTCATGTACTATTCATCAGCACCCTATATACCAAATATTGTCATCTTGCTATGCATAGTTACAGAGAACTGCGGTAACCCAAAAACTTGAAAGTAGTCGCTGGACCATGAAATTGAGGTCAAGGTCAGGTGATGCCTACCAGACAGTCATCAGCAACCTATATACTAAATATTGTCATCCTACCATGCAGTGTTACAGAGGAACTGTCGTAACCCAAAAACTTGAATGTAGTCGCTGGACCGTGAAATTGAGGTCAAGGTCAGGTGACACCTACCAAACAGTCATGTACTAGCCATCAGCAACCTATAAACCAAATATTGTCATCCTAACATGGGTAGTAATAGAGGAACCGCCGTAACCCAAAAACTTTAACGTAGGTGGTGTAACATGAAATTGAGGTCAAGGACAGGTGACTGACTGGCAAATACTCATCATAAGCTACCTCTGTACCAAATTTGATGGACCTAGGGCTTGGGCTTACAAATATATGAAGCAAGATGTCAAGTGTTTACGCCGCTGCCAGATTCCCATACATATGTCTCGCCTCCAGCGAATTTGTCACAGGCTAGAAAAAAATAACAATTCTCCATAACCTTAATCTAAAGCCTAAAAATTAGGTAAATTACATATTCTCCATTATCTTAGGGTAAAGCATCGATCAAAATAAGGTAAATTACAAATTCTTCAGTATCTTTGGGTAAAACCTAAAAAACAAGGAAAATTACAAATTCTCCAGTATCTTTATGTACAACCTCAACACTAGGAAAATTACAAATTCTCTAGTATCTCAAGGTACAACCTCAAAATTAGGAAAATTCCAAATTCTCCAGTATCTTTGGGTAAAACCTCAAAATTAGGAAAATTACAAATTGTGCAGTGAAAATATTTCCAAAATAAACAATTTTCACAGTATCCAGGAAAGATTTATAATCAATTCCAAAATTAGGCTTTAAGGATCCAATAACAACCTGGTCTGTGATGGAATTACTTGTGTTGGGATCTAGAAACTGTTAACCTGGTCTTTGAGGGAAGTTTATGATAGATTTACCTGTGTTGGGATCTAGAAACTGTTAACCTATTCTATGAGGGAAGTTTATGATAGATTTACCTGTGTTGGGATCTAGGAATTGTTAACCTGGTCCATGAGGGAAGTTTATGATAGATTACCCTGTGTTGGGATCTAAGAACTGTTAACCTGGTCTTTGAGGGAAGTTTATGATAGATTTACCTGTGTTGGGATCTAGAAACTGTTAACCTATTCTATGAGGGAAGTTTATGATAGATTTACCTGTGTTGGGATCTAGGAATTGTTAACCTGGTCCATGAGGGAAGTTTATGATAGATTACCCTGTGTTGGGATCTAAGAACTGTTAACCTGGTCTTTGAGGGAAGTTTATGATAGATTTACCTGTGTTGGGATCTAGAAACTGTTAACCTATTCTATGAGGGAAGTTTATGATAGATTTACCTGTGTTGGGATCTAGAAACTGTTAACCTATTCTATGAGGGAAGTTTATGATAGATTTACCTGTGTTGGGATCTAGAAACTGTTAACCTGGTCTATGAGGGAAGTTTATGATGGATTTACCTGTGTTGGGATCTAGAAACTGTTAACCTATTCTATGAGGGAAGTTTATGATAGATTTACCTGTGTTGGGATCTAGGAACTGTTAACCTGGTCTTTGAGGGAAGTTTATGATAGATTTACCTGTGTTGGGATCTAGAAACTGTTAACCTATTCTATGAGGGAAGTTTATGATAGATTTACCTGTGTTGGGATCTAGAAACTGTTAACCTATTCTATGAGGGAAGTTTATGATAGATTTACCTGTGTTGGGATCTAGAAACTGTTAACCTATTCTATGAGGGAAGTTAATGATGGATTTACCTGTGTTGGGATCTAGAAACTGTTAACCTGGTCTATGAGGGAAGTTTATGATAGATTTACCTGTGTTGGGATCTAGAAACTGTTAACCTATTCTATGAGGGAAGTTTATGATAGATTTACCTGTGTTGGGATCTAGAAACTGTTAACCTATTCTATGAGGGAAGTTAATGATGGATTTACCTGTGTTGGGATCTAGAAACTGTTAACCTGGTCTATGAGGGAAGTTTATGATGGATTTACCTGTGCTAGGGATCTAGAAACTGTTAACCCGTTCTGTGAGGGATGTTTATGATGGATTATTTGTGTTGGGGATCTAGAAACTGTTAACCTGGTCTTTGAGGGAAGTTTATGATGGATTTACCTTAATGATGGATTTACCTGTGTTGGGGATTTAGGAACTGTTAACCTGGTCTTTGATGGAAGTTTATGATAGATTAACTTGTGTTGGGGATCTAGAAACTGTTAACCCGGTTCATGAGGGAAGTTTATGATGGATTTACATGTGCTGGAAATCTAGAGACTGTTAACCTGTTCTATGAGGGAAGTTTATGATAGATTTACCTCTGTTGGGATCTAGAAACTGTTAACCTGGTCTTTGAGGGAAGTTTATGATGGATTTACCTCTGTTGGGATCTAGAAACTGTTAACCTGGTCACTGAGGGAAATTAATGTTGATTTACTTGTGTTGGGATCTAGAAACTGTTTACCTGGTCTTTGAGGGAAGTTTATAATGGATTTACCTGTGCTGGGGATCTACAAACTGTTAACCTGGTCCCTGAGGGAAGTTTATAATGGATTTACCTGTGCTGGGGATCTAGAACCTGTTAACCTGGTCTATGAGGGAAGTTTATGATGGATTTACCTGCATTGGGGACCTAGAACCTGTTAAACTAGTCGATAAGGGCAGCTTATGATGAATTTACCTGTGTTGGGGATCTAGAAACTGTTAACCTGGTATTTGAGGGAAGTTTATGATGGATTTACCTGTGTTGGGATCTAGAAACTGTTAACCTGGTCTCCGAGGCAAGTTTATGATGGATTTACATGTTGGGGATATAGAAACTGTTAACCTGGTCTTTGAGGGAAGTTTATGATGGAATTACTTGTGTTGGGGATCTAGAAACTGGTAACCTGGTCTTTGAGGGAAGTTTATGATGGATTTACCTGTGGTGGGATCTAGAAACTGTTAACCTTAGTCTTTGAGGGAAGTTTATGATGGATTTACTGGTGTTGGGAACTAGAAACTTTTAACCTGGTCTTTGTTTAGAAGATGATGTTTAACACCACCTTCAACAATTTTGCAGCTATATCATGTCATCCAATTTTTTATTGGGGGAGGAAGCTGGAGTACCCAGAGAAAAACCCCCGACCTGCAGTAGGAAAACTGGCAATCCTTGTCAATTAAGATTGGAGTCGAGTACACCCTGCCTGCAGTTAGATTCGAACCAGCAATCTCAGCCTGGTCTTTTAGAGAAGTTTATAATGGATTTACCTGTGCTGGGATCTAGAACCTGTTAACCTGGTCTTTGAGGGAAAATTATGACGGATTTACCTGTGCTGGGGATCTAGAGCCTGTTAACCTGGTCTTTGAGGGAAGTTTATGATGGATTTACCTGTGTTGGGATCTAGAAACTGTTAACCTGGTCTTTGAGGGAAGTTTATGATGGATTTACCTGTGTTGGGATCTAGAAACTGTTAACCTGGTCTTTGCGGGAAGTTTATAATGGATTTACCTGTGCTGGGGATCTTGAAACTGTTAACCTGGTCTCTGAGGCAAGTTTATGATGGATTTACATGTTAGGGGTTTAGAAACTGTTAACCTGGTCTTTGTTTATTTGGTAGATGGTGTTTAACACCACTTTCAACAATTTTGCAGCTTTATCATGGCATCCAGTTTTTTATTGGGGGAGGAAGCTGGAGTAGCCAGTGAAAAACCCCCGACCTGCAGTAGGAAAACTGGCAATCCTTGTTAATTAAGATTGGAGTCGAGTACACCCTGCCTGCAGTTCGATTCGAACCTGCAATCTCAGCCTGGTCTTTTAGAGAAGTTTATATTGGATTTACCTGCGCTGGGGATCTAGAACCTGTTAATCTGGGCTTTGTGGGAAGTTTATAATGGATTTAGTGATGGGGATCTAGAACCTATTAACCTGGTCTTTGTGGGAAGTTTATAATGGATTTACCTGTGCTGGGGATCTTGAAACTGTTAACCTGGTTTTTGAGGGAAGTTTATGATGGATTTACCTGTGCTAGGGATCTAGAAACTGTTAACCCATTCTATGAGGGAAGTTAATGATGGATTTACCTGTGTTGGGATCTAGGAACTGTTAACCTGGTCTATTAGGGAAATTAATGATGGATTTACCTGTGTTGGGATCTTGAAACTGTTAACCTGGTCTATGAGGGAAGTTTATGATGGATTTACCTGTGTTGGGATCTAGAAACTGTTAACCTGGTCTTTGAGGGAAGCTTATGATGGATTTACCTGTGCTGGGGACCTAGAACCTGTTAAACTGGTCTATGAGGGCAGTTTGTGATGGATTTACCTGTGTTGGGATCTAGAAACTGTTAACCTGGTCTATGATGGAAGTTTATGATGGATTTACCTGTGTTGGGATTTAGAAACTGTTAACCTGGTCTATGAGGGAAGTTTATGATGGATTCACCTGTGTTGGGATCTAGAAACTGTTAACCTGGTTTATGAAGGAAGTTTATGATGGATTTACCTGTGTTGGGATCTAGAAACTGTTAACCTGGACTATGAAGGAAGTTTATGATAGATTTACCTGTGTTGGGATCTAGAAACTGTTAAACTGGTCTATGAAGGAAGTTTATGATGAATTTACCTGTGTTGGGATCTAGAAACTGTAAACCTAGTCTATGATGGAAGTTTATTATGAATTACTTGTGTTGGGGATCTCGAAACTGTTTACCTGGTCTTTCAGGGAAGTTAATGATGGATTTACATGTTGGGGATCTAGAAACTGTTAACCTGGTCTTTGAGGGAGGTTAATGATGGATTTACCTGTGTTGGGATCTAGAAACTGTTAACCTGGTCTTTGAGGGAGGTTAATGATGGATTTACCTGTGTTGGGATCTAGAAACTGTTAACCTGGTCTATGAAGGAATTTTATGATGGAATTACCTGTGTTGGGATCTAAGAACTGTTAACCTGGTCTTTGAGGAAAGTTTATGATGGATTTACCTGTGTTGGGATCTAGAAACTGTTAACCTGGACTATGAAGGAAGTTTATGATAGATTTACCTGTGTTGGGATCTAGAAACTGTTATACTGGTCTATGAAGGAAGTTTATGATGAATTTACCTGTGTTGGGATCTAGAAACTGTAAACCTAGTCTATGATGGAAGTTTATTATGAATTACTTGTGTTGGGGATCTAGAAACTGTTAACCTGGTCTTTGAGGGAAGTTAATGATGGATTTACATGTTGGGGATCTAGAAACTGTTAACCTGGTCTTTGAGGGAGGTTAATGATGGATTTACCTGTGTTGGGATCTAGAAACTGTTAACCTGGTCTTTGAGGGAGGTTAATGATGGATTTACCTGTGTTGGGATCTAGAAACTGTTAACCTGGTCTATGAAGGAATTTTATGATGGAATTACCTGTGTTGGGATCTAAGAACTGTTAACCTGGTCTTTGAGGGAAGTTTATGATGGATTTACCTGTGTTGGGATCTAGAAACTGTTAACCTGGTCTTTGAGGGAAGTTTATAATGGATTAACCTGTGTTGGGATCTAGAAACTGTTATCCTTGTCTTCTATGGAAGTTTATCATTAATTTACCTGTGTTGAGATCTATAAACTGATAACCTGGTCTTTGAGAGAAGTTTATGATGGATTTACATGTTGGGGGTCTAGAAACTGTTAACCTGGTCTATGAGGGAAGTTTATGATGAATTTACCTGTGTTGGGATCTAGAAACTGTTAACCTGGTCTTTGAGGGAGGTTTATGATGGATTTACATGTTGGGGATCTAGAAACTGTTAAACTGGTCTATGAAGGAAGTTAATGATGGATTTGCCTCTGTTGGGATCTAGAAACTGTTAAACTGGTCTATGAAGGAAGTTTATGATGAATTTGCCTGTGTTGGGATCTAGAAACTGTTTACCTGGTCTATGATGGAAGTTTATTATGAATTACTTGTGTTGGGGATCTAGAAACTGTTAACCTGGTCTTTGATTGAAGTTTATGATGGATTTACCTGTTTTGGGATCTAGAAACTGTAAACCTGGTTTATGAAGGAAGTTTATAATGGATTTACCTGTGTTGGGATCTAGAAACTGTTAACCTGGTCTTTGAGGGAACTTTATAATGGATTTACCTGTGTTGGAATCTAGAAACTGTTAACCTGGTCTTTGAGGGAGGTTAATGATGGATTTACCTGTGTTGGGATCTAGAAACTGTTAACCTGGTCTTTGAGGGAGGTTAATGATGGATTTACCTGTGTTGGGATCTAGAAACTGTTAACCTGGTCTTTGAGGGAAGTTAATGATGGATTTACCTGTGTTGGAATCTAGAAACTGTTAACCTATTCTATGAGGGAAGTTTATGATAGATTTACCTGTGTTGGGGATCTAGGAACTGTTAACCTATTCTATGAGGGAAGTTTATGATGGATTTACCTGTGTTGGGATCTAGAAACTGTTAACCTATTCTATGAGGGAAGTTTATGATGGATTTACCTGTGTTGGGATCTAGAAACTGTTAACCTGGCTTATGAGGGAAGTTTATAATGGATTTACCTGTGTTGGGATCTAGAAACTGTTAACCTGGTCTTTGAGGGAACTTTATAATGGATTTACCTGTGTTGGAATCTAGAAACTGTTAACCTGGTCTTTGAGGGAGGTTAATGATGGATTTACCTGTGTTGGGATCTAGAAACTGTTAACCTGGTCTTTGAGGGAGGTTAATGATGGATTTACCTGTGTTGGGATCTAGAAACTGTTAACCTGGTCTTTGAGGGAAGTTAATGATGGATTTACCTGTGTTGGGGATCTAGGAACTGTTAACCTATTCTATGAGGGAAGTTTATGATAGATTTACCTGTGTTGGGATCTAGAAACTGTTAACCTATTCTATGAGGGAAGTTTATGATGGATTTACCTGTGTTGGGATCTAGGAACTGTTAACCTGGTCTTTGAGGGAAGTTTATGATGGAATTACCTGTGTTGGGATCTAGAAACTGTTAACCTGGCTTATGAGGGAAGTTTATAATGGATTTACCTGTGTTGGGATCTAGAAACTGTTAACCTGGTCTTTGAGGGAACTTTATAATGGATTTACCTGTGTTGGAATCTAGAAACTGTTAACCTGGTCTTTGAGGGAGGTTAATGATGGATTTACCTGTGTTGGGATCTAGAAACTGTTAACCTGGTCTTTGAGGGAAGTTAATGATGGATTTACCTGTGTAGGGATCTAGAAACTGTTAACCTTATCTTTGAGGGAGGGTAATGATGGATTTACCTGTGTTGGGATCTAGAAACTGTTAACCTGGTCTTTGAGGGAGGTTAATGATGGATTTATTTGTGTTGGGGATCTAGAAACTGTTAACCTGGTCTTTGCAGGAAGTTTATGATGAATTACTTGTGTTGGGGATCTAGAAACTGTTAACCTGGTCTTTGAGGGAGGTTTATGATGGATTTACCTGAGGTGTGTTGGGATCTAGAAATGACTTCATTCTGTGGTTTCATGACAGTCTTTGGGAATCTTGAAAGTAAACATTTGTCAGATTTCTTTAATAATAATTTCTGTAGAATGGGGTTTTGCTTGTTAGTAAAATGTTGTATACAATTTAGTACCATAATCTGTTCAATGATGTACATGTATTAGGTGTGCAAGCTAATTTGAAAGGAAAGTAAATATTGTTAAGAGATTGGTGGGCTACTTTCTGTTTGTTAAATTTCTTTTAATCATCATATAAAAGAATTCTTTTCACAAATACAAATTTTGCAATAAATAAGATCTCTCTAAAATTTTAAAAGTGTTTAAATATGTCCTTGAGTAAGTTGTTAAAAAAATCAAAAACATTCCAGAAACATGGCTTTGAGATTGCCAAACCCTGAAAGAGCTGTCAACAAAGATGTCACTGGCAAATTAAGGCTGAGAGTGACAATACTGAGAACACTGATGAACGGCTGAGACTGACAATACTGAGAACACTGATGAACCGCTGAGAGTGACAATACTGAGAACACTGATGAACGGCTGAGACTGACAATACTGAGAACACTGATGAACGGCTGAGACTGACAATACTGAGAACACTGATGAACGGCTGAGACTGACAATACTGAGAACACTGATGAACGGCTGAGACTGACAATACTGAGAACACTGATGAAAGCCTTATAGTTAGTATCAGAGATCATATAATGATATCCAGATAAAGTCAGAAAAACTGAATGCCATAGATCAGAAGGAAACCATAAATTGACACGTTAGACAATAACTCTATAAACACTCCTTAATCTTACTGATTACACCTGTTTTAAGGGGAGATAAATCAAACATTCTTTGCCAATAGAGGAACAACTGTAAAATTGTTTCAATGAGAGAAAGATCACAATCGATCATAGATTAATCACAATATTTACAATAAAAAAATTACAGAAAGTTTTAATCGACAGCATGTCATAATTTCAGAATAAATTATGTCCAGATTTAAGAACAAATTAGTTTTTTTGGCATATCCATCTAAAGTGAATTTTAAGACCAAATTCACTGAAAAGCTATATACCTAGCTATACCTCTTGAAGCAATCTAATTCATTAAAAGTTTTATGCACATTTTCTGTTCTTTCTGGTTATGAGACATCATCCACTCCAACCTCCACGTTGTGATCTTTCTTTTTCTTTTGACAACAATTTTTGTTTGGCACAAGCTTAAATGAATATGTATAATTTATAAATTACTTCAAGTACATGTTTAATAGAATAAAAATGGCAACATGCACATGATTGACTGTTATCTGGGAGCCAGTTCCACGTTATCATCATTGTTTTAAGTGCAGGCCGCTGTGGCCTCATTGTTTAAGCTGTAGTAGTAATATGAAAAATCCTTAAGGAATCCCTTGATTCACTGTATCCATTAAACACACGGTCAATCCTGGTTTTATTTTGTTGCGATCACCTGTGGATGACATGTCAAAGTAAATGTAGTAATATACAGTTGGTAGTAATACAAAGAAACCTTAAGGAATCACTCGAGGTGTCCAGACTTCACAGATCTTGGTTTTGTATAATTTGGTAGATGCTGTGACTGTGTCTAGATACGGTTAGTAGTAGTAATACAAAAAAACCTTAAAGGATCACTTGATTGTCTGGAACCATAAAAGGAATCACTTGATTGGCTGGCTGGATCCATATAAGGAATCACTTGATTGTCTGGAACCATATATTCTTGACCTTTTTTATTTGTAGTGGCTGTTGTGCTCACAAGTTAAAAATACTATCAGTAGTAGTAATGGAAAAATCCATAATGACTCACAAGATTTGTACTAAAAACTCCTGCCATCTGATTCTTCTTTGGAGGTCACAGTGACCTTGTCTGGATGGAACTAATAAAATTAGAAAAAATGCATAAATAACTTGAATTGCTATATCCAACATGTATACAGCTGTCTGGTTCTTACAGTGGACTACTGGTACCAGTCCATCATTACAGAGGACTTCAGGTTTTCTGGTAACCCTTTTCACAAATTTTGGTTATCGCAGAAGACATCAGGTTTTATGGTAAACCATCTTTCTCATTTCTGGTTCTTGTAGAGGACTGCAGGTTTTGTGGTAAAGCTTTTTCCTCATTTCCAGTTTTTACCGCAGGTTTGTTGTAAACTTCTTTCCTTATATTTTGTTCTCGCAAGGACTGTTTTCCTTATTCTGAGTTTCTCAGAGAAGTGCAGGTTTTATTGTAAAAAATAAAGAAGAGATCAATCAAACACATACCTCATAACCTCACAGAACAACAAACCACCAAGGATAACAAACAGCATACAAGACAAATACAATGGTATAGACTGTTAAAGGTTCCCCATGTATCTGAATAACAGACATGCAGAAATGTTAAAAACAGAAATTACACCTGCACAATACCAAACTACCAGAGCAAATACCAGACAACAATCAGCATGCATCTCAAGGAAAAGCAAAAAGAGAAATGATACAAAAAAGTGTAGAAAAAAAACATAAAAGTTTTACCGAAGAGTAAACAAAACTGAATATTTATACAACATCAAAGAGACAACAATGACATGATATACTAACAAGACATGACACTTCTAGTCAAATCAGTCAGATATTTCTCATGATATACTAACAAGACATGACACTTCTAGTAAAATCAGTCAGATATTTCTCATGATATACTAACAAGACATGACACTTCTAGTCAAATCAGTCAGCTATTTCTCATGATATACTAACAAGATATGACACTTCTAGTCAAATCAGTCAGATATTTCTCATGATATACTAACAAGACATGACACTTCTAGTCAAATCAGTCAGATATTTCTCATGATATACTAACAAGACATGACACTTCTAGTCAAATCAGTCAGATATTTCTCATGATATACTAACAAGACATGACACTTCTAGTCAGTCAGATATTTCTCAATCTTTCACTTGCTCCCTCTTTTTGCTATGTCTTTGTGTTTTTTTAGCAACATATAGCAAAAAGGGGGAGCAAGTGAAAGAAATTTCTGTGTCATTGCTGAAATTTATCTGTTCCAAACCGTTTCCAGTTATTTTGTCAATCAGTTATTTCCGCCTGTGATCCAAAAGTAATCTCGGAGGTAAGTGTTTGTATATGGACAAAAAAACTGTCCAAATAAGACATGGTAACCTGTTTACACAGTAACATAATTTTACTGTGAGGAAATTAATTACCTGTATATCATATACAGATAATATTTTAGCAGGACTAAATATCAGATTAATCCTTGTATTTTTTATATATTAAATTTGCTTAAACTGCAAAAAAATTACTTCCCATACAACTTTTGATGGTGAAGTATTTGTTTACAATCTGACGTCATTGGTAACAATGAGCTAACCGTCACTACCGAACCAATCAAGTGAATGAACCACAACGTCACAAACAAAGTCATGACGTAATAGATTCATTGATAATGACTGAAAATAGTTCAAAATGGAGATCACTTACCTCTAAGGTCACTTTCTCGACAGAAATGGCAGGGAGATGTTTTAATTCCCATTATGTTCATAGCCTTGGTAGAATTTTTCCATAATTTTTTTATTTCATGAAAATATAATAGCAATAGAACATGATGTGTTTTTTATTTCGTCAAAATCTTGCTTTGTGATTGCCATATTAAACCAGAGATGTCCATCATGCATTTGTAGCCATAGTAGCGGTTTTTCTTTCATTTAATCCTACAAGACTTCACATTATGGTCCTTTTGTGCGATTCAAACTGACTAGCCTCCTACTGTTTAATTTAAATGCATAAATTACGGAGTGCTAGCTATCATGTCTATAGTAATGTTTAGTAGAAAAACAAAAAAGTTACACCAAATACATTGTAAAGTAACGATGATGAATTGTTGGTGAAATGATAAAAGTCCCACAAATAGCCTCGGTTTAGCAATTCTGTATGATTTACTAACTCGAAGGAACCTTAAGTGGATGTAGTTTAATAACTCTTTCTAATTATATTCAAGAAATCAAAAGTTGATGTGAGAAGATGGTAATTATTTATGATAGAAAGGTCATTGATATCCACAACCATATTAACATTATATCTGTACCCATTAAGAGTATGAGTCTTTATCACTCGGAACTGTTTCAATTTTTTTTTTTAAATAATGTCATAAAAATTATGATTGTCCTAAACCTTTTTTGACATTATGAATTTTCACAGCACTGCAGTGTTATTTCATTTCTGATTTTCACAGAGGACTGCAGGTTGACCTTAACCTTGAGGACTGCGGGTTGACCTTAACCTTGAGGACTGCAGGTTGACCTTAACCTTGAGGACTGCAGGTTGACCTTAACCTTGAGGACTGCGGGTTGACCTTAACCTTTTTTGTCATTATGAGTTTTAAAAGCAAGCAGTGTCATTTTATTTCTGACTTTCAAAGAGGGCTGCAATGTTGTTTTAAAACTTTTGTTAACATTTAAAATTCTCACGGTTGTCAAACTTTATTCCTATTTATAATTCTCACATAAGGACTGCTGTTCTTGTTTGAAACCTGTTTTCTCATTTCTGGTTTTCAAAACTTCAGTTGACCTTAAACTGTAAAATGATATGCCATGACCACCATATGTAAGATTTTCTTACAAGTGCAAGTATGAAAATACAATACCCATCAAAAATATAAAGAATCATCAGGATTTAACATTGTTTGAAAAATGTTTCATTAAACATGCTAAACAAGCTTAGGTAGAACACTGTCAGACACCACAGTGTCACTGACACACAGCTTAGGGAGAACACTGTTAGACACCATGGTGTCACTGACACAGGGAGAACACTGTCAGACACCATGGTGTCGCTGACAAACAGCTTATTGAGAACACTGTCGGACACCACAGTGTCACTGACACACAGCTTAGGGAGAACAGTCAGACACCATGGTGTCACTGACAAACAGCTTATTGGGAACACTGTCAGACACCATGGTGTCACTGACACAGGGAGATAACCGTCAGACACCACAGTGTTACTGAGATACAGCTTAGGGAGAACACAGTCAGACACCACGGTGTCAATGACAAACAGGTTAGGGAGAAAACTGTTAGACACCATGGTGTCACTGACACACAGCTTAGGTAGAACACTGTTAGACACCATGGTGTCACTGACACACAGCTTAGGGAGAACACAGTCAGACACCACGGTGTCAATGACAAACAGGTTAGGGAGAACACTGTTAGACACCATGGTGTCACTGACACACAGCTTAGGGAGAACACTGTTAGACACCATGGTGTCACTGACACACAGCTTAGGGAGAACCCTGTTAGACACCATGGTGTCACTGACACACAGCTTAGGTAGAACACTGTTAGACACTTTGGTGTCACTGACACACAGCTTAGGGAGAACACTGTTAGACACCATGGTGTCACTGACACACAGCTTAGGTAGAACACTGTTAGACACCATGGTGTCACTGACACACAGCTTAGGGAGAACACTGTTAGACACCATGGTGTCACTGACACACAGCTTAGGGAGAAAACTGTCAGACACCATGGTGTCACTGACACAGGGAGAACACTGTCAGACACCAGTGTCACTGACACACAGCTTAGAGAGAACACTGTTAGACACCATGGTGTCACTGACACACAGCTTAGGGAGAACACTGTCAGACACCATGGTGTCACTGACACACAGCTTAGGGAGAACACTGTCAGACACCATGGTGTCACTGACACACAATCATATAATGGAAATACAATGTATGTGTAGTTTTTATTTTTAAACACAGATTTTGCAAAAAACATTAATAATGCAATATTGATATGTCCGTATGCCATATTACCCCAAGTGAAAAGTTTTTTACAAAGAACCATCTTCTGCAAAAAACAACCAAATTTACATGCATGTATTTCATTATTTTGATATATAAGACACCAGACATCATTGGACCCCAGGGACAGTTATAATAAACACTATGGGTAGAGACTAATTGAGGGATGTCACAATAGATGGATTTAGTGCAACCTTGCCAGTATTATTTGTTCGAGAAGACAGGTGTTAAGTTAAAAGTATGTGTCAATTAATTAAATAGAAATAAAAGACATGCAGTTAGCGTATATTTCATTGGTTACTGCTAGGTATAGAAAGCAATTCAATACACACATAATACATAGTAATACATGTCAATACCTTATACAGATTATACACAGCACCTGAGTTCCTACCACCAGGCATTCTGTCTTCTCTAACAGCTAAAAGACAAACACATTATAGACAGAGAATATTTTTTCTGAAATTTGTAATTAGACAGAGTAAAGTCAAACAAACAGTAATCGGTTATTGGACTTTACTTACTGGTAATAACATAACTACAAACTGACAATATAATTATCCATATCACATGCTAGTAAAGCCAGATGAGATTTTCTCAGATCACAACTTCAAACGAAAATTAAACAGCAATAAGGCCACATCAAATTAATGTCTTGTTTAATTAAACAAACAGCAATAAGGCCACATCAAATTAATGTCTTGTTTAATCAAACAAACAGCAATAAGGCCACATCAAATAAATGTCTTGTTTGTTGAAATTGTCATTACAATTTTTAAGTTTTTTCTTTTTTTAAGCTTTACAGGATTTTTGTCAGATTTTGTTGTAAACTATGTAACATACATGACCAGGACGTAAAGCGAGTGCCTCAATAAATGGGGATCATTTAGAATGTGTTAGATTATTTATTTATTTTATTGGTGTTAAGCAATGTTTTAGCTTTATCGTGGCATCTATTTTTTTTTCTGAGATAGTACCCAGAGAAAACACCTGACCTTGGCAGGAACACTTAGTAGAGTACAACCAGCTAAAATAATGGTATAATTTAGTTCAATCAATGCTCACTAATTAAATACCCCAGTACACAATTTCCAAAACATCCCATAATTATTCTGATCAAAATGTTAAATATCCAGTGCACAAAAGGACTATGTGACAAAGAATCTGTAAAAAGTTTATCAAATTCCCTCATTAATTTTATAAGGCGGACAAAATCCCCCTTGTTAAATTTTCAAGGCGGACAAAATTCCTCTCGAATCTGATTTTTTTAAATGTTCAAAACAGTACAGTCTTGTACATATACATATGAACCTTAAAAAAATGACTTGATATTTTACTATAAAAAAACCCAGATTTTTAATTACTTAATAATAATGACTGTTTGACTCAATTGCAGTGCTTTATTGGTGACTTGTTAATTAATATATTTGTGATCAAACGAATGTCGCTTACTTGAGCAAAACATTCTGTATATCTTGTAGAAAATTTAAACTGGTATTGCTTTTATAAATAAGTTATAATTTAGTAAAATAATGGTATAATTTAGTTCGATCAATTGAATTGCTTGTTCTGTAAACAAGAGGCTCCCAGGAGACTGTATCACTCACCTGAACCAGAAACCAAATAACCCTTTTTTTATCCAGCTTTTCGTTGCTATAAGGAATTGCCCAACACTTCTGCAAAAATCATTAATTTTGACCTTTTAAGGGAAAAAACTGCTATAAGGAGGAGCTTTTGATGCTTAGAGAGAGAAGGGAGGTTCACTTCAAATTTGCTGTACCTGTTATACTGTTTTAACTATCAGTCGAAAAACTCTCGACTCTCCCCCCAACCCCCCCCTCTTTTTTTCATTTTTTCTATTTTAAGCCAACATAGCTATGTAGGTAGTCAGGTGTCATGATTTGCAAAATTTTGGTAGAGGAGGTCCTTAACATGATGTGTGCAATGTTTCAAAGCAGTCCTTTAATAGCTTAGAGGAGAAGATTTTTTAAAATCAAGTAAAATTGATTAAAAAAATGTTCAAGGAGAATAATTCCTAAACGGTTCATCAGACAATCTTGACCTTAAAGTCATTTTTGTAGCCCTCATAGAGCAGAACAATTAAGCAATGCTAACTTATTCTCTAGTTCTAATAATTTCTAAGATTTTGAGGCAAAAATGTCAAAAATAATCAATTTCGACAATTAAGGGGTCATCTTGTCAACCATAAGTGTGCAAACAGCACCCTTGAGGGAGGGGGTTAAAAATTTCAACATTTTTGCCTACACTTTTTTTTATCATTACCAAACTCCATTTCCATGGAGTTTGGTTTTTATATTAGTTAAATGGTTGATGTACACTTTTTGATGGGGGGTGGGGGGGGGTCTCAAAAAGTGTGCTTTTTGCACACTTGTGAAAATGGTTGACAATTATGGACGACCCCTAAAGGGCAATAACTCCTATAAGGAGTCATCATACAACTTCAACCCAATGGAGTGTTTCATTAGAGCTTTTGATGCTGATGAAGGCATGTCTCTTCGGTTTTCCTGTATCTGTTACACTTTTTTAAATTAACGCCGAAAACTTTATTTTACCCGCCACCCCCCCCTATTTACCATTCTATTTATATGTTGGTTAATCTGCAGCCATAGTTGGTGCAAACTTGGTTGAGGACATTTGACAGATGATGTGTACAAAGTTTCAAAGCAGTACTTTTAGTGCTTTCAATGGAGAAGATTTTAAAAAATCAATTAAAACCTATTAAAATAAACAGTTCAAGGGGAATAACTCCTAAACGGTTAATCAGACAATCTTGACCCTCAAGTCATTTTTGTAGCCCTCATAGAGCAGAACAATTAAGCAATGCTTACTTTTTCTCTAGTTCTAATAATTTTCAAGATTTTGAGGCAAAAATGGCAAAAATCATCAATTTAGACAATTAAAGGGCAATAACTCCTACAAGGAGTCGTCATACAACTTTGACCCAATGGAGTGTTTTGTAGAGCTTTTGATGCTGAAGAAGGAAGGTCTCTTTGGTTTTCCTGTATCTGTTATACTTTTTGAACTATAAGTCAAAAACTGTATTTTGACCCCCCTGTTCTATTTTTAGCCATGCTGGCCATGTTGGTTGGTCTGAGGCCATGATTTGTGCAAACTTGGCAGAGGACATTTTAATGATGATGTGTGCAAAGTTTCAAAGCAATTCCTTCATTGGTTTTGGAGGAGAAGATTTTTAAAGAAAAGTTAACGATGACGATGACGACGACGACGGACGCCAAGTGATGGCAATAGCTCACATGACCCTTTGGGTCAGGTGAGGTTATAAAAATGAATGGGATTAAATGGCGCCGTTCCTTTATTAACACATGTCGTACCAAACAATACAAACAAATCGACTTGATGTGTCTCGGAGAAAAAAAACCACCTTGTTTTAATCTGCCTCATTCACCATTTCAAGTACCACGTAAAAAACTTTAAAAAGATGCACAATACTTATCGATATTACCATAATAAGACTCGGGAGGGATTTTGTCTGCCTTGAAAATTTTACAGGGGGGATTTTGTCCGCCTTGTAAATTTAATGAGGGGGATTTTGTCCGCCTATGCTAAATTACACAGAAGGGATTTTTTCCAGGGGGGATTTTGTCCATCCCCCGTTGATAAGAGATGTGTACCTTACCTTAAAGACAGAGTCCATGTTTTTCTATAGGAAACCCCAAAAATCATGTAGGTTAAAATGTAAAACATAATGTGCACAATGGGACTATGTGAACAATATTCTTTGAAAGTTAACAAATTCAATTCAGTGGTGTTGGTGGAGTTGCAGATAAGAGATGGGTACCCCGTATGTGAATGACAAAGTCCATGTTTTGCTTTGGGAAACCCCAAAAAGCTTTCCAATCAAAATGTAAAATATCAGGTGCACAATTGGACTACATGCATGTGACAAAGATTCCCTGAAAGTTTCATCCCATTCAGTGGTGTTGGTGGAGTTGTGGATAAGAGATTGGTGCCCTCTTAAATTAATGACAAGTCCATGTTTTTCTATGGGAAACCCCCAAAATCATTCATCAAAATATAAAATATCAGGTGCACAAAAGGGACTATGTGAAAAAGATTCTTTGAAAGCTTCATCAAATCCCATTCATTTGTATAGGTGGATGGAATCATGGAGATGAGTGCTATAACAATTTCATGAGATCAGGCAGTGCACCAACTTTGTTTCTGTGAAGTTTCAAGGATCTGGGTTGAAAGCTGTACTTGAGAAGTTGATTACACAAAATAGGTACCCTCTTCTGGGAAAGGATTCTTCTAATTTTTTATGGCCTAATTATTTAAACATAATGTCACATTAACACACATTTCACTTCATATGCATTGCAAATAATAATTCTAACATATTTCATTATAATAGACATGAAAATTTGATATTACACACAAAATACTCCATAAAAACAGTAAAAAAATTTTTTTCAATTTTGCTCTCTACCATATTATTTATTTTCAAAGAACAATAATACTCTGCATCAACTGTCAGATATCAGTGAAATGTACAGCTGAGACCACAAGCTCACAATGCATAACGGTATGGGCGTGGCCATTTTATGAGCACAAAGTAAATCGTGAAAAAACTGTCAGGTTAAAGGCGATTGGTCAATAATGATCGTTAAAGTAAATATATTTTGAAATAAATTCAATCTTTGGTATGAAAATAAACAAAAAAAGGAGATTTAAAAAAAATTTGGAGGAAGAAAACAAATTTTGAATATGTAGGGGCACCTCGAGTAAATTTGTAAAAAATGAGACTCCCCCTTTTTGACCCTCATTTTTCAGTCAGAAAAGCAATGCAAACCTATATTTTCAATACCACCAAATAAACCCCCTATTCTTTAACATAAATAATCTCTCTTAATTTAACATTAAATTAACTTTGTCTTTCAACGAAATAATAATCGAAAAGGGATACCCCCATATGGAAAATAACATTGGAAGGTCATTGGTCCATTGTATTCTATCAAACCTCATGCCAACCATGTGAGACAACAACCACAAAAACACAGGAGCCTATCAAACCTCATGTCAACCATTTGCAATTACAAAGAATAATGCTAATACTCACTAGTGATACCCCATTATACAAAACGTATTTGGTAAACAGGAAGTAGATGAGCAAGGAGCATAAAATCACATTACACCATAAGGTAAACAGGAAGTAGATGAGCAAGGAGCATAAAATCACATTACACCATAAGGTAATTAGGATAAAATAATATGCAAAATATCAGGGTTCTGCATCCTATAGTTTATTAGAAAACTGCCACAGAAATTTTTGTTATGGACAGACAAACAAAAAACACCCGACCTTCAAAGCAGGTGTATAAATATATATTTTTAATGAGGGATTTTTTTTTTTAATGTACATGTCCAGTTCACATCTAGACTGCTAAAAAATAAAGGATTTTCTAGTTTTGTACCAGTGGCCATCTCGGCTGGAGCTGGTCTATTTGATAAAATCTTGGCATGAGGACATCCAAAGATCTTAATACCAAAATTGGTTAGTTTGTTTGAATGGTGTGCAATGCCACTTTTAGCAATTTTTCAGCTATATCATTGCGGCCAATTTTTATTTGGGGTGAAAGCGAGTACCCAAACATAAAACCCCTGACCTTTGGTAGGAAAACTGACCATTCTTGTCAATAAGGATTGAAGTTGAACACACCCTGCACACAGTGATACTAACAAAATTGGCCTGGTGCTTACAGATTAAATGACTAAATAATAAAAGCTTAATATTTATTAAATTACTATTAATTCTTAGTATGATTCTCAGTATTTTAACACAGGGCCTCTGTGGATGAAGGGTTAAATTAGTTCAACTACTATTGAGGTTGTGGGTTTGAGACAAACTTCAGGCAGGATGCATGGGGGTTTCTCCGGGTACTCAGACTTCCTCCCCTAGTAAAATCTGGATGCCATGATACAGCTTAAAATTTGCCAAACATGACATTAACACCATTCAAATGAACAATCAATATCATATTATTTCCCAAGAAAATAACAATCAATAATTCATGTAAAAAAAATCTGTTCTTTCACTCCCTGGAAGTGATGCCACGATGATAGCAAACTTTGACACATATAAAAGAACATTGAAATCAAAGTTTATCTAACTTTTTATTTAATATGTTCGTCAATGTAATAAATATGATAATTAATTGTGCATCATGAATGTTGAAAATATGATCACTTGTGCTAAAATACACGAAACAAGTACTGCACGTTTGTTTAATCTGGTGTGTTTTACAGCAGTGTAAAAATATTCATTCCATGCAATTGATTACCATATCAGGGAATACCTGTTACAAATCTTACCTGCCAATACCATTCCAACTTTGAGGCACTTTTTAAATCTACAATATTGACAGCGATTTCGTTGCAACCTATTCATTTCACAATCCTCTTTTCCAGAACATTTATACACTCTCCTTCCTTGAACTGTGCGTTTAAAGAAACCTTTGCACCTGTAAATATTAACAGAACAAATTTGGCAAAATGACAGTAATATATAACATCTGTGTACCTTACACACACATTGTATATGTTACAACACTCCTAATCGCATCTGTGTACCTTTACACACACACTGTATATGTTACCACACCCCTAATCACATCTGTGTACCTTTACACACACATTGTATATGTTACCACACTCCTAATCACATCTGTGTACCTTTACACACACATTGTATATGTTGCCACAGTCCTAATCACATCTGTGTACCTTTACACACACATTGTATATGTTACCACACTCCTAATCACATCTGTGTACCTTTACACACACATTGTATATGTTACCACACTCCTAATCACATCTGTGTACCTTTAACACATTGTATATGTTACAACACTCCTAATCACATCTGTGTACCTTTACACACACACACATTGTATATGTTACCACACCCCTAATCACATTTGTGTACCTTTACACACACATTGTATACGTTACCACACTCCTAATCACATCTGTGTACCTTTACACACACATTGTATATGTTACCACAGTCCTATTCACATCTGTGTACCTTTACACACACACTGTATATGTTACCACAGTCCTAATCACATCTGTGCACCTTTACACACACATTGTATATGTTACCACAGTCCTAATCACATCTGTGTACCTTTACACACACATTGTATATGTTACCACACCCCTAATCACATCTGTGAACCTTTACACACACATTGTATATGTTACCACAGTCCTAATCACATCTGTGTACCTTTACACACACATTGTATATGTTACCACACTCCTAATCACATCTGTGTACCTTTACACACACATTGTATATGTTACCACACTCCTAATCACATCTGTGTACCTTTACACACACATTGTATATGTTACCACAGTCCTAATCACATCTGTGTACCTTTACACACACACTGTATATGTTACCACAGTCCTAATCACATCTGTGTACCTTTACACACATTGTATATGTTACCACAGTCCTAATCACATCTGTGTACCTTTACACACATTGTATATGTTACCACAGTCCTAATCACATCTGTGCACCTTTACACACACATTGTATACGTTACCACACTCCTAATAACATCTGTGTACCTTTACACACACACTGTATAGGTTACCACACTCCTAATCACATCTGTGTACCTTTACACACACATTGTATATGTTACCACAGTCCTAATCACATCTGTGTACCTTTACACACACATTGTATATGTTACCACACTCCTAATCACATCTGTGTACCTTTACACACACATTGTATATGTTACCACAGTCCGAATCACATCTGTGTACCTTTACACACACATTGTATATGTTACCACACTCCTTATCACATCTGTGTACCTTTACACACACATTGTATATGTTACCACAGTCCTAATCACATTTGTGTACCTTTACACACACACTGTATATGTTACCACACTCCTAATCACATCTGTGTACCTTTACACACACATTGTATATGTTACCACAGTCCTAATCACATCTGTGTACCTTTACACACACATTGTATATGTTACCACAGTCCTAATCACATCTGTGTACCTTTACACACACATTGTATATGTTACCACACTCCTAATCACATCTGTGTACCTTTACACACACATTGTATATATTACCACAGTCCTAATCACATCTGTGTACCTTTACACACACATTGTATATATTACCACAGTCCTAATCACATCTGTGTACCTTTACACACATTGTATATGTTACCAAAGTCCTAATCACATCTGTGTACCTTTACACACACATTGTATATGTTACCACACCCCTAATCACATTTGTGTACCTTTACACACACATTGTATATGTTACCACAGTCCTAATCACATCTGTGTACCTTTACACACACACTGTATATGTTACCACACTCCTAATCACATCTGTGTACCTTTACACACACATTGTATATGTTACCACACTCCTAATCACATCTGTGTACCTTTACACACACATTGTATATGTTACCACACTCCTTATCACATCTGTGTACCTTTACACACACATTGTATATGTTACCACACTCCTTATCACATCTGTGTACCTTTACACAAACACACAGTATTTGTTACCACACCCTTTATCACATCTGTGTACCTTTAACACATTGTATATGTTACCACAGTCCTCATCACATCTGTGTACCTTTACACACACATTGTATATGTTACCACACTCCTATTCACATCTGTGTACCTTTACACACACATTGTATATGTTTCCACAGTCCTAATCACATCTGTGTACCTTTACAAACACATTGTATATGTTACCACACTCCTATTCACATCTGTGTACCTTTACACACACATTGTATATGTTACCACACTCCTATTCACATCTGTGTACCTTTACACACACATTGTATATGTTACCACACTCCTATTCACATCTGTGTACCTTTACACACACATTGTATATGTTACCACACTCCTATTCACATCTGTGTACCTTTACACACACATTGTATATGTTACCACACTCCTATTCACATCTGTGTACCTTTACACACACATTGTATATGTTTCCACAGTCCTAACAGGAATGTATAAATCAATTAATTAAAATTTGAAAATTGCGTTTGTAGTATTAATTAATTACAACTGAATTAGGGTAATTACTAATTATACTTAAATAAATTTCCTAAAATAGCCTCTTATAATCAGAGTTCCCAAGATCAAGAGAAATTAAATAATTAATATGTGTATAAAAAGGGTAATTTGTAACTGATGATATTAATCCCCCAATGTTTGTTTGTTTATACAAGTTTTTCTATTATGCTTATTAAATCACAAGCATAACAGAAAATTATCACATATTTGGTAGAAATATGAACATTTTTGCACATTTGATATGACCGGAAGTGATGGACCGATATCAGGCCTCGGGTCTAATATCGATATTAGCCCCGGTGGCTGATATCTCCTTTTAGCTTCAGCTTTAATTTTGCACTTCCGCTCATATGTCAACACAGCAAACGAACTTTAACTAACAAAATGACGGATGATAACTTCATCTAACAAAATTACGGATGACAAGTTTGTTGCTGTCACTTCAGAAAAAACTTCTACATTTGTTGATAGTATGAAAAATGAAAATACTAAACGAAAAAAAAACAATGAGTTTTTACTGAGTGACACATCTATATGATAAATACATGTACTTGCTTTCTTCTAAACCTATGATATTGAACTAATTAAAGTTTTGTATATATTTTTGTGTTTTAGTACGTTTTATTTAAATATTAAACTGTTTTCATCAGCTTTATTTTCGGATAAAAGGTTGAATAGTGGTTATCAAATATGTGATAAACAGATTATAGCATGTCATTTTCCATATCGACCCTGGTATCAGCCCTCGACCCATATCAGCCCTCGAGCAAGCTCTCGAGCTTGATATGGGAGTCTCAGGCTGATATCAGGGCCGATATGGAAAATGCCATGTAATAATCTATAATGAATAGAGATGTTTTTTAATAATGGACAATCGTGAACTGTAATTAAGTTTTTGTAAAACATAAAGTGATTTTTCATGTCCTCAATTATGACCTATCTGTTTACAATCTTAAAACATTTATCTTTCAGAATATGAAAGAAAAATGAATACTGCTTTCATAATACAGAAGTATATTGGTTGTATTCAAGGGTACCGTTTAAAAATCTGCGTCGACTTTCCAAAAACCTGCAAATATTTCATGCTACCTACTCGGAAAATATACGGGGAATCACAACAAAAAAACTATATGCTGCAACACGACACAAAAAACCTAACTGGTTGGCCATGGTCTATAACTTTTAAATGTGTAATATTGCATTATGATAGTATATGGTCATAAAATATATAGTTCGCCAAAATGACATACCAAAACGGCGACCGGTAAAAGTGGCTCACGATTTTCGCTGATTTTAACATTTTTTGATTGATAAAACATGGTCATGGTATTACAATTAGGTAAATAAGACACACAAAATTCTAAAAAATTACAAGATATTTACTGTCACAGAAAATTGGCAACAAATTTAACTAAAATGTTGGTATTGTATTACATTCGTGTATGTCACTTCTGCGTTCTCGCTTAATCTCGTTCAGGTCTCGTCGCGACAAAGAAATCGTACTTCCATAGCTGATGACTTAGCGAGTGTCCAATCCCGTTAGTTATACTAGTCCCAGAATAACATGAATACACAAAAGAATATAGTGATCAATCAATTTATCTAAAATAAAGTATGTATTTTATCAAAATCAGAAAAATTATTGATTGATACAACCTGTGTGATACAAAACCTTGTATCATCTATATATGTGATACAAGATGTACTTTTGTCGGAACTACTTCTTGACGTCACAATGAATGGTATAACCAATGATTCGATGAATGACTTTAATTCTATGAATGAAATATGACGTCATAATACATGTGACGTTGGAGACTATATTTTGTAAATAAATACTTCGTTGACTGTTGAATTTAAAATTTTTAAGATTCAGTTTTGTTCTGTTCTCTGTATACTTCTTAATGTCTTCTTATTACATACATTTAAATATATTTACAACTACCTGTATCACATCAGGACAGTTGCATACATTCTGCATCACAACTCGACGCTGCGCCTCTCGTAGTGATACCAATATGTACACAACTGTCTCTACGTGATACAGGTAGTTGTACCTACACATAATGTATCTAACGTATGTATTTAATGAGAGGTGATGGTCTAGGATAAAAAATGATAACAATAATTTATACGCTTGAATCTGCTGACATGAATTATTGGCTGCAATGTTTTGTGACTAAAATGAGGAACCAGAGGCTTTTAAGGGCCTGTATCGCTCACCTGATTTCATAGGTCAATGAAGATGGCATTTCCCTGATGTTAAAGTAAGTCCTGTAAATTTCAATAAACTTTAAATAGGACCATCCAAACAATATTACTAGGAAGCTTTGTTTCCATTGGTTAACCGGTTATATAGAGAAGATTTTTTTTATTTGCCCACAGGGTCCTATGTTAAATTAAGTCCTGCGGCAGTGGCAGCCATTTTGAATTTCCAATTGCCATAAAAAACATAAAATTTATAGACATGATAGAGGACCATCCAAACAATATTGCTAGTAAGTTTTTGTTTCCATTGATTAACTGGTTTCAGAGAAGAAGCCCTTAAAAACTTTTTCCCATAGGGTCCTATGTTAAACTAAGTACTGCTGTAGCGGCCATTTTGAATTTCCAATTTCCATAAAAAACACAAACTTTATAGAGGACCATCCAAACAATATTGCTAGTAAGTTTTGTTTTGATTGGTTAAATGGTTTCAGAGAAGAAGCCCTTTTAAACTTTTTCCCATAGGGTCCAATGTTAAACCAAGTCCTGCGTTGGCGGCTATTTTGAATTTCCAATTGGGATAAAAAACATGAACTTTATATAGGACCATCCAAACAATATTGCTAGTAAGTTTTGTTTCGCTTGGTTAACGGATTTCAGAGAAGAAGCATTTTTTACCTTTTTTCCCATAGGGTCCTATGTTAAACTATGTCCTGCATTGGTGGCCATTTTGAATTTCCAATTGTCATAAAAAACTTATAGAGGACCATCCAAACAATATTGGTAGTAAGTATTGTTTACATTGGTTAACCAGTTTAAAAGAAGACGCCTTTTTTAACTTTTCCCCATAGGGTCCTATGTTAAAACTAAGTCCTTCGGTGGCATCCATTTTGATTTTCCAATAGGCATAAAAAACCGTAATTTTATAAAGGACTATCCAAACAATATTGGTAGTAAGTTTTAATTCGATTGGTTAACAGGTTTCAGAGAAGAAGCCATTTAAAACTTTATTCCCATAGGGTTCAATGTTAAACAAAGTCCTGCAGTGGTGGCCATTTTGAATTTCCTATAGGGATAAAAACACACACTTTGTAGAGGACCACCCAAACAATATTGCTAGTAAGTTTTGTTTCCATTGGTTGACCGGTTTCAAAGAAGAAACCTTTTAAACTTTTTCCCATAGGGTCCAAATTAAGTCCTGCGGGTGGCAGCCATTTTGAATTTTCAATTGCCATTAAAAACACAAGCTTTATAGAGGACCATCCAAACAATATTGCTAGTAATTTTTTGTTTCCATTGATTAACCGGTTTCAGTGAAGAAGCCTTTTAAAACTTTTTCCCTTAGGGTCCTATGTTAAACTAAGTCCTGCAGTGGCAGCCATTTTGAATTTCCAATTGCCATCAAAAACACAAACTTTATAGAGGACCATCCAAACAATATTGCTAGTAAGTTTTGTTTTGATTGGTTAAACGGTTTCAGTGAAGAAGTCCTTTTAAACGTTTTTCCCATAGAGCCCTATGTTAAACTAAGTCTTGAGGTGATGGCCATATTGGATTACCAATCAAAATAAAAAACACAAACTTTGTAAAGGTCCATCCAATGAACATTATGGCCAAGTTTGGTTTCAATTGGCGAAGTGGTTTCAGAGAAGAAGATTAAAATGTTTAAAGTTTACAGATGCAGACGCTGACGACGACGACGGACGGAAAGTGATAACAATAGCTCACATGACCCTTTGGGTCAGGTGAGCTAACAAGAAAGGTGATAAATATCCCCTTGAATTGCTGTGGATTATAGTGTTACTGCCAAGATATGATGCGTGAACGATAAGAACTTTCTTAACAAACAGGACTTGAAATTTGTAACTTTCCACTTTGGTTTAGATTCATGGATGAAAGAGCTGTTATGAAAGGGCTAAGAACTTAAGTAAGCTGAGCCAATCCTATCTCCATAGAAGACGAATACATTTAATGCAGAAGGTATTCAGAATGGTTGATTCTGTATCACTTTAATAAACGATTTTCTTCTATTCCACTAAACTTTTTGGCCAAAGAGGATGAGATGAGCAAACGAATCTTGACTGTTCACAGTTTTAAATAGCACATCAACAAATTTGTTTGATTTATAGGATGAAATAATTAATCTTTCAAAGGACAATAGTAAGTAACATTCATGCTGGAAAAAAAAAGACTTACACATGTCTTACCAAGAAGTTAAGGCACATTTATAATGTTTCAAATGTCTTTAATCATCCTCTAAATTTAAACGAGTTGGCAATGAAACCAAAAAATGAAAATTCTGATGAACATCTGACGAATAAATTTCAATTAAACACACAAGGTCTTCAATTGCTACAAGCACATTGTGAGATGTGACACGCTTTACACCTACATAAATACATGTATAATTTCAATAAATTTGATCTGAAACTTTTTGCTTGTTTGAAGTCTTTTTTATTAAAAAAAAATTTAAGAATATGTCCATTGCCCATGGGACACGGATGCCCCCGCTAAATGAAGTCCAAAACAGGATGTAGTTGTCAGACAGGTCTGAAAGTCGCTTAGCACGTACAACTTGTGATACTGAACCACCCTGCCAAATTTCAAATTGTTCTCATGTATGGTTTCTGAGAAAAGCTTGACGGGGAATTTTCATACTTGTCTTAACACATTTTTATATTAGCCCAGTTGAAAACAGGAAGAAATTGTCTGACAGGTCTGAAAGTCGCTTAGGGCGTACAACTTATGATACTGAACCACCCTGCCAAATTTCAAATTGTTCTCATGTATGGTTTCTGTTTGTTTGTTTATTGTTTGATGGTGTTTAATGCCACTTCAGCAATTTTTCAGCTATATCATGGCATCCAGTTTTTCTTGGGGGAGGAAGCCGGAGTACTGGGAGAAAACCCCCGACCTGCGGTAGGAAAACTGGCAATCCTTGTCAATTAAGATTGGAGTCCAGTACACCCTGCCTGCAGTGAGAATCAAACCCGCAATCTCAGTGTTGACAGACCACGTGATCAATAGTAGACGAACTACCTTGATCACTCTGCCATGGAGGCCCCTTGTATGGTTTCTGAGAAAAGCTTGACAGGAATTTATACTCGTGTTTACATTTTTTCATATTGGCCCAGTCAAAAACAGTAAGTAGTTGTCTGACAGGTCTGAAAGTTGCTTAGGGCGTACAACTTGCAACACTGAACCACCCTGCCAAATTTCAAATTGTTCTCCTGTATGGTTTCTGAGAAAAGCTTGATGGGAATTTTCATACTCATGTTAACACATTTTTATATCGACCCAGTCAAAAACAGGAAGTAGTTGTCTGACAGGTCTGAAAGTCGCTTAGGGCGTACAACTTGTGATACTGAACCACCCTGCCAAATTTCAAATTGTTAATTCTCATGTACGGTTTCTGGGAAAAGCTTGACGGAAATTTTCATACTAGTGTTAACACATTTTCATATCGGCCCAGTCGCAAACAGGAATTTGTTGTCTGACAGGTCTGAAAGTCGCTTAGGACGTACAACTTGTGATACTGAACCACCCTGCCAAATTTCAAATAGTTCTCATGTAGGGTTTCTGAGAAAAGCTTGACGGAAATTCGTCCGGACCTACATACGTACGTACGGAAGGACAGACAGACAGACAGACAGAAGGACATGAGTAAAACTTAATGCCCCCCGACATGTCGTAGCCGGGGGCATAAAAGCTGACTGAATGAAGGAGACTTTTTGTGGTAGGCTGTGCTTTGTCTATGCAATATTGGTTCCAATAATAGCTGGCTATTTCATGGCTCTTTTTCCCTGGAGTTTAACAGACCTTTCATTCAATATTATGATAATATCCAAGAATTTTACCTGAGAGCACACATTCTCATCATTTCTTGTTTATTGATAAAAAAAGATCAAAGAGTTCATGTATGGTAACAAGTAATTAGTCTTGGAAATCATATAAAGAAGCCTCTTATAATGAATCAGTGATATTTAATCTAATGCAACCTCATATCTGACTGGGTGTCAAGTTGTATTTATGTTTAACTGTCTTCACACAAAAACAGACCAATTATCAACTTCTATCAATTAGAGCCAAGGCATTAGAATTATTTTGTTTGAATCTGATTTCATATCACTTTCAGAAATGAAATTGTTCCTTTTCATGTAAATAATGGCAGCCATCTATTATCCAAGGACAGCAGAGACTCAAAAATTCTGCTGTCATCCTTGTCAATTACATGAAAGGCTGGAGTTCTGCATACAGTCTGGCTAGAATTGGCATTGTAAACCTCAGTGCTAATTGCTACATTAGATTGATTGATTGATTGATTGATTGATTGAAAATGAGGTAGGATTGGACACAGGGAAACAATTGCCACTGGAAAAGTATGGAGTTTTGGGTAAGGACAAAGACTTTTATAGTGGCTACAATAAGCTTACTCTATTTTTAAAATCTACAATAGGGGTCTTTATCGTGCAAAAAGTGTGGTACTCTCCACACCATCACCCAGTATGGTCCGTGGTAAGGCTTTTCGTATTAGGACCTGACAACATGTTACATTAGACATGTTAGAACAAAAACATCAACCAAAGATTGCTTCCTCTTTGTTTCACTTCCAACGTTTTACTATCAAAACTGAGCTTGCGGTAGTAATTTACACCTTACCCTGTATAACATACATGTTACCCTATATCAAACCCCTGATCTTATATCACATACCTTATATCACACCCCTGATCCTATATCACATACCTGATCCCATATCACATACCATATATCACACTTCTGATCCCATATCATATACCTTATATCACACCCCTAATCCCATTTCACATACCCTATATTAAACCCCTGATCCCATATCACAAACCCTATATCACATACCTTATATCAAACCCCTGATCCCATATCACATACCCTATATCAAACCCCTGATCCCATATCACATACCCTATATCAAACCCCTGATCCCATATCACATACCCTATATCACATCCCTGATCCTATATCACATACCTTATATCAACCCCTGATCCCACATCACATACCCTATATCACACCCCTGATCCCATATCACATACCCTATATTTAAACCCCTGATCCCATATCACATACCCTATATCACACACCTGATCCCATATCACACACCTTATATCACACCCCTGATCCCATATCACATACCCTATATTAAACCCCTGATCCCATATCATATACCTTAAATCACACCCCTGATCCCATATCACATATCTTATTTATATCACACACCTGATCCGATATCACATACCTTATATCACACCCCTGATCCCATATCACATACCCTATATTAAACCCCTGATCCCATATCACATACCCTATATCACATCCCTGATCCTATATCACATACCTTATATCAAACCCCTGATCCCATATCACATACCCTATATCACATATCTTATATCAACCCCTGATCCCATATCACATACCCTATATCACACCCCTGATCCTATATCACATACCTTATATGGCATACCCTATATCACACCCCTGATCCCATACCATATATCACACTTCTGATCCCATATCATATACCTTAAATCACACCCCTGATCCCATATCACATACCTTATTTATATCACACACCTGATCCCATATCACATACCTTATATCACACCCCTGATCCCATATCACATACCATATATCAAACCCCTGATCCCATATCACATACCCTATATCACATCCCTGATCCTATATCACATACCTTATATCACACACCTGATCCCATATCACATACCCTATATCAAACCCCTGATCCCATATCACATACCCTATATCACATCCCTGATCCTATATCACATACCTTATATGGCATACCTTATATCACACACCTGATCCCATATCACATACCCTATCCCACATCACACCCCTGATCCCATATCACATACCCTATCCCACATACCATATATCAGTCACGAACCTATATCAAATACCTTGTATTGCATACCAAATATTATACCCCTGATTTTAAATTGCATACCCTGTACACACTCTATCCTATATTGCATACCCTATAACAACCATGATCCTATATAACATACCTTATATCGCATACCATACCGTATAGCGGGTTATTTTAGCGGGGTGCAAATTTTGGCGTATTTTAGCGGTCAAACTGAAATCGCCAAAGTAAAAACCGCTAAAATTCATGATTTTAGAAACTCCGGTAAAATGTTTTATAGAAGATCGGTAATGTAAATTTAATCAATAACATGGTCATTTGTCAAATATTGGTATTACCCAAGATTGTGTTAATTAATAAACTATATATTCATTAATGTCCTATGGCTAATTTGGTCAATATCTGCGCAAAATGTCTTAAATTATTTTGACTAATCAACAAATCTATTCATCTGTTTTACCTGTGTTTAAAAATCAAAGGCTTTGTTGTGATCTAGTTGTCAAATTGACACCTCTATTAACTGTCATTTAAACCGTTAAATAAACATGCGGATAAGCACTACAACAAACCACACAATTAATAAATCTGTCATAATTACGAAATGGGTATGCATGATTTTACCTGTATATGCAAAATTAAAATTATCAATTATAACTTATAGAAAATTGGTATAGATTTGTAATAAAATATGTTTAAAAACATTGGAAAACTAAACACTTGAACAGGATAAAATCGTTTTTATTTCAGGAGAATTTCTTCCACCTCAGATTATTTATTCATCATGTATATAAGTTTCCATCCGTAATTAAGTTTCTGTCTTTGTACATGAAACATAGCCTGTTTCCGTCCCCTTCCTATGTAGTCTCCTTGTTTACTTACGTTCCAATTGGAAAATACACAAACATATGTTATCTGGGATTGTTAGACCGCCAAATTTTTTGTCTATGGTTTTGCCCATTCGCCAAAATTAAAACCACCAATTTTTTTGCAATACATTTTGACCTAAAAACCGCCAAATTTTACACCCGCTAAAATAACCCGCTATACGGTATATCACTACCCTTACACAATTAATGACTTTGATATAGGTCACTCTCAGAACTTATCAGCCAGAGAAAATGTAATATTCACCGAGCCCCTAGGGACAAGGGGGGGGCGGGGTAACTTGGTATATATAAGGTAATACGGATGTGGGGCCCGAATGGGTCCCTTTTTAAGCTCTCCAAAATATATGAATAGGTAGCTTTTTCATTGAAAAATATATCATTGGGTAGTTGTAAATTATCTAAATATATTCCATGCCTCAGTTCTCATCTTAAGCATGTTAAGCCTATGTAAACCACAGTGATTTTACAAAACAAAGTGTTCCATTAACATCAAGTTATCATTTTGGTAGTAAAGGTACTATTTTGTTAATGGGGATGTGCAGTGTGTTGAGGACCAATAATTCCTTATAGCGGCCGTATATATAAGTCATTTATTGTTTTATTACATGAATAAAACCAACATCTCCCTTGATAAAAAAAACTGAGGATGCCTTTTCTATTGGAGCACCTGCTTAGATTTTGTAATTGTTGTAATGCTAGTTACCCTCAATATTTTTTATTTAATACTGCATTTTGATATCAATTTGCTGATAGTCCTGAAATTCCAGTTTCAAATATTGAGAAGAGTATAAATGAATCAATATATCGCAGAACCGACATTTCTACCATTTGTTGTTGACAGGCACGATGTATGTATAGCTGACGTCAATGAATATTTACAATTAATACAATGGATTTGATTTGAATGAATTTATTAAGAAGGCTATTCTGATTGGCTAAAACATAAAACCCAGGTCAATATTGGATTCAGCTTGAATACTATGCAGTGGAATATCGTACGTTGCGATTTATCGTGACCCAGAAAGTTTTAGACCAATCAAAAACAGGAAAAATTCTCTTCATGTAATAATACCCTATATCATACCCCTGATCCTATATCACATACCCTATATCAAATACCCAACATACCCTATACATGTATCACATACTCTTTATCGCATACCCTATATCACACCCTGACCCTACTAAAGCATTGTGGTGATTGCAAAGAAAAAATGATTATTTTGTTTTCAAATAACTGTGCGGTTTGTTGAAAAAAATTATTTCATGTTTAATAACCATAACATGCATGTTGTAATCTTTGACTGAGAAATTTACTGTCAACATTTAATACTGCTTTGTTGAAAATTCTTGTATTATACTGCTTATTCTCATAACAGAAAATTAACACTAATATTGAAAACAGTTAATATATATAATATGAAAACAATTTGGAACTTGGGGGTGAAATAGGGTTCCCAAATTGATACAACATGTAATATAATCTTCACAATTGTATATCTGTACCTTTTGGCATGTAATCTGCGGCCATTGAACTACGTAATAACTATTTTTTTTTACAAGTATTGATTTTAATAACCAAGAACTTTAAGAAAACCTTTTATAAATAATTTTTCTGCAACATCTTTAATGGAATGTTTTTCTGTTTTAGTAAAGGCCACCATTATATTACTTGAAGGTAGCCAAGGTTAATGTGTAAAACTTTAAAAAAATGTAAAGAGACCAACAAACATAACAACTGTCTTACCCTTCACATGTTATAATCCCATAGTGTAATCCAGTGGCCTTGTCATTACAAATTGCACAGAGTTCCCGCTCATTTTCAGAATTGTCGTCTGTCTGTTGCTCTTTCAATGAATTGGATGTTTTGACCTCTGTAATTCCTTTAAGAACACCACTATATTCAAACTCACCATTTATATAATGATGAATAAATGAATAGTCCTGGTTTTTTTCTTCACATCCTTCGACAATTTGTTCTTGTTTGACCTTTTCATTCAATTTTTCAACTAATAAATGTTTAGTCGATTTGGGGCTGTTTGACTGAATCTCTGGAGGACCTGTTGTGCTATTTTCAGGAACCATGGCCAAGACATATCCCTTAGGCAATTTTGGAAAAAAAATGTCAGAATTCTTCAGAATGTGACTATTGCCTGTGTTTGAGGCAGTAATCGCTACAGGACAATGTGACAGCTGTATACGGTTTTTCATATCAGCAGGCAGATTAGTTATAAATAGTCCTGGAACATAAGACAAGCTTACTGGCAAACCATCCTGTAAAGTCTTGTTTGTACTTGCTTCTTCAGTTGTTGGAAACTCTTTTGAGCTTCCTAAGGAAACTCTTCTAGCAGAAAGTACAGAATCATTGTCAATAGAGTGTAAATCTTTAGTGCAATTTGAAGATTCTAAATTAACTGCTTTTCTGTAATTTTGGGATGGCAGTTTAAAGCATTTCTGTTTGATGTCATGAGAATTAGTGCTAAAATCTACACCAAAACAGTCACTACTTGTGTATCCACAGTCAGAACCCTCCGAATATGAACCACTGTGGTAACTTTCAACAGCCATCAGATCATTTAAACGTTTTCTTTTCAACTTCAGATTCTGGAACAAGCTTGGATCCCATTGTTGTTCATCTGGTGGAGGTTTGTCAATATCAACACAGAGATCTGTCATGATTAAAAATGTGCAAAAAACTGTAAGTCACAGAAGTTTTTGGTCCTCATAGGTTTTCTGTAAAGAAACAAAAATAATTATAAACCTGTCACAAACTGCCAATCCTTGTCGCAACCTTGACAATTGTCTAACCTGAACAAACAAAAACCAGAGGCTCCCAGGAGCCTTTAATTGCTCACCTGGAATTTAGAAATTTTTACTTTTACTCTAGGTGTGTTATAGACTAACTTATAGCTCATAGTTGATTATTTGTTCAAATTCGTAATTAAAGGGCAATAACACCAATAAAGAGTCATCTTGCAATTTCAGACTAAGCAATGATTTGTAGGTCTTGCTTTGTGCAATTTACATTTTCATTCTAGCTGTTATAGTTTTCAAGTTACAGGACAAAATCGGAAAATTTCATAAAAAAATTGTCATTTAAGGGCAATAACTCCTATAAGGAGTCATCTGACAATTTCAGGCTAAATAAGCGAATTGTGGGGCTTTTATTGCTGATCATTTTTGCCATTTATAGTTTCACTCTAGCTGTTATGGTTTTTAAGTTACAGGACAACAACAAAAAATTTCATTAAAAATTACCATTTAAGGGCAAAAACTCATATAAGAGTACTGCTTCAATTGCTGATCATTTTTGCCATTTACAGTTTCTCCCTAGCTCTTATAGTTTTCAAGTTATATTGTAAATACCAAAAATTTTGTCAAAAATCGTCAATAAAGGGCAATAACTCCTACAAGAAGCCAATACACAACTTCCCACTAATGTAACTATTGTAGACCTTACCGTGCTGATCAATTTGAAGTAACGGTTTTCTCTATAGCTATTATATTGTTTGAGATAATGATCAAAAACTTGTGTTGACACAGATGTTCTATTGTTAGTAACAGTGGCCATCTTTGTCTGTTGATCAACACCCTTGGTACAAACTTGAAACTAGGAACCTTAAAGATGATTGTGGCCAAGTTTGAAAAAAATTGGCCCAGTGATTTTAGAGGATGAAATTTTTGGAAAAGTTTATGATGGACGACAGACGACGGACACCAAGTGATGGCAAAAGCTCACTTTGACCAGGTGAGCTAATAAGTAGATTAAAATGGCCCTTAATGAAAAATTGTAACAGATTGATAAACACATTTATGTTACATGTAGTTTTAAAATTTATATATATATATATATTATTTTAATCACTGTCCTTGAGAAATTCATAAGGAATATATTTGTTTATCACAGTGCAATGGATGCTTCTGAGCAGATTCAACATGCAAAAGTGACTAAAGCCCTTACTAGTAAAATCCTGAAAAATTCCATGTGCTGTATTTTAAATTGCCATTTTAGTGATGTCACCAATACGTCTAAAAATAATAATTTCATCAAGCGGTTTAGGAGGAGTTGAGCTTACAAGGGATGTGGACAGACATACAGACAGGGTGATTCCTATATACCCCCTAAATTTGTTGGGGGTGGGGGGGTGGGGGGTATAATTACTTATGCTTTTAAAAATCTCCAATGTAAGTCCCCACTTTCTGTACAAGAGTTATTAAGGCTTGTGTTTGGAATTTATTTTAACAGTTTAATAGAAAAGCTGTACTATCAATTATTTAATTATATATTTATATATAATAGACATATTCAATTAAAATTATTTTAACAATAAAAACATTACACTCGTCATTAGATTGAAAATTACAAAAGTTTAACCAAACCATTCTTTATAAATTACTTATGAAGTGCAAAAAAAACTGTGCTTTTTTACCTTGCGTTTTAGCATAATAACAAATGACATTACCTGGAATTATATGCTGTAGAAACTGTAAGACTTGGTCCAGCTATGGTATACATTTGATTGGTCAAGCTATGGTATACATTTGATTGGTCAAGCTATGGTATACATTTGATTTCTTACATGACCAACCAATTTTCAAACTCTATTCTAGTTGTAATAGTGAATAATATACTACCTATTTCTCTAGTTTACTTCAACGACTTACATATATAGTACCTAGGTGAATAAACCTTGTAAAGATTGTCCTAGCTATGGGACAGGTTAACCTTAACACACTCAATTGATATTCTTTTGTGTGTCTGTATGATGTATAGTACATTTTTATGCTCCTAACAAACTGTAAAAAAAAACCTGTAAAGGAGTATTCATATATCTTACAATGCACATTTCCATTTGTCAAGGGACAGGACACAATACAATAAATGGATTGTCATAATTTATTTAAATCTATTCACTATGCCACCAAAGTCACCTTCCAAAAATGTAGGAAAATAGGAATATTTGTTTAATCATTTAATAATGACAAGCTATACTCCCCCCCCCCCCCAACTCCAGAAAGGTCAAGTTCAGGTTGTGTAATTCATTCAAGATTATGCGACCTATTTCCTGGGTTAATAACCTGCATGTAACTTACACATGGTGAACTTGACACTGACAATGACATTCATAATGTTGGGACTACTTTCATGTTATGAGGACACTGGAGTTTAAAATTAGATTGTATTAATGCTTTAACAAAATAAACAAACCATTCTGAATTCAACTGTACAAATAATTATAACTCAATGATGCGTAAAAACAGGTAGATATTGTGTGTATGATTATTATCAGCTGGTTTAATAAACAAATCAGGGTGTGGGAACAAATCAGGGTGGGGGAACAAATCAGGGTGTGGGAACAAAAGACATTTTCTACTTGCCAAATTCACATTCATTCTGTTGTCTTTTTTCCACTTTTACATTTTTTCTGTATTTGTAAGTAGCTTCAAGTACAAGTACAGTAGAAGTAATTTTACATACTACTTACTTATGGGGGTTTTAAAGGTTTTTAAACATTTCTTCAAAATTTTGATAAAGTACATTAACTCGTATAAGGTTCCATCAGACAATTTCTGAAAAATAAACAATCTAATTAAAATTATATCTTCACTTGGCTCCCCCTTTTTGCTATTATCACTGTGAAGGTATGACAACAATAGTAAAAAGGGGGAGCCAAGTAAATTTATAACACCAAAAAATGATCTTATTTTGATGTGGAAATTCATTATTAAAGGGCAATAACTCCTGTTAGAATCATCTAACAATTTTGGCCTATAAGTAATGATTTTTAGGCCTTGCCTTGCTGATCATTTGTACTCTATAAAGTTTAACTCCAGCTGTTGTGGTTTTTATGTTACATGGCAAAAACTACAAATTTCAACAAAAATTGTAATAAATGGGAAAAACTCCTATAAGGAGTCATCTGACAATTTTTAAAGCATATAATGATTTGTATGCCATGTCAGTGTAAATTCCTCCCTTTTGTCAAGAAGAAAGTTCCATAATTCTATAATGATAATGTTTCATTATAGAGTTCTGAGTTGAAACTTCCAAAATGACTTAATTTACATGGAGTCTCTGTAAATGTCACAACCATATAACGAGACCTAAATCAGAATCTTACCAAAAACTACATGAAGCTTGCATCTTTCAAAACAAACAATTCCCAAATCATGTCAAAACTTCTTAAAAGAATTGGCCTTACTACTTACAGACTCATTCTGTTTTACAAGAATGTAAGTACAGCAGATAGGTGTTCGCACTTAGCCCTAGCTGTAAAATACAGGTAAGAACAGATAGGTGTTCGCACTTAGCCCTAGCTGTAAAATACAGGTAAAAACAGATAGGTGTTCGCACTTAGCCCTAGCTGTAAAATACAGGTAAAAACAGATAGGTGTTCGCACTTAGCCCTAGCTGTAAAATACAGGTAAAAACAGATAGGTGTTCGCACTTAGCCCTAGCTGTAAAATACAGGTAAAAACAGATAGGTGTTCGCACTTAGCCCTAGCTGTAAAATACAGGTAAAAACAGATAGGTGTTCGCACTTAGCCCTAGCTGTAAAATACAGGTAAAAACAGATAGGTGTTCGCACTTAGCCCTAGCTGTAAAATACAGGTAAAAAAAAGGACTAATGCAAATTGGGCTTCAAAGGTTAACAGAATTTACTACGCTAGACGTGTTTCATCAAAACTCGTCAGTGGTACTAAACTCTAAAATATCCACAAACGGTTAAGATACTGTAGAGCTTTCATCTCCAAAATTCTGAAATGTTATAAGGCAATCAACACCTTGAATATAGAAACACCTTAGAATTTGAATAATTTTGCAAATTTCAGGGCAGTAAATTTAAAAATGACTATATGATATTCCTGTCAGCACCAAAGTGTGACTAAGTAGGCTGGTGATACCCTCGGGGACTAACAGTCTACCAGCAGAGGCATCAACCCAGTGGTTTCAAATAAAATGTCATCAAAGATACCAAGGTTAACAGAATTTACTATGCTAGACATGTGTTTCATCTAATCAAGACTTGTCATAAATTTCTTTGTAAAAACAATGTTTCAAACTGTTTGATTTTGTTTTTACTTACAAAACACAACTAACCTAAAAATAAGCCTTAAATTCAACTTTAATTTTTAATGTTTTTACATTTTTGTTTATTTATTTTATTTCTTTACCAAAAATTAATCATGTGATGCAATGTAAATGTTTTAAAAAGTTAAAATAAGTAAAAAATGAAATAATTTTTTCACATAATATTACAAATATTATATTGATGTTACACTAAAAATCATCAAATTTCTAAATTCCGAAAAAACGTTTTGAATTCATCATCAGATCATTATATTAATAAACAACAGAATTCAATTAATGATAACTTATTTAAGCAAGCTGATCCCTTAAGCATTGAAAACATATCAAGCTTATTAATTGAAAATTTCAAAACAGTTAAAATGTCCCCACCAGTATCAACTACCTGTCCTGACATCAACATAAAGGAAAAGTTTTGTGAGACCATCAGCGAAGAGCCATTTCATTACTACTGAGAACAACAGTCATCCAAGCAATGCATACAGAATTTATTGTGATGGGACATTCTACACAGCACCACCAATGTCTTTCCCACTACCAAACTGAGCGACAAAAGAACCAACAACCATGTTGAAGACGGACACTGCAAACTCTAGAGAGTGAAGACTGTGCATCTCAACATCTACATGATCATCAACGTCATGAGATCAAGAAAGAGCAAGCAGCAAACGAGGTAAAGATGTCACAATACTCAGCAGCAAACGGGGTAAAGATGTCACAATACTCAGCAGCAAACGCGGTAAAGATGTCACAATACTCAGCAGGAACGCGGTAAAGATGTCACAATACTCAGCAGGAGCGCGGTAAAGATGTCACAATACTCAGCAGGAACGCGGTAAAGATGTCACAATACTCAGCAGCAAACGTGGTAAAGATGTCACAATACTCAGCAGCAAACGTGGTAAAGATGTCACAATACTCAGCAGCAAACACGGTAAAGATGTCACAATACTCAGCAGCAAACGTGGTAAAGATGTCACAATACTCAGCAGCAAACGTGGTAAAGATGTCACAATACTCAGCAGGAACGAGGTAAAGATGTCACAATACTCAGCAGCAAACGTGGTAAAGATGTCACAATACTCAGCAGCAAACGTGGTAAAGATGTCACAATACTCAGCAGCAAACGTGGTAAAGATGTCACAATACTCAGCAGCAAACGTGGTAAAGATGTCACAATACTCAGCAGCAAACGTGGTAAAGATGTCACAATACTCAGCAGCAAACGGGGTAAAGATGTCACAATACTCAGCAGGAACGAGGTAAAGATGTCACAATACTCAGCAGGAACGAGGTAAAGATGTCACAATACTCAGCAGCAAACGTGGTAAAGATGTCACAATACTCAGCAGGAACGAGGTAAAGATGTCACAATACTCAGCAGGAACGAGGTAAAGTTGTCACAATACTCAGCAGCAAACGAGGTAAAGATGTCACAATACTCAGCAGCAAACGAGGTAAAGATGTCACAATACTCAGCAGCAAACGAGGTAAAGATGTCACAATACTCAGCAGGAACGAGGTAAAGATGTCACAATACTCAGCAGGAACGAGGTAAAGATGTCACAATACTCAGCAGCAAACGTGGTAAAGATGTCACAATACTCAGCAGGAACGCGGTAAAGATGTCACAATACTCAGCAGGAGCGCGGTAAAGATGTCACAATACTCAGCAGGAACGTGGTAAAGATGGCACAATACTCAGCAGCAAACGAGGTAAAGATGTCACAATACTCAGCAGCAAACGAGGTAAAGATGTCACAATACTCAGCAGGAACGAGGTAAAGATGTCACAATACTCAGCAGGAGCGAGGTAAAGATGTCACAATACTCAGCAGCAAACGAGGTAAAGATGTCACAATACTCAGCAGGAACGAGGTAAAGATGTCACAATACTCAGCAGGAGCGAGGTAAAGATGTCACAATACTCAGCAGCAAACGGGGTAAAGATGTCACAATACTCAGCAGCAAACACGGTAAAGATGTCACAATACTCAGCAGCAAACGAGGTAAAGATGTCACAATACTCAGCAGGAACGAGGTAAAGATGTCACAATACTCAGCAGCAAACGGGGTAAAGATGTCACAATACTCAGCAGGAACGAGGTAAAGATGTCACAATACTCAGCAGCAAACGGGGTAAAGATGTCACAATACTCAGCAGGAGCGAGGTAAAGATATCACAATACTCAGCAGCAAACGTGGTAAAGATGTCACAATACTCAGCAGGAACGAGGTAAAGATGTCACAATACTCAGCAGCAAACGGGGTAAAGATGTCACAATACTCAGCAGGAACGAGGTAAAGATGTCACAATACTCAGCAGGAACGAGGTAAAGATGTCACAATACTCAGCAGCAAACGGGGTAAAGATGTCACAATACTCAGCAGGAACGAGGTAAAGATGTCACAATACTCAGCAGGAACGAGGTAAAGATGTCACAATACTCAGCAGCAAACGTGGTAAAGATGGCACAATACTCAGCAGCAAACGTGGTAAAGATGTCACAATACTCAGCAGCAAACGTGGTAAAGATGTCACAATACTCAGCAGGAACGCGGTAAAGATGTCACAATACTCAGCAGGAGCGCGGTAAAGATGTCACAATACTCAGCAGGAACGTGGTAAAGATGGCACAATACTCAGCAGCAAACGAGGTAAAGATGTCACAATACTCAGCAGCAAACGAGGTAAAGATGTCACAATACTCAGCAGCAAACGAGGTAAAGATGTCACAATACTCAGCAGGAACGAGGTAAAGATGTCACAATACTCAGCAGGAACGAGGTAAAGATGTCACAATACTCAGCAGCAAACGGGGTAAAGATGTCACAATACTCAGCAGGAACGAGGTAAAGATGTCACAATACTCAGCAGGAACGAGGTAAAGATGTCACAATACTCAGCAGCAAACGGGGTAAAGATGTCACAATACTCAGCAGGAACGCGGTAAAGATGTCACAATACTCAGCAGCAAACGAGGTAAAGATGTCACAATACTCAGCAGGAACGAGGTAAAGATGTCACAATACTCAGCAGGAACGAGGTAAAGATGTCACAATACTCAGCAGCAAACGGGGTAAAGATGTCACAATACTCAGCAGGAACGAGGTAAAGTTGTCACAATACTCAGCAGGAACGAGGTAAAGATGTCACAATACTCAGCCGGAACGAGGTAAAGATGTCACAATACACAGCAGCACACAGTAAAGATATCACAATTCTCAGCAGGAACGACGTAAAGATGTCACAATACTCAGCAGGAAAGAGGTAAAGATGTCACAATACTCAGCAGGAACGAGGTAAAGATGTCACAATACTCAGCAGGAGCAAGGTAAAGATGTCACAATACTCAGCAAGAGCGAGGTAAAGATGTCACAATACTCAGCAGGAACGAGGTAAAGATGTCACAATACTCAGCAGGAGCGAGGTAAAGATGTCACAATACTCAGCAGGAATGAGGTAAAGATGTCACAATACTCAGCAGGAAAGAGGTAAAGATGTCACAATACTCAGCAGGAACGAGGTAAAGATGTCACAATACTCAGCAGGAGCAAGGTAAAGATGTCACAATACTCAGCAAGAGCGAGGTAAAGATGTCACAATACTCAGCAGGAACGAGGTAAAGATGTCACAATACTCAGCAGGAGCGAGGTAAAGATGTCACAATACTCAGCAGGAATGAGGTAAAGATGTCACAATACTCAGCAGGAACAAGGTAAAGATATCACAATACTCAGCAGGAGCGAGGTAAAGATGTCACAATACTCAGCAGGAACGAGGTAAAGATGTCACAATACTCAGCAGGAACAAGGTAAAGATATCACAATACTCAGCAGGAGCGAGGTAAAGATGTCACAATACTCAGCAGGAACGAGGTAAAGATGTCACAATACTCAGCAGGAACGAGGTAAAGATGTCACAATACTCAGCAGCAAACGGGGTAAAGATGTCACAATACTCAGCAGGAACGAGGTAAAGCTGTCACAATACTCAGCAGGAACGAGGTAAAGATGTCACAATACTCAGCCGGAACGATGTAAAGATGTCACAATACACAGCAGCACACAGTAAAGATATCACAATTCTCAGCAGGAACGACGTAAAGATGTCACAATACTCAGCAGGAAAGAGGTAAAGATGTCACAATACGTCGTTTTCAAGATATAATCGCTCTCGTTAAAGGAGGTGGAAATTGTAATGCTGATCACGTGACGTCATAAAAATTTAGGGCACTTGTAGTTTAAAACGGCAACATTTGTTACGAAATGGGACGGCGTAAGAAAGACGATGCAAAACGAAACATGTGCTGTGTTGTGCCGGAGTGCAAAGCCAACACTAAAAATAAATTTATGGAAATGTAGTCAAGCTTTATTCCATTTATGCCATTCACACGATGTTAAAAGACGTTGCGTAAAGGAAAGTGCCCTAAATAAAATCACGTGATCCCATAAATCACATGATAAGATGCATCTAACTACCTATCTTGAAAACGGCGTATACTCAGCAGGAACGAGGTAAAGATGTCACAATACTCAGCAGGAGCAAGGTAAAGATGTCACAATACTCAGCAAGAGCGAGGTAAAGATGTCACAATACTCAGCAGGAACGAGGTAAAGATGTCACAATACTCAGCAGGAGCGAGGTAAAGATGTCACAATACTCAGCAGGAACAAGGTAAAGATATCACAATACTCAGCAGGAGCTAGGTAAAGATGTCACAATACTCAGCAGGAACGAGGTAAAGATGTCACAATACTCAGCAGGAACGAGGTAAAGATGTCACAATACTCAGCAGGAACGAGGTAAAGATGTCACAATACTCAGCAGGAACGAGGTAAAGATGTCACAATACTCAGCAGGAGACCAGAAGCTTTGCTCATTGTTTTTGACATTGTTATTTATTAGTAAATAAAAAAAATATATGATATTGTGTATTTATGTGAGAAAATCATTCTTGAAAAAAAGAAATCTTTAGACATACTAGTAGCTGGAAATAGATTTGTATAATACCTAACACTATAAAAACACTGACAATGTATTGCTGTACACATAATATATAATCCTTAATTGGATGTTTACACAAAGGTGGCATTTAAGTTTAACAAATTTTCAGGAAATGAACAAACCCCAAGGGATTCAAATTAATTACTTAAACAAATTTTCATGATATTATAGTAATTAAAAGCTACCTTGGTTTACTGAAACCATTACAGTGACATTTTCTACCACCTTAGTTCGTGTAAAAACAATAAAACAAGATTCTGATTACAATTAGCTTAAGCAACCATATGCCAGCATTATCTGTTCTGCTGAATCTAAAAATATGTAAACTATAGATATTAATGTGAAAAAATTTTGACAAATTTGGCTCTGATCTGTTTCCACAAGTTAAAATAAACAACATGATTATTCACATACCTATACTGGCTAAAAAATCACCAATAAATGTCAGCTGGCATACCCTGAAGCATCAAACCCAATATAACATGAACAGTATGACAGCAGACAAAATCAAATAACAAAAGGAGTTTTTATAGCCAGAAAAATCCTGTTTCTAATGACTGATATGGTATTGTTTCTTTAAATAAATCACATATATAACATAATGAAATCTTCCCAGACTGAGCAGACTTGTTTTTTTTTTAATGATTCTTCTTATTACTTAAGACATGACATAAAGATAACAATGTGTTTGTATTATTTATATTCTTGTTGCATATGTACAGAGCAGTTGTAAGACTTCTGTTATATGTACAAATATTATCTTACAGTAAATAGCTCTTAGTGAAATCTTGCAATTTGATCGACTAACAGCCATACACATCAAGCCATATATGGTCTTGGGCCATCTAGCAATAATGTAAGTCCCTGGTTAGGAATGGTCTTGTGCAATCTAGCAATCATGTTAGTCACTGGTTGGGTATGATCTTGTTGTGCCATCTAGCAATAATGTAAGTCCCTGGTTGGGTACGATCTTGTGCTGTCTAGCAATAATGTAAGTCTCTGGTTGGGTATGATCTTGTGCCATCTAGCAATAATGTAAGTTCCTGGTTGGGTATGGTCTTGTGCTGTCTAGCAATAATGTAAGTCTCTGGTTGGGTATGATCTTGTGCCATCTAGCAATAATGTAAGTCCCTGGTTGGGTATGGTCTTGTGCCATCTAGCAATAATGTAAGTCACTGGTTGGGTACGATCTTGTGCTGTCTACCAATAATGAAAGTGACTGGTTGGGTATGGTCTTGTGCCATCTAGCAAAAATATAAGTCCCTGGTTGGGTATCATCTTGTGACGTCTAGCAATCATGTAAGTCACTGGTTGGGTACGATCTTGTGCTGTCTACCAATAATGAAAGTGACTGGTTGGGTATGGTCTTGTGCCATCTAGCAAAAATATAAGTCCCTGGTTGGGTATCATCTTGTGACATCTAGCAATAATGTAAGTCACTGGTTGGGTATGGTCTTGTGCCATCTAGCAATAATGCAAGTCACTGGTTGGGTATGGTCCTGTGTCATCTAGCAATAATGTAAGTCACCGGTTGGGTATGGTCCTGTGCCATCTAGCAATAATGCAAGTCACTGGTTGGGTATGGTCTTGTTGTGTCATCTAGCAATAATGCAAGTCACTGGTTGGGTATGGCTTGTGCCATCTAGCAATAATGTAAGTCACCGGTTGGGTATGGTCCTGTGCCATCTAGCAATAATGCAAGTCACTGGTTGGGTATGGTCTTGTTGTGTCATCTAGCAATAATGCAAGTCACTGGTTGGGTATGGCTTGTGCCATCTAGCAATAATGTAAGTCACCGGTTGGGTATGGTCTTGTTGTGTCATCTAGCAATAATGCAAGTCACTGGTTGGGTATGGTCCTGTGTCATCTAGCAATAATGCAAGTCACTGGTTGGGTATGTGCCATTCAGCAAAAATGTTTTTGTTAGGTCTGTTTTAAAATAAAGGCCAAGATATCTGCATGGATTTTTTCCCCAACATAGATTCCAAATTTAGCATAAAGTAGCTTGACAGTATTTCATACTTCCTATCCATACTACTAGTAATTGAGTTTTTGTAAAGTTAATTTTTTAGACTTGAAATTTCTGCATATCTGTTTAATTCTTGTAAGGTCATTTCTGATCCATCTAAGATAATCGCTGTGTCATCAGTAAACTGTGACAATTTATTTTCAGTATGAACTATTTTGAATCCTTGTTTCTTAGCTCAAGTGCAAGAATTTCAAAACATAACAAAAACAGGTAAGGTTATAATGGGTCCCCTTGGCAGCAGCCCCATTGTATTGTAAAAAAAACTCTGAGAGGTTGCCTCCTTGATTAACTGATGAGGTATTTATTGAAGTCAGTTATCCACTTTTGGATGGATGAGCCAAAATTAAAAAAACTGTATGACTTGTAGCAAAAAATACCATGACACTGAATCAAAGGTCATTTAAAAATCCATGAATAAGAGAAGGAAGACCAGACAAGTTTTTTTCTTCAGCTGTTTGCATTATGTCATATAGGATAAATGTATTCTCCCTATAAACCTACCAATTATAAAACCTGTTTGTTCTGGATGAATTAAATTCGGTAAAACACTTTAAGACATGTAGCTATTGTGCAAGAGTCTATAGGTAATATTTAGTAATGTTTCTCAGACATGTTATTACACTAGCACCTTGCATTGCTTTTGTTGAGAAACCATAGTTTAGAGATCTAATTGTAACAAAATTACCTGTATCTTCCCAGAATATCTTATAAAATTCTGTAGTAAACCCTGATGATCCTGGGCTTTTATCATTTTTCATTTGTTTTACTTTTAGTGTTTTGGTAGCTTATTAAATGGATGTGGTTCATCTTCTGTTAACTTTTGGAAATGGATGTTTCTTAATTCATTTTCTAAATCAAAACTATATTTGGGTTCATGGGTTCAAAGTATAGATTTTTTATAATTCAACTTCTTTTAAAATATCTGGCTGTTTACTTATTATTTCTCAATTTTATTTCTAAAAATTTTTGGTATAATTTTATTTGTGAAATTTGTTGAATCAAGGTTACAGAAATATTTAATTGGCTTCCCCAGTAATCCACTGTACTTTTGACCTAAGCATGTAACTTGCAGTTTCTTTGCTCTCAATTTATATAAGTCTTTTAATTCCTTCTTATTATTTTCAATTGTATTTAGTATTTCTTTTTTTTTTAGATTGTTTTCTAAGCTATTACTTTCATTTATTAAATATTCTTTTTTTTCTTTCTTTTTCTTGTAACTGTTATAGGATATTGTTTTTCCAATCAAATTAAAATTAAATCTTTCACTTGCTCCTGCCTTTTTGCTATTGGTCGCTGCATTGTAACGATGCTTACAACGCAGCGACCAATAACAAAAAGGGGGAGCTCTAACAGTTTTTCTCTTCCTGTTTTTTTATTGTTAATATTTGAATATTTATAATAATCAAGGTCTGGATTAAGTACTAAATTAGAATCTTCTCAAAAAATGTATTATCAAAATTATTTACCGAATCCAAAGCCTTTCATAAAATGAAGAATCATCATTATTTTGGCAATAATTCTTGTTTTTATTGTCTTTTTAGACACTCTCCTGGGTGTTGGGTATTATCTTCATATTTCTAAAAATCTTTAGTTATAAATTTTAAATGAGCTTCAATGAACTTCAGAGTGTCATGAAAGTGATGATGTGGTGCCACAATAGAAAAAAAAACTATTAAATATTTTATCAATAATTAAGTTGACAATTTCCCATATGTAAATAAGTTGTATATACACTTCTTATTAAAAATGCATTTATACAAATATTAGATTTACATGTACTCAATCTGATAAAGCCAAATATACTACAGATCATGTGGATTCTACGCCTCCCAACTGCCCCTTGTGGGCTGTCCACTCGATGCCAACGTCTAATGCCCATGGTGGGCCAAGTGCCCACTTCATGCCATTGGCTTCATGGTGGGCACAACACTGTCTGTTGTGAAATTGGATAACAGTTTGTGGTTTAAGATGTTTCTAAATTCCTCAATACTCAGTTGAACATATAAAATCCACCCACATGTATAGGTTGGCAAACATGGACATTACACCAGGCAATAGCCACTGTGGTCATCACAGGATGTCCACGTTCATGGTGGGCGCGAATGAAGTGGAGAATCCAGTGACGTGTAGTGTACATACATGTACTGATAATTACAGATTTCTAAAACAAAATTGTCTTACAGTAGTCTCCTTAACACAATATTTTTTTCCAATTAAATATGTCCAATTACGGATGTGAGGTATAGTACAAGTTATTCTGGCTTCAGGAATATAATTTTCACCTGTGAATGGAACATTAACACTGCTTTTTGACTGGAATAATATAGGGTTATTGCAAGAATATTGGGAAATATTGTCCCAAGCAAGATGCTATATTGCACGAGCTTGCAACAACCCTTTTATTTATAGTTTTAATTTTTTCTGTGCTTTAAAGTGATTATTCATTACTTGGCTATTTCGTAATATTTTACTAGGTCCAATATCTGAATATTATCATATTTTCACTTTGTCAATATTTCATTTCATACAGTTTACAGTAGATTTTTTTCTTGGTCTATGAATTCTTTAACTGTTACTTGTATAGACAATCAAATACACTTGCATTTGTTCAGTTTCAAGCGGTTGACCTCGAGAGCAAATCATATATATATGTCATTTCCATGTTGTTTACCAAGTGGCAGTCAAAATATGAATTCGATGTTTTGGAACACATATGTATTTTCCCAGAAATTACAAAAGCCCAACACAGTTTTCCATAGCTGGTTAGCTCTGTTAGGCATGTGCATTGCTACTTCCATGTTTATATATTGAACACTGACTCAAAACATGTCAAATTTTATCTCAGATTACACTTAATTGCATATCTGTTAATTACATGTGACTTTAAAACACCAAACCATTTCTATACTCTCCATGTTAAATATTTCTGTTCATTGCATTAAAAAGATTAAGAAATATAAACATTCCTGTTTATACATAAAAGTATCTAGAAATGGACTTATTGTCACAACTGACTCTTTCCTAACAAGGTAATAACAGTGTCTTGCACTAGAATTATCAAAACATGTCTTGACAACATTCTTTTATATTATAATTGTGATCATAAGAATGTTGAATTTAGAAAAGAATTACCAGAATTGTTACACCTTCTATATAATTTATTAAATACTTGCAAAGTCAATACATACATTGTTCATGTAAAATATGTTCTATATGTAAATTGTGTATTTCTACTGTTATATTGTTTAATTATTTATTTTTGTCACAAACTCTGTTTAGATGGGTTTATTCATGTTTCTCCAACATTGTCACTTCCACTAAAACAACAACCAATTAAGACAGGGGATTAAGAGGCGTTCAAAGGGAGAGGTTAAGGATTATACAACACATAATATATAATACAGATTTTAGATAAAATGATGGGTATTTTAACTTTGCTGTTTTTATTGTCATGTTTTTGTTTATTTCTTCATTATTGTTATTGTTGTGATTTAAAAAAAAATATAATATTTTATGCATAGCAAAATGATAGTATGGCTAGCACTTGCAGAATACATTTAAACACATTAACAAAAACATTCATGTCGAAGTTACATGCAGAAGGTAACGAAGGTTTGTCTGACAATAAATTTGAATTGAATTATATAATTTGACAATTAAAGTATAAACCTGGACATTTCCAGTTAACAAATTGCCTTTCTGTTAATTGCTTAGTAATGTTAATTGCATTTTTTTCTCTGACAAATTGATTATGCAATTAAATAGATTCCAAAAAGTTTTTAAATCTGGAATCCAGAAAAATGTTTCACACTGGACATATCCTCCCCTAGCTCCAATAATGTAGCTCCTATCCATCCAAAAAAAGGGAGCTACATTATTGTAGCTAATCCTCCCCATACTTGATTTTTGTAGAGTTTGGGGTAGTTGTAGCAAAGACAGACAAAATTTTAATTTGCAAAAAAGTGTTCATGTAATAAGATTAATACTAGACACAGAACAGAGCCTCTCTTTAAAAAAAAATTTGAATGGATGAAAATTGATAAAAGAATTAAATATCATGAACTTTTTAAAGGTTATAAGGGCCTAATAAATGAAGCTCCAGAATATTAAGTAAATTTTTTTAGTTACATCTCTGAAAATAATCCAAATACATTAAGACATGCAGCAAATGGTAATCTCTAAATCCCCAAACAAAATAAGGGTGTCAGTTGTGGCAGGGTTTACCCAATTATATATGTAATGCCCAAAATGTACACAACTTTAAAGAAAAAATACAGACCACATTCTTAGACATATTTAGGAAGTTTTAGTCAGTACTGCATTTTTACTATTATTGTTAATGAATGATGACGATGATGTAATAAGTTTGTGTTCATTATAATATGTAAACGCACTGTTTGATGAATGTATACCATGTTAATCTATCTACATGAAACTTCAACAAGAGCCCCAGGGAAGATTAGTTCCATACGAACTGTGCTAGCCTCTATTAGTAAAGTATTATTATTATTATTATTATTATATTATCATGATCCTTTGGCTCAGGTGAACTAAAAAAAATCCAATTATTTCAGAGAACAAAATATCTCTATATAAAATATATGTAATAGGCATTTACTCACCAATACCTGAAACCATATTACATTCTGTTCTAGTTAATTTTAATGTCATTTTTATAATAAAATTTTTACAACAACAACATCTTGGTTCAAATCATTTTACTACTACAAATACATCCAATTATAAAATAGGCAATATATATTTTTTAATAATGATCATATATCTGAGTTACCATGGTGATATGTGACACTAACCATACTGGGAACGGATCACACTGTAGACAACATTTAAAATCAATGATAACACATAATAACTGGGAGAGAAAAAAATCAGAGAACAAAAATAATGAAATGTCTGTGGCAGTGTAATTTGATTGGCTGTGTGGTGGAGTTCTAGTGGACACATGGGAGAGTTGTACTTCTATACTGTACCACTAGACCCATTGTACTAGTATAGCGTTTACCTGCATGTTATGCCTGTTTTTGTACTAATCTTGCAGATTTTAATGAAAGAATTCAAGTTCTACATGTTCTAGAAGATCAATTATAACCACGGATACAGGTTAAATAAATTGTTTAAAACATCTAAGGATACAAACACACTTATGAGCTTAAAAAAATAAAACAAATAAAAACTCTCATTCTTCAAGGTCCATTTTTGTAATATTTACCAAAGAGCTAAAACATTTCAGCAGGATCTTCCAACACTATCCAAATACCTGAAATCTCTTCACAAAATGGTTACATTTACAAATATGCTGTGTGAAAAGTATTTTGAAGATCCAAAATGGTGCAAATTGAGGGTGCGTAGCATTACTGTGACAGCCCATTACTCCGACAGCCTTTTTCTCTGACAACCCAATACAGCCCATTTCTCAGACAAAGAAAAAAACGTATATATAAATTTATCAAGACATGTTTTTATAACAAACATCTGGATATGTATGTGATGTTGTAAAGGTCAAAAGATGGGGATGCCACTGCTATGAGCTACTAATGGGGATGCCACTGCGATGAGCTACTAATGGGGATGCCACTGCGATGAGCTACTAATGGGGATGCCACTGCGATGAGCTACTAATGGGGCCAGCATATGCATCACAAGCAGGAACTGCTTTCTCTTCCAGAACACCTGAGTTCACTATTGTTTGGACTTGGTATTATATGTGTCAATTGTTTTTGTTATGCATACCGATTTTGTTTTGGCTTTTGAGACTTATGACATTTGATTTACCAGTTGTTACGCCTTTGCTTCTTTGTAATTGGATGGTAAAGTATAGGTGATAAGAACACCTAATATTCAATTGTACTCAAACGTCACTGAAGACCTTTATTGATTGTGTCTATTTTTGTTGGTTTTTTCTTTTTATTAACTTCTAGGATAGCACCCCGTTCCAACAAGACAATTATCTCATTTTCTCAAGATAATTAAAACATTCCCACAAGAAAGTTAGTATGACATGTTCTGCAAGGTTGCATACTGACTCCAACCCAAAATACCGGAAGCAAGCCCTTTGGACCATATTCAATGTCATACTGTAACACCCACCCCACCCTCGGTTCCCCGAAATAAAAAGAACAAAAAAATACAACAACAATAAACAAAACTGAAAATTGTTGTAACTATCATATAGATGTTCAGCAAAATTGGTTAGAACCCCCTCCCCCCTCCATTTCAAAAACTTCTGGATGCGTCCCTACTTTTAGAATGAATATAAAGTGCATTTTTGACCGAGTTACATAATGTGCTAACCTGGACTATATCGATCAAGATCGGGCGACGGCAGACATAAGTACTACCACAGCCTATTTACATGTAGTTAATACAAATGGTTGTACGTTTTTGTCATTGTCGGAGTAATGGGTTGTCTGAAAAATGAGTTGTCGGAGCAATGGGCTGTTGGAGTACTGGGCTGTCGGAATAATGGGTTGTCTGAATAATGATCTGACCCCCAAATTGAAACCAACAATTATTTTCCACATTTGATCAGCATTTTGAAATGTGGCGGTATTTTTCATTTTCATACGGCAATCTCCAATTTAGTAAATTTTGACCTTACATGTATTTTGAAAGGAAATATAATTAAGGTGCAGTTGCATACTGCTACCATATAATGTCATGAAAGCAGGCAAAACTTTTTTAACAATGTAAGATGATTGTAGAAACAAAAATGTCTGACCTAAAATGAAATATTCCCATAGTAATGTCAAATACAATTTGTGACATGTAAACAACACAAGGCATGGTATGGACAGATTATTGTGGAGTCTAGTACCAAGGACAAATGCTACGAAGGCACTACATGAATGTTTAAATGGTAATTTAATCTTAATTTAAGCCAAATATGGCTGCCATTATAATTGGGGTAAAGCCACAGAACACTTTGATACCCTTGTCATTAATTCCATCTTTACCTTTCTTGTGCTTACAATGTGGTTTGCTAAATTGTGCTAAGTATGATACAAGCCATAGTAAATTTATACTGATGAATCCAACTTTGGTTATCCAGAAACTTCTTTATCTTGTGTTTTATTTACTATCAAATAAATGTGGGACCAAATTTTTTTTTCATATTCAAAAAGAATTAAACAAATTTAAATCTGAATGTATCATCAATAAGACAATGCGTGGGTAAAAGTTCTATACTAAAAGTCCCATCCTCGTGGAGTGCACTTTTTGCCAAAGAAACCTTATGTTGTTTACAAAAGTTTGTCTGTGACATTCGTTGGTATTCATGACAAACTGGGAGAATTTTTACCCAAACGACATTGCCCAAAACGTGAAGAAAAGACAACAACCACCTGCTCAACGCAAACAAAATTGCCCGAAAGGAGAAGAAAAGACAATAACCACCTGCTCAACGCAAACGAAATTGCCCGAAAGGAGAAGAAAAGACAATAACCACCTGCTCAACGCAAACGAAATTGCCCGAAAGGAGAAGAAAAGACAACAACCACCTGCTCAACGCAAACGAAATTGCCCGAAAGGAGAAGAAAAGACAATAACCACCTGCTCAACGCAAACGAAATTGCCCGAAAGGAGAAGAAAAGACAACAACCACCTGCTCAACGCAAACGAAATTGCCCGAAAGGAGAAGAAAAGACAATAACCACCTGCTCAACGCAAACGAAATTGCCCGAAAGGAGAAGAAAAGACAACAACCACCTGCTCAACGCAAACGAAATTGCCCGAAAGGAGAAGAAAAGACAACAACCACCTGCTCAACGCAAACGAAATTGCCCGAAAGGAGAAGAAAAGTCAACAACCACCTGCTCAACGCAAACGAAATTGCCCGAAAGGAGAAGAAAAGACAACAACCACCTGCTCAACGCAAACGAAATTGCCCGAAAGGAGAAGAAAAGACAACAACCACCTGCTCAACGCAAACGAAATTGCCCGAAAGGAGAAGAAAAGACAACAACCACCTGCTCAACGCAAACGAAATTGCCCGAAAGGAGAAGAAAAGACAACAACCACCTGCTCAACGCAAACGAAATTGCCCGAAAGGAGAAGAAAAGACAACAACCACCTGCTCAACGCAAACGAAATTGCCCGAAAGGAGAAGAAAAGACAATACCTGCTCAACGCAAACGAAATTGCCCGAAAGGAGAAGAAAAGACAACAACCACCTGCTCAACGCAAACGAAATTGCCCGAAAGGAGAAGAAAAGACAATAACCACCTGCTCAACGCAAACGAAATTGCCCGAAAGGAGAAGAAAAGACAACAACCACCTGCTCAACGCAAACGAAATTGCCCGAAAGGAGAAGAAAAGACAATACCTGCTCAACGCAAACGAAATTGCCCGAAAGGAGAAGAAAAGACAATAACCACCTGCTCAACGCAAACGAAATTGCCCGAAAGGAGAAGAAAAGACAACAACCACCTGCTCCACGCAAACCAAATTGCCCGAAAGGAGAAGAAAAGACAACAACCACCTGCTCAACGCAAACGAAATTGCCCGAAAGGAGAAGAAAAGACAACAACCACCTGCTCAACGCAAACGAAATTGCCCGAAAGGAGAAGAAAAGACAACAACCACCTGCTCAACGCAAACGAAATTGCCCGAAAGGAGAAGAAAAGACAATAACCACCTGCTCAACGCAAACGAAATTGCCCGAAAGGAGAAGAAAAGACAACAACCACCTGCTCAACGCAAACGAAATTGCCCGAAAGGAGAAGAAAAGACAATACCTGCTCAACGCAAACGAAATTGCCCGAAAGGAGAAGAAAAGACAACAACCACCTGCTCAACGCAAACGAAATTGCCCGAAAGGAGAAGAAAAGACAATAACCACCTGCTCAACGCAAACGAAATTGCCCGAAAGGAGAAGAAAAGACAATAACCACCTGCTCAACGCAAACGAAATTGCCCGAAAGGAGAAGAAAAGACAACAACCACCTGCTCCACGCAAACCAAATTGCCCGAAAGGAGAAGAAAAGACAACAACCACCTGCTCAACGCAAACGAAATTGCCCGAAAGGAGAAGAAAAGACAAGAACCACCTGCTCAACGCAAACGAAATTGCCCGAAAGGAGAAGAAAAGACAACAACCACCTGCTCAACGCAAACGAAATTGCCCGAAAGGAGAAGAAAAGACAAGAACCACCTGCTCAACGCAAACAAAATTGCCCGAAAGGAGAAGAAAAGACAACAACCACCTGCTCAACGCAAACGAAATTGCCCGAAAGGAGAAGAAAAGACAAGAACCACCTGCTCCACGCAAACGAAATTGCCCGAAAGGAGAAGAAAAGACAACAACCACCAGCTCAACGCAAACGAAATCGCCCGAAAGGAGAAGAAAAGACAAGAACCACCTGCTCCACGCAAACGACATTGCCCGAGAGGTGAAGAATATAAAACCACCTGCTCCACGCAAACGACATTGCCCGAAAGGTAAAGAAAACACAACAACCACCTGCTCCACGCAAACGACATTGCTGGAAAGGTAAAGAAAAGACAACAATCACCTGCTCCACGCAAACCACATTGCCCAAAAAGTGAAGAAAAGACAACAATCACCTGCTCCACGCAAACCACATTGCCCAAAAAGTGAAGAAAAGACAACAATTACCTGCTCCACGCAAACGACATTGCCCGAGAGGTGAAGAATAGAAAACCACCTGCTCCACGCAAACCACATTGCCCAAAAAGTGAAGAAAAGACAACAATTACCTGCTCATAGTTTCCAGTTCCATTCTAAGTTAGATCATTACTTACAATAGAAAATTGCCCTATCAAAATGAAAAAGGGAGCTTTTTAAATCGCTGATTAAATGTGGAACATAATTGTTGATTTCAATTTTCACCTTTTTGAATCTATAAAACTCAACCATACGCAGTAAGCACTTTTTATTTGTCACTCAAAAAAAACACAACAAACTGGTTTTTTAACACATTTGTTTTTTATTATTCATACATGTACAGCATACAATGAGTGGTACTAGTATGGCCTTCTAGAAAAAACATCAAGTCCAGCATCATGGAATTGGTAAAATAAGGGAGATAATTTATCAAATGACCCTTCTACTTAATTATTTGAATTAGTTTTTTACCATTTATACCTGTACATATCTACACTTCAAATATATGTAAAACTTTTATAAACAAGAAACTGAACTGTAAAGGGTTTTGACAGAAGCATTTTACTTTATATTGTGCTACTTATCAACCCCTGTTTTATATTTTAATCCTAGGATTATTTTGTTCAATAAACATCCTTCATTATTGAAATTCAGTTGTTGAAGTCAAGTTCCATTTTCAGACTATATACATATTGAAGTCATTGTTTCTGTGATGAACAGCCTTGTTTGTTTCTATCAATAAGCAGCAAAACTTCCAATACAGTATTGTGGTTGTCTGACGTCAGACATTTCTGTCTGTATCAATTCTATATGCTGCTTTATTATATATGTCTCGTGGGTATGTGTTCTCCACCTTAATTTGTTGCTCCACAAAAAAATGAAATTGTATTACAAATAAAAAATCAATTTTATGAAATGTGTACTTACCAGAGGTAGGGAAAAAAGTCAGACAAGTTGCTGACTGGGCAAGTCAATTCCAATATTTGGTTTCCCTTCCTCAGAAGTTTCATTGCAATAATAATTCAAATAAATCATCATGTAAACTTAATTCAATTTTACAATTTAAAGTCTTGCATGATTTGTCTTAGTTTGAAATAAAAATGTGCTAAACAAACATATAATTATTATTTATAATAAGTATTTCATCTTATATCGTAATTATCCATGCCTAGTAATTTACTAGTTAATAATTTCAGTAGTCAGTTTTTGTTATGGTCTGTTTTAGTAATGGGAGGAAACATCTAATTTTAAAGTGATGGGTAAATGGGTACTTTTGATGATTTCAAGGACGCTACCTTGTACTTCAGACTATGATTCAGATTTCTACTGAGGGAATTTCAACTCCACCGGCTAATAAACAAAATTGTTATTGTAAATCCACACAAAATGACTTTTTGTGAACATCTTTCTATTACTTAAAATCTATAAATGTATACTTTTTAGCAGATAAACGCTGAATTTTTCTTAATATAAATCTCCCTGAATTGTTTGGTTCTCCTTAAAGACACATCTGACTACAGATGCAAAGTCACATGACCCATCTGGTCTGGTGAGCTAAAAAAAACCAAACAAGTGAATCTGTGAGGGAATGCTCACTAGTGATAAAATGACAAAAAGTATTCGGTAAACAGGAAGTAGATGACTAAGCAGCATGATATCGCTATACAAACTTCATATGGCTTCATAGGATAAAGTAATATGCAAAATATCAGGACTCTGCATACTAGTGCTATAGTTGTTCAGAAAACTGTGACAGAAATTTTGTGTTTCAAACGGACGAACAAGTGTAAAACAGTATAGTATACGGTTACCCCCTCTTTGTCGAAGCATGGGTATAAATATTTACAAAAATTATGCCAAAAAAATCTACAATGACTAAAATGACATCTTTCAATTTTGTAAACTATTATTATACAAGCCAAGATTTTGTCCTTAAGAAAACCATTGGCCTTTTAATGTTATTTTTGATTATTATTCTGTTGAAAGACAAAGTTAATTACATGTAAAATTAAGAGAGATTATTTATGTTAAAGAATAGGGGATTCATTTGGTGTTATTGAAAATATAGGTTCGCATTGCTTTTCTGATTGAAAAATGAGGGTCAAAAAGGGGGACTCATGTCATTTCTTCCTCCAAAATGTTGTTAAAACTCCTTTTTTGTGTATTTCCATACCAAAGGATGCATCTCTTTCCAAAATATAATTACTTTAACAATCATTATTGACCAATCGCGTTTAACCTGACAGATTTTTCACGCTTTACTTTGTGCTCATAAAATGGCCGAGCCCATACCGTTATGCATTAGTACATCGATACCTATAGAGATACTAAATGGACGCATAATTAAGCAAATTGCATACCTTTAGTACTGTTGATTAAATGACAAAACATGTATATAGTTGGGCATATACATAGATGTTACTTTATGCTGTAGTTACCCTTTGTTAAAGGCCACCCCTGGACAAAAAAGCGTGTTTTTGCAAGTAGATTTTTTCTCCTCAATTTGTGATGCACTTTGAAATCGATGGTTTTTTATCTTTTCTGTCAGTGTTTTTCAAACAGCATGTGTAGATGCCTATGTTCGACGACTGTTCTATCTTAAATTTTCTTTCAGTGTCCATATTTGAACTAACAAAATGCAGTGCAAATGATATTCTGAAAATTAACGGTTTTTGAAACAGACTATAACTTGTTCAAAAATGACCTTAATTTAATAGTACACCTTTATGGTTGAAGGCTGGACCTCACTTCGGTGATTTTCAAACAGCGTTATGAAATCGTTAAACATTTGTGGAATTTTCGCACATTAATAAGTCTTAAAGTTTCTCCGATTTTGATGTAATATTTCAACTGCTTGAACAGTATGGAAAATATAGTTCTTGTCACTAGTGAACTTGTGATTCTCATCTGTTGATTGGCTTAAAATAATAATGTCATAAACAAAAAGTAATGAGGTCATAAACAACTTTCATTTACTGTGTATTCAAGTCATGACATAAAATTGGGTTGGGAGATTTCATTTCCCGAATTTATAGGATTTTTTAAATAAGGGGAAACAGAATCTTACATTAGTACTCTTGGATTATCAGATTTTCCAATCTCTATAGTAAAACAAGAAAAGATATGGGTTAAATGTTCGATTTATATGTTATAGGTGTATCCCATTTGGTTTAATAGTTTTTTTTTCAATTTGTTTTATTTAAAATTTCATCATATACTGTAAAGGGATGCAAATATAGACGATTGTGAAAGGCAAGAAATAATCATCTTGATTATAATATCTGAACTTTGAGAAGAGTACTGTAATAAAAAAAGCAAAGTTTTGGAAGGACAAATATATGTTTACCAATAAAAATACATTGACCATAGCCAAGTGGTTCTATGGGGGAAAATGTGAATGTAAGATCAGCAGTTATCGCTTCCTCGGAAAATCAAAGAAAACATACAGTACTGTAATTAAAATTGTTTCAAAAGATTTGCAATTAAATGTATTTCAAACGTCAAACTAGCATTCATGTGCATAAACATTGCTAAGAACTTTATAAAATTTTCAAAATTTAAAATATAAAAAAAAACAATTAGAAGAAGAGTCTTATTTTGCAAAACAATTGATGAGATTATTAACTTCTACAATTATTTTCAACAATATAAACTGTTGGTGACCTTTATTCGAACGTACAAATGTAACTTGATTTTTTTCTGTTGCATTATTATATATATAACTTGCTTCATTAAAATAGTGTAACATCAATATTTTTAAATCTTGAAGTAAATAAAAATCTATATCTTTTGTGCTTTTTTTATTATTGAGAAATTTCTTTTCCCTACTAATTTCTACCACATTTTTCACTGATTCAGACATCAATTTTTTTAAATAACATGCCTGTTTGAAAATCTATTTTTGTATATATACAGTATAGTGCAATATAAATTCGGACAAGATGGCGGCCACCGTAATTGAGCGCTAACTAATCCGACACATTTGACGGAACGGTATACAACTAAAAGAACAAATAAATGCAAAAGACTTACCTAGTATTTCGTCGGGTGTCCTTTTAATCTAATGACACTAAGAATTCGCCTTGGAATAGACCGGAAGAGGCATTTTACATAGTCGGGAGTAATGTCCATCCATATCTGCTGAACTTTAGTGAACAAGTCATCCTTAGATTTACACGAGACTGCAATTTTCTTTTAATAAACAACCATAGATTTTCAATAATATTTATATCTGGGCTTTGCGCAGGCCAACTCATAGTCTTGATTCCATTCCTGTGAATAAATTCACTTGTTGAATATGAGCAGTGAACAGGAGCATTGTCATCTTGAAAAATGTAATTTCCGTCCGGAAAATGACGAACTAGAACCGGCCACAAGTTATCATCCAAAATCTCTTGATATTTGACCGAATTAATGTTACCGTCTACAGAAGCTAGTGTACCAACACCGTACCAGGAAACGCATCCCCAAATCATGATTTCAAAACGTGGGCGTGGCGCATCCACAGTCACTAAATCAGGTCTCCACCCTTCTCCTGTTTTCCTCCAAATATGGACACGCTTATCCTGACCAATCATTATTTTAGATTCATCTGAGAAAATGACTTTCTTCCAAAAAGTATCAACCGTTAAATGTCTCTTTTCCCTACACCAAGCAAGATGTTTCTTGCGATTCACTTCTCGAACTACCAATTTCTTTCTTGAAATTCTTTTTTTAAAATCATGTTTATGTAGATGAGGCTGAACAGTACGTTTAGATACAGGCACAACTCTATTTTCATTAAATTTTTTGGTAATATCCATTAAACTGTCTCTTCGATTAACTTTTACTAACCGTTCTAACTTGCGATAATTACGTTCCTTGACTCGAGGCATCCTTCCACTTTGATGTTTTCAGTTGTTCCACGTTCTTCAATGCGTCTTTTCAAGTCACCAATAGTTGATTTTGGTATTCACAGAGGGTCTGCTACAAATCTGATTGTTTTCCCCTCATTCAGCAATTTACGAACGACGTCTTTAATGTCGTTAGTAAGCTCCTTGCTTTTTCTACCCATGTTTACTTCTGAAGGTGTCAGAAATGAGTACGTTTAGCAGACGACAACTTTGTCACGTGATTTGTGACGTCATGGGATTATCATGTGACCTTAAGTAACTTAAATATTACAACACACGTTATAAATGTTTTAATTTTATCAATAAAACTGATGTTAGCTGAGTTGTCGCTCAGTCAGCTGCCATCTTGTCTGAATATATATTGCACTACTCTGTAGCTTCTTCTCACACAGCCAATAATACAATTGGTACAGAGAAAGTAACAAATAAACTTACTTATGGGGTTTTTTAACGTCCTTGACTACCGTAAAACGGTCTTGCACGGACTTATTGCCTAATGGCTTTTATTGAAAAATTTTTCTTTACCTATTTATTTGTATTTTTGGGGATTTATAGGCCATAAATACTATAACTGAAATGATAAAAGTAGTAAGAAATGCTGCATCCAAAAAGACTTTGTGGAAGTAGATTAATCGATGAAGCTGCATTCATCTAGAGAACCAAGACGCTAGCAGCAAGTACGGGGCGTGCCATGGCAGCGGCGCGTGTACCTACTCTTATCGAATACTGCCAATGAGGTCTTTAATATGCCAGTTGATGGAATACTGTACACGAGGCACCAGTTTTACGTCTCATCTGACAGACGAAAGGAAAAATATATATATATATTTACATGTATATATACATGACTATGGCCTAACATAAATTTGAATTTGAAAATAAAAAAGTAACTTAGTTATATACATTTCAATGTGGAATTGTATTACATTTGTTTTTTAGTTTTCACTATGTATTTTTATGTACAATATTTTTGTAAATTATAAGATAAGAATGATATACATGTTTATTTTTCTATTTTTAAGAATCTATTAGAGTATTCAATTTTTTTTTTTTTTTTGTGGTTTTTTTTTTTTTTGTTTGTTGTTTTTTTTTTGTCTAAATATATACAATATTGCTATAAACATTATTTACAGGGATTATTGCTCAGAAGTAGGGACCAGCCTGAGACGTAGCTCTTGGCATGCCCTACTTTGTATTATTATTATTATTGTCGTTATTACGCGTAATCATCAGTAGATGCCCGAGACGAGGCTCTTGGCTTACTCTACCGATGACTTTTATTTGTATTCGGAAGTAGGGAACCGCCCGAGACGATGCTCTTGGCATACCCTCCTTCGATTTAATAATCATTTTTTTTAATATTAAATTTTTGCCGTTATTGCGCGTGTTCCTCATTAGGGGCCCGAGACCAGCCTTTGGCTTACCTTACTGAGGAGTAGGGTTGTTACATGTTTTATGGATTGGGTTTTTATGAATTTTCTATGTCCCACAGTAACAGCCCGAGACGAAGCTCTTGGCTTACTCTACCGAGAATTTGACTTTAATTTGTAATTGGAAGTAGGCACCTGCACGAGACAATGCTCTTGGTATATCCTGCTTAGGTGCAATTTTAACTTTTTCATGATTATTATTGCCGTTGTTACGCTCGTTCCTCGTAGGGTGCCCGAGACGAAGCTCTTGGCTTACCTTACTGAAGAGCAGGTTTGTTAATAGCTGTTATAGGGGTTGGTTATTTTGAAATTTCCTATGTCAGTCTGGGCCGCCCGAGACGAAGCTCTTGGCTTACTGTATAGAGGATTTTACTTTCATTTATTAGATGGTTGTAAACAAACAAAACAACAGGCTATATACAATATACATGTATATCAAAATCATAATCTAATTTAGCCATTTTAGCGGCTTATTATCCGAGTCTGATTGGTCTTTCATTTTACCTTTCATCAAAGTTCAGTGTCAGGTAATAAATAATCAATTAGCAAATAAACAAGGCACATCTAATATACATGTACAATTACATCACAGAAATGTCTCTGCCCCCTCCATAAAACCACCACTACCACACACGAATCGTTCACGAGAGTTTGGGATTTCGAAACCATCAATAAACAGAACCCAGGGAAATTAAATTTAATGTTCAAGATGACTAATTTTCTGCATAAGGTTCCATTTTCTACCTTATAAATTATGAAATAATCCAGAAATAAGTTTTCTGGATGAGTGGTCACAAGCCCGTTAACATCTAAAAATGCACTTTTATTGTCAAATTATCTAAGTAACTAATAAAAGAAACCGAAAAATTAACACTTTATCATGTTAAAATAAGAATGCATAAAAAAATACGAAGCTTGAAATATAAATCACGAAATAATCCACAAAATACAATTGAAGCGATGAAATACATTATGTAATATAACAAAACAAAAATTGTTAATGCCTTTTTCTTATCAAATTAAATAACTAATTAATAAAAGAAACTCAAGTCTATACATTTTATTATGTCAAGAATAGAATGCATTAATACAAATACTAGGCTTACCCTTTAGATAGTAAAATAATCCAAAAATAAAAATTGAAGCGGATCTATTCATTCTACCGAGATACTGGTAAAGCGCGCATTAATATGCAATTATGTACATCTTTACTACTTTTGATTAGATCAGGACGAAAAAAAATGTATTTTAAAGCTTGAAGGATTTAACAAATACGAAAAACTGTAATTGAAATATTTTCTTTAATATTAAATTTGCCATTTTATCACTTACAACATGAACTATATTGTAGAGTATGGTTTTTACCTTTTTGCTCAATTTACCTGAAAACAATTATATATAATTTAGAGATAATAAGAATAGATCGAACATATGATTATGCAATTGTATGTCCTATGCAATTCTTGGGCTTAAAATTCCATAATTAAATTATCTCCATTGGAGAAATCTGATAATCCACTCGTATCTACTTGTTCATTAATTATATATATTTTCTATATCACTTTAATTTATTTTTTATTTATTTATTTGTTCAACACATTAACAATAAATGGTTATAACACATAAAATTTAATTAATACAACAATTCGACACCCATTCATCATGATTGGTAAATAAATATAAAATTGCACCAAGATGCAGTTTTGAAAATGTTTGGTTATTTAGAAATTTTATTATAAACCTTTTTGAATAGATATTTTGGACAATGAAAAAGGAATGACTTGTATCCAATTTTATACATATTTTTACAAAGCTTATATAATTTCTGTTTATTTTACCATTTTTATATCTATATTTTATATACATTATGTTCTGTTTTTCAAAATATATATTTAATAAATTCTCATTAATTTTATAATAAGTTTTTAATTTGCTGTATACAAAAATTTTTTATTTTTAACACAACTTTATTTTACTAAGACAACAATGAAACAAATGAACCACAACATTTGACTGGCTACATTACTGAACATTGTAGCTACAGCATTGCCATAGTAGTAAAAAGACTATTTACTCTGTACATGTATGCAGATATGTAGATAGAAATAAATATTTTCCATTTGAGATTTACATTTATATAAATCTTTTTTATCAAAAATGATGTAAACATAATTTGATTCCGTGGGAATTTTATGTCTATGTAAATGTATTTACCTTCACATCATCACATATGTATAATTCTTCTTTTTTTAGCCGCACCTGTCAAACGGTTATTGTCATGGATATATTAATCTACCTGAACATGTATAATTAGGTGTTAGTTTTTATGCGTTTCTTCGACGGAAAGATTAAAGGAACCATACTGTCCATCCTGGCAATCGATTGTCAGTCACACTTTATCCACAAATTATGACTATTTATAAATAACTCTGAAATTTTAATTGACAGATTGGATACAGGAAGCATTCTCTATTATAAATTATAATTTTCGTAAATGGCGAAAGCGACTAGCGCTTGTTTTATTAGTGTTTATTCACGTGTTCCCAGGTAAATCAAGACACGTGCGACAGATAATGCGGATTAAAAAATTAGTAAATTCCCATATTGTACATAAATAAACAATTAATTATAGGTTTTCAATTGTTTCTTACCTCTCGATTCTGATGTCAGCTGCGTCCGATAAAGAAACACATTTAGCATGCATCATTTCAAAACGTGCACTCTGTATCACGTTCCTGTTTAACCTTATCACAAACTAAATAATAACATTCCGCACTAAAATACGTCGCTTATAAGTTAGTAAGTAAGTAAGCTCGTGCATTGATTATTTGTGCATTATATAAAATCTTCGCGTTAATTAGTAACAATTAAATACTAAATTTTAATAATTGTGGTTAAAACTATTATGAATATTAAAATACTGAGTCGGTTGCGATTCACAAACCGAAAGTACAACTAAAGAGAACTAAATAAATGGGGCGTGTTATTCAGCCAAATATATCCATAATATAGGTGAAGGACGGGCCAAACACATGTGCGACCCGAAAATAGACTGGCCGATAATAAGAAAATGACCATTACTAGTCAATGTTATATAAAAATAAACAGCATTAAATATAAACACAATCATTAAGTTTAAAAAAAAAACAGTCATTATTTTAAATGTTAGTCCACACTTTCAAACTATTTGCCTTACGGGTAAAATTATTAAAAGTTATATAATTATTAAAAGTTCTTGAACCGCTGTAACTTTTAAAGAAAAAAAAAGTCCCTCAAAAATAAACCAAAAATATTACATGTAGTAATATTAATACCAGTGTACATAAGTTATGTCCTTACTATTCATATAAGGACATGGAAAATTACAAGAAGTTTAGAAATAAAACTAATAAATCAATTCGATTCTCAAAATCAAAATATTTTATGGATGCCAACAGTAAAACCAAAAATTGTAAAACACTTTGGAGGCATTTGAAAAATAAACACACTGAATCGATAGATGAAATTGACATGATATCTCACGATCAAAACATCCTAAAAACTTCTGTCTTAACAAAGACTTAGCAATAATGTATGTTGATGGGATCTGAGAGAAAACTTGAAATTACCAATGACGTTTTAAAAATATTTACCCAAGACCATGTATCATTAGATAATGTGGAAGTAGAAAGGTACTTGTATTATATATAGATAACAATTTGTCCTGGTCAAATCAAATTGATAAAATATATGAAATATATAGTGTCAAGCAGATTATATCTTATGAATATATTTAAGACAGTACCTGCCACTAAATGGTCTTCTTTTATAGTATAATAGTAACATATTACCAGTATTTTATTATTGTAGAAAAGTTTGGGGAATTACTACAAAATATCATCTTGAGCGTATTTATAAGTTACAAAAACGTGCAGCTAGACTAATCTTAAACAAATCTTTTGCTTATACATCAATGATGATGTTTAAAGAACTTAAATGGATGACTATATTTACTAGAATTTACTAGATTTCCAATCAGGGGTCGTCCATAATTGTCAACATTTTTCACAAGTTTGCAAAGAGCACTCTTTTTGAAAACCCCCTCCCTCCCTCCAAAAGAGTATGTCAACATTTTTTGCAAGTCTGCACATTCACATTACCGGAAGTTAAGAACGAACCGAAAAAAATGTTGAAATTGAAACCTCTCCCCCCCTTTAGTGCTCTTTGCAAACTCGTGAAAAATGTTGACAATTATGGATAGTAGTATGGAAATGACAGTTCTGCCCCACAAGGAAAAAGTCTGCTTGAAATCCGGAAAAATCAAGGTTTTGTGCAAACGGATCAAACCCTCATACAAAACCTGACACAGGAATCAGAAATTGAAATAACACATTAGAAAGAGGGAAAGATAAGGTAGATACAATGAACACTGAAACAGTAGGTTGCAGTCTTGCCCAACTCCCCCCACCCGTATGCGAAGAGGTTGAGCTTACCCCCGTCGAAGAAGAGGACGAGGATAAGGTAAAGGAAGAAGACTTCTTCTGTGAAGGTGAGCTTATCCCCGTCGAAGAGGAAGATTCCTACTCCAGTGAGGAGGCGGATGAAGATGGGGAAGGACACTTCATCAGAGAATGCCGGATCGATGAAAAAGGAATATACATCATGACCCTCGAAAACGAAGAAGGAAAGATATTCGAAGTCTGGGCACCCCCTTGGCTCAACGACTACAATCGGGGAGGGGAGGAACTTTCACCCTTTGAAGCAACGTACATTCGTGAATTAGGTGATGAATTTTGGAGAGAGTCAGCTTGGTGATGAAATGAGAGGCAGGAACGTAAAATTTCTCGATCCAAACGGATCGGGAAATTTGACTGAAAGGAATCTGAATGAATGGGGAGATAGAGAGGAGCGAATGGAAGAACACAACCTACGATGCATGCGCATCCAGTTCTTCACTAAATAGGGTAGAAGGTTGACGCAACTGATCCTTTTCATCGTAGTAGCTCTTCAAACTGATCACGGGAGCACCATCGCCACCGCCCAGCTGGGACTTGAAGGATCGGGCTAATCGCACGGTATCTTGATGCTTCTTTTTCTTCTTGGCGACTCGGCGTGAGATCAAGGAAAATACTAAGGTACCGGTGGCACATAGGCAGGCTAGGGTTCCAAGGGGGATGGATGCCACAATACCTACGCCAGTCAGGGCAGATCCTATGGTACCACTAGTCAGCAGTAGACTGCCCACGGAACACCCACCCTGTGCAATGGAGATGACCTTATCCAAACGGTTATAGATTCTCAAGGCATGCTCATACCTCTGGATCTCTGAGGTGAGTTCTTCTTCCATGCGTGCGATACGACTGGCATCGATTTCATCCATTTATTTATAAGAGCATGCCGAGCAAGGGGATACTCTTAAATGGACTATCGGGTCCTAAGATCAGACCGGAGCCATCGTGGAACTGCCGACCCTGCTTCAAGTAGAACCCATCCCTCTGGACGATTCGTGCGGTCGAAGGCTTCAGGTAGAGTCCATCCCCGCTGGGTTGCACGGTGCAGATGCATCCGCCGCGTTTCAAGTACAACCCCGAACCGACTGCTTTGGATACGGCGGCATTACCTAACCCACTCAAAGCTCCAATGCCTAGGGCGGGCAATACGGTCTTCGCGATCATGGGAAGAGCCCTCGCAGCTAGCCCGGCCAGCATGGGTAGGAAACCTCCTACCTTCTGCACGTTCGCCTTCAACTGAGAGGTGCTCATCTTCAGAGTCATACCACCGGTACCCTTCTGCAGGAGCTTGGAGATCTTTTGGATCTGCTGCGTGGTGAGCATCATCTTGTGGTCGCCTTGCAAGTTCGCGTGGGACAAACGAATGGCGATCGGGCAGCCTTTCTTCACAGCCGCTGGAGCTTATCGGCCTGACTTTTCGTCAAGCTCAAACTGTATTCGGAGTAACTCATTTATTTATACTTCGCGAAGATGAAAACGAATGGTGAGATTCTCACCCCTGAGATCGATGGGGGTGCCGTTCTGATCGGTGAGATGAGTCTCCATACGATTGATGGTTCGCAAAGTCACGGGCAAGTACACTAGATTTTGTGGGGTCTGAAGGATCTTCATGCCTGGGTCCACATCGGGGAAGAAACTGTAGATGGTGGACTGCTGGGTTCCGTTCACGTAACTTCCATGGATGATGTCGCTATTCACCAGAATGCTGTTGATGCTGATGATGTTGACGATGAGATCACCCTCCGTGTAACCGTTCGTGCCTCGGTCATAAGCGTAGACCTTGCGCCCGAAGCCCAGCACGGTGTTGATGCTGTTTTCGACGTCGAAGTCCACTTGATAATCTCTGGCGAGGGTTAGAGTGGCTCTCAGAGTCGCGCGGTTGGCGTCGAGAATGATCTTGGTCTTGTGACCGTTGAGACGCAGTTGACGCTGAATCTCATTGTTGATGTCTTCAATGCCATAGGACCCGGTACTCAGTGCGATGGGGAACCAGTTGGCACCACCGTCCGCGGAGTAGCGGAAGGAATTGTTACCCGCATGGATATTGGGAAAAGAGTAGTACGTCTCCAGATTGACCAAAGCCATCTCGTAACTTTTCCCCTCGCTCAGTTGCAGGGGTGGGCTGAATTGAGTGAGAATCCGACTTTGGTTGTCAGACACAATGAAGGAAAACCCCTGCTTAGGGGCAGTGTTCTCGACGATTCGCTGTAGCAAGGATTGATCCATTTATTTATACTAGAATACGACGCTCATCTTCTGGCCGTCGGACTCGAACTGAAGAATCCTATCAGAGATTACGAGGGCGAACGCTTGAGTATTGGCTGGCACGTTACGCTCGAATTCGGCGCGGACCTGAATGTCGACCGTAGACTCCTTCAACCGCTCGGACTGATGACTTACGTCGATGACGAACAGTGGGTACAGGTCGATGTAGTCGTTGGGTGTTATGTTGCAGTTACTGTGGCGAGGATCCATGTTGTAGTAATTCTTCCGGAAATCTGCCGCGGTCTTATAGAGTCTAGCGGTCCGATTTTGGGTGAAACCTGCATTAAAGTCTACGGCGGGGTAGCGGTCAGCGTTGAGAGTGACGTAGATGTTTCGCAAGCGGCAGTGGTCGAACACGGCAGCATTTTGGGTCTGGTCGTTGCTCTTGCCGGTTTGAAAGGCCACGATGACGTATCTGAGTTTCTCTCGACCGCTCTTGGCTGTCAACCGCCAGTTGAACTGAGACGTTTCGGGGACGGCTATGGAATCGCACTGTCGCATTCGGAAACCGCAATCGATTTTACCCTTGCTCTGGATGGTCTTGTACAACCGCAGTTTCTCCTGATCGGAGGGGGTGACGTGGGGAATGAACCAGGAGATCTTACTCAGGATGATTCTTGCCGGGTCATTGACGGCTGCAGCCCTCAGAACGGCATTGGCATCCGAATCGCGCACGAGAGACAGTTCATGCTTGAACCCGTACACGATCTTATCGTAGTCGTCCGCAAAGCCGAAGATGTGCTTCAGGGGAATGGCGAAGGAGAACGACCCCTTGTTGGTAGGTTTGACGATGGTATACCCGTGGCGAATTGCAAAACCGGAGTTCTCTGCGGCGGCGATAGCGGTGGAATCCTTGAACCACAGTTGGTTGAGACCTTGAGATTTGGAGAAATCGTCGGGATAGGTCAGCATCCCTAGCATGGTGGTGGCGATGCCAGGGTCGTTGATGTGCTCGATCTGTTGACCGGAGAGCCTGTAAGTGATGGTTCGAAACAGATACATGATACCGTTGTGGGCGAGCGAGACGAGATCCGCATTGGCATAGGCGGTCCCATCATTCTTCTGGAGCCTTCCTTCCACCAAAAGGTAACTCTCAGCGGGATGAAGGAAGAGATCCTGGGTCTCAATATTGATGCGTATTTCAGCACCGGCGTTATTCAGTTGAGCCCCGGCTTGAGGTTCGTATTCGTGGACTTGATATTCCTGGAGGCTTTCATCGAAAGCTAGGGGTTCGACGATGTCGAGAATGTTTGACATGATATATTTTATTTATAGCGGCGGACGAAGTCGTGAATTGTGGCAATACCACTTCCAGAAATTAGATCGTTCAGCCGGGCTTGCTGATGGGAGGTCATCGTGGAATTATTTCCCGAGATCAGATTGCTCAATCGAGCTTGCTGATGGGGAGTCATCGTGGGGTTACTTGGCTTGACGAGGTTGCGAGGTTTGGAGGTTGCCTTATCGATCATATAGTCCACAGCTTTGGAGGCCCCCTTTTCGACCCCTTTCAGGGCGGCATTGGTGGCGGCGCTCATGGCCTTGCTTCCCAAGGTCTTCGCGGCTGAGGAGGTGAATATGCGTCCGGCCAAGTTAGCGACCGTATCGAATAGCCCCCGCCCGCCGACGACGTATTTTCGTCGATATCCGTGCTTAATCAACAATGGCATCGTATATTTATTTATAGGAGAAGGCTGCGATGGAGTTCTCTGTAATAGGAGTCGTCGATGTGACCGAACGCCCTCATAGCATCGAGGATGGCCACCATCTCGTTGCGCACCCCATTATTACCAGCCTTATAGGCGGCGGCGCAAAGTTCGAGGCGATCTATCAACGAATCGAGGTCTTTCGGTAAGAATACCGTTTGGAGTCCGGAGCCATATCTGTCCTGCCGGTAGAGATGAGAAACGATCTCCTTCCATTTGTAACTTCGGTTCGACTTGGGGGTCCGCGAGAGAACGGAGTTTCCTTGGTACATGGCACCCGAGGTTCGCAGGATATCTCCATAGGTCATCAAATCTTCGGGATCGAACGATTCTGGGCGCTTCTTGACAATGAGCTCCCAAAGACCGGGGGTTCCCTTGTGGCGCACGCCATCGACGAAGATATCATCTCCATCGAAGGTGACGGGCCGACTTCCGATCATGATGGTATCGTCCTCTACCCTCAATCCGAAGGTATGGTCGGCTGCTGGAGTCATGCTGAGCTGCAGATACTGAGTCGCCCGGGGGCCTAGGCGGGTGTCTTGAGGTGGTTCAATGGCTAATGGATGGGATAAATCGGTTGGGGGAGGTAGCGCAGGCATCGACGCAGGCAGTTCCTCGATCGTTTTAGTGATCTGCGAGGCCGCTTCCTTTTGAGCTTCCACCACGGGCTTGAACATCCTGGCGAGGTCGCGGTCGAGTCCGATATTGTCGAGGCGATGCTGCATATTGCTAGTCTGAATACTTCGCTTGAGATCCTGCAATTCCCTAGCGAGCGCCTCACGTTGCTTGGGGTCGGTGATCTTAATGAATGTCATTTATTTATAGCGTTGATCGCTGTTGAACGCCCCCCGAGCGTTTGGTCCAACGCCCCCTAAGCGTTCGAGAGCGTTTGACGGAACGCCCCCCTAAGCGTTGGAGAGCGTTTGAATATCGACTGCCAGCGTGGAGGAAGCTGATAAGGGTCGATCCTTGAAGGATTCAAGTGCCTTCTGCATTTATCGCTACCCGGCTGGCATGGGAATGTGCATTGGTGTCCACGGACCGTTTTGACTGAACATGGAGGTTGGAGGGATCTGGCAGGGTTTCTCACCCCGTTATGGCGACGAGCATTCAGTGTATCAAAATCTGCTTCATCGAACATAGGTCTCGTTGGCTCCATTCCACACTTCATACAGTAAGATGACTTTGTGTTCGGCGACCACACCATTTCATGAGGATGACCGAGACTCTCTCTGAGTTCCGTAGGTAGGTCCTGGCAGAAGCCGCAGAGTGGGTATACATCGCTGGGGTCTCCGATCTCCGTTCGGCACTCGCACCTATTCTTGAGGTAATCCTCAAACTCCCACTTAAACTCAGGGGCACCTAAAGGACTCTTCAGCATGATCTGTAGCTCGACGGTGGTTGGTGGTCTACCTAACTCCAGCTCGATCTGCTCCACCCAAGATTCGTACTCCAGCAGTATATGATTAAGCAAAAAGATAGGTTCCAGCTTGATCATGCGCTCCCTCTGCTCGATCTGATCCATCAAAGATTCGTGGTTCATGATTTTATCTTAGACTAAATAGAACTCTTCTAATTTGTATCGATATTTTCCAGCCGCCTTGGGACTCGTGAGGTCGATCGTCATGAATCCGTAAGGTTCGGACCAGCAGCGGTCGCAAAGGACGTCAAACTGCTCCTTGGTGAGGTCATTGCAGTGATCGCGACGGATGTGCTCGCGGTTCTTAGCATCTTGCTCGAAGAGGCAGTTGAAGTTGGTATTTTCACGGATCGATTGCCGGGGTAGCTTGAAATAGTTTTGGCAGAGGTAGAAGCAGTCCACGTTGTTGTGACGACCTCTCACGTAGTAATCTTCACACTTACTCTGCTTGCTCATCATCAAGTCGTCGAAGATCATGAGATTCTTGCGGGTGGGATCGAGTTCGCGGGGGTCTGGCACATCGTCTCCATGCTCAAAGAAGAAGGCTTCGATACCGCCAGGGTTAGGCGATGGATTCAGTACTTCCACCACATCGATCAATGGGTAGGGGCATCTATCCTTGATGGAGAGTATTTTTCGGATATAGTCCTTCGAGAATCCCTTTTCCAGCGCCCGCCGCAGCAGCTGGTAGATGGGTTGGTGGAGCGATTTTCCGAAGACGTATAGTTGATCGTAGTCTAACCACCCTTCGCGCAAGAGGAGGTTATTCAGCAGCGTTGTCTTGCCGCAGTCCGACTTGCCTATGATTAAGCCTCGGATTGATCGCTGCGGGAGAAGGTAGTGATTGCACCTGGTCGAGGTGGACTCGTTATACGAAATATCTTCAACGTCCATTTTATATATATAAATGGGAATGTACTGTTTGAAGTGCAAAACGAAGACCGAGACGAATAGCCGCGGAGTGATCCCGACCAGCAACGGACGACGAAGGAAGGTGGGTATCTGCGCCGTATGCGGTTCTAGGAAATCTCAGTTCATCCGGTCCGTGGAGGGTACTGGGTTCATGAACCACCTGATCAACCGACTACCCATAGAGATGCACCTTCCAGGCCACAATTTCACCGGACCTGGGACCAACCTCGCCAAGCGGCTGAACGCCGATGGTACCCCAAGGATTGGTCGAAACCCATCAATCGAGTGGATGAGGCCGCGTATCACCACGATCTCTGCTACGCCAGGCATAAGGACACAGCCTCGCGCAACTCCATCTGCGACGCGACCATGCTGTCCTCCCTCGATGCCATTTCCGACCCCACCGCACGCGAACGCCTGGACCGTAGCATCGTCAAGCCCATCATCGGTACCAAAGCGCGATTTGGATTGGGGGTTAAAAAAAAAACCCTCGTTTGGTCGGACGAACTAGCCGAGGAACTACACAAGCCAATCCGCCGCAAATTTCAGAAGCGTCGCGTGGTGGTGGGTGGAATAGATGCAACCTGGGCGGCCGATCTCGTGGATATGAGCGTCTTTTCCCGAGACAACAAAGGCCATAAGTTCATCCTGAGCATCATTGATGTCTTCTCCAAGTATGGGTGGCTAGTGCCGCTCAGGGATAAGAAGGGGACTACGGTGCGCGACGCCTTCCATGCAGTCTTCAATTCTCGCATCCCCAAGAAGCTATGGACGGACAAAGGAACGGAATTCTACAACAAGGAGGTGAAGGAGCTTCTCCAGAAGCATGACGTCGAGCTCTACTCCACCGAAAACGAAGAGAAGTCGAGCGTCGTGGAGCGTTGGAACCGCACCATGAAGGAGAAGATGTTCAAGTACTTTTCCACCAACTCCACGCGAACCTATATCGATGTGCTAAGCGATCTGGTTCATCAGTATAATACCACCAAGCACCGCTCCATCAAGATGACTCCCACTGCCGCCAGTCAGAAGGATAACGAAACCAAAGTCTTCTGGAACCTTTACGGAGATCTCCCTTCCATGCAACCACCGCGATTCAAGGTTGGCGATAAGGTTCGAATCACCAAGAAGAAGGGCGTGTTCGAGAAAGGATATACTCCACGCTGGACCGAAGAAGTCTTCACCGTATCCACGGTCTTAGGAACGCAACCGCCCACGTATCGTCTCAAGGACCTCAACGACGAGGAGATTCAGGGATCTTTCTACGAGCCTGAGCTCCAGAAGACCACCCAGGAACTCTTTCGCATCGAAAGGATCTTGCGGCGACGCACCCGGCAAGGAGAACGGGAAGTCTACGTCAAATGGCGAGGCTATCCCAAGACGTTCAATTCATGGGTAAAGGCTTCCGAGCTCCAATAGTCCTTCGATTTTCCAGTCCCTGGAGTGGGGGGGGGGCTAGAGAAGCGGAGGAGGGGGGGGTCAACCGATCCTGCCGGGAGTAGGAGGCTTAACTTCACGTACTTTTCAAGAGCTTCAATCTTTTTCCTGCTTATCAGCCATCTGCTTTTCGAGGGTTTTATATCTAGATTCTACAGCGTTTATCTTCTCCTGCATGGTTAAGGCTAAATCCTGCCAGTTCTTTGCATACCAACCATTCGTCACGGGATCCTTGGAGTCGGTTCCCTCGGGAAGGTTACGAATAGCATGGCCCTGCATATCTATCGCGCCGGTCATCTTACCACCGATCGTGGGCAGGCACTTTGCCACGTCTTTCTCGATGCCATTCAAGCGTTTCTCCTTATCCTCGAGCACTTTCAAGACCTTGTCGATCTTTGCCGCGAGCTCAGCGATATCCTTCTGACCCTCTTTCAATTGCAGATTGACCCAGTGCCTCGTCGCAGCGTCCGACCCCTCTCGCGGTGCCCCCAGGCCGGTGATGCGGTTGTCGTTCATATCGAGATCTTGGGACCAGACCAATGCGCGTTTTCTCGAGTGAGATCCGAATTTGTCCATTTATTTATAGCGAGAATATCACGTCGTCGAACGATCTACCCTCCGACAGCATCTTCAGTACGTAGAGGCAAAAGTGACCTCACACCACGTCCCCGCGATGCTGCAGCTCATCGGTGTTGTATTGGATCTTCGGACGCAGATAGTCGACCATCTCGTCGGGCGGAGGCAGACCGTAAGAGTCGAAGTAGACTTTGAGTCCTCCGCGCTTGTGCCAGCAGGTCCAGTGCGTTCCGGGACCTTGGAAGTCATCGTGGTTCAAGATGCCGCATTCATGAGCTCGTGGCGCTGGTGGTAGGGCATCTCTCATGAATACCCCTCTGAATGGATGGATCCCTAGGGCCGAGGCAGCTTCTTCGAGCTCTACATTTGAGAGGGGTTTGAGTGGGAGAGTTAAGTGGTAAACTCGTACGCTGCTCATTTATTAGATTCGATAGTGACCGTGCGCGAGGGTGTGGACCCCGTCAGGCAGAATGTGTCGCTTATCATCGTTGGCTGAGAGAGATTTCTTGCAATAGGCCATGGTGAATATCTGATGGAGCCGGCTTCGGATGAGGTTCATCGAGCGGTACGTCTCCTTGCCGGTGTCTAGGCACTGCTTGTAGTCTGCGAAGGTCAGTTCAGACTCAACCACACTCTTCTTCACGCCTTTGGCTCTCTTATGCTCCTCAAAATCTACTTTGAATGCATAGGCCTTTGGCCGGATTCCCACGTACTCAGTCATCGGTCGGCCTGCGCACTCATCCTTGAACATGCCGATCACCTTCTTGTTCACGTCGGCTGGGATCCCGGAGGCATGGTTCGCAGCGTAGTTGGAGGTATCGAACCACTGATGTGCGCTCGTCGCCATATCTTTGTATACGTCCGCCGTCTGAATGTCACAGATCAAGCTGTCCGTGTCGGTGTAGCAGATGCTGGCCCGGTCACCGTACGTTGGCTTGAGGTAATCGTAGACGAAGTCGGTCATCAATGTCTTCGATAGCTCGAGAATGGAGAATCCAAGGTAGATTGGTTTGTCGAAGACCAGTTTCGTGCGATGTAGATGCACTGCAGCCAGATCCGCGTTGAACACCGTCCTGCGCTTGAAGTTGGGTCTCGCTACCAATTTCCTGGCTACCTTCTCACTGTTGACTAGTCGCACGTCCACCCTGTTCCGAATGTTCTCCATGGTTTTCCCGAACACAGCATTGTTCATGAGTTTGAAGAACTCCTTCTCGAAGGTGGTGGCAGTAGCAGCCCGGCACTCCGTATTCTTCTCGACATACTTCTTCAACCAGGGGCTTTGCGTGAACTGGATGGCTCGATGGATTTTCTTCAGCTTCATCCCCCTGGCGAGGTACTTCTTCAGATTCACATAGTGAATCACGTATTTCTCCCGGTCGTGGAGGTTGGCCACCAGTTTTCTTACTCCATTGATCTCCACGGACTCCGGCGCCAGAGGGTAATCGTTATGATGGTCGTGGAGCCCCCTGGGGTACTCGAGATCCACTTCCAGGATGTAGCCCTTTGCATCCTCCTCTCCGATCGTGCTAAGGTCTGGAACCTCCGAGGGATCCGTCCACTTGAAGCCCCCCGTGGGTAGAGTTCGCATCATCGCCCATCCGTAGAGGTTGTTCGCGTCCAGGTACATGAGGTAGTTGGTCGGTTTACTTGGGTCGTGCCCCGTCACGTAGGGATTGTTCGCTCGGGCATATCTCTTTGACACCATAGTGAGACCTCCTCGGATGCCCTTTTCGATCATGAGTAGCATATCAGGATCGGAGATCAGATCTAGTTGGATGGCGCTGACCTTGAGTGCTGCATCATAGGCAAGCCCTGGTGCGGTGTAGTAGTGCGCCGGGTCGAGTCCATAGTGCTTCAGGCAGATGTTGCGGAAGTTCTCGAAAACATCAGCGAGCAAGATCACGTCCGTCTTCAAGTATAGGTCGTGATACTCCCGCATGGTCGAGATTCCCCAATCCCTCCAGACCTTCTGAGCATGGGCATAATCAGCGTCACTGATGTCTTCCTTCGTGAGCGCGCTATAGAAGTCCTTCTTCGCTGGTAGTTGGGGGTCCTGGAGTCTCTCAAACTTATCCATGTAATCGTATGGATATACCCCCTTACGTAGCAGTAGATCCAGATTGCCGTCCTTCTGCCCTTTCGCCGTGAGTGGTATGTCATATCCTTCATCCATCTCTTTGACTGTGAAGGTAATGTCCGCTCCAACGACCTGCTTCACCTTCTCGCTGCAGCCTTGGAGGATTTCAGTCAGTCTGGTGTGCGTCATCTCGTTCTTGTGAATCATCAATCCATCAAAAACGAGCGCTCCCACTTCGATTCCTTGTTCAGTCAGGTAATCGAAGGCTGCCATCAAGGCCTTGTTTTCCAGGGAGCACATGACGTAATTCACGGTGGTTCCCTTGATGTTGTAGTCTGTGAGTCGCCTTGCCTTGGATTCGCGGGCAAGCTTATGTAGGTCCGGGTTCAGCTTGGTCACCTCCTCCATGATAGTTCTCATTCCCTCATAATACTCCTTGAACCAAGCGGGTGCATCCTCCTTCAGTCCGATCTCCTTCCCATTAATGATGGCTAGGAGGGTAGTCTTGGCTTCGTCCCGCGTGATCCTTTGGTAGGCCATCAGATCTGCGGTCAGTTTCTCCCGGTTGGCAATGTAAGCATCGAGCCCGGTGCACTCAATGCCGTTTTCATGGCAGTACCAGGAGAGTAGGGTTGGGTGCGCGTTCTTCATGTCGATATCGATCATGTGGTCTGCGCAGAGGGTATGGCGGATGCGACGACTCATATTCTGCAGACCAATCTTCTCGCTGGTCCAGTATCTTCCGAAATCGTTCCGCTGGTAGTATCGCATGGGGCATTCACCCAGAGCGTTGGTGCGATCCAGGTAATCTTGCAGTAACGTCAGTTGGGCATTCTTTTCGAGCTTCCGCCCCTTGATGTATCGACTCCCAAGTTCATACTCTTCCGGATGCGTCACGATGTACTCCAGTTTCTGTCTGTCGATGACCTCGCGTAGGGTAATGTTTCGACCATTCTCCGACTCGAACTCACCCACCTTGAAGAGCTCGGGGTTCATTGGCACTGCACCAAATTCTCGCCGCATGTCGGTGAATGCCTCGACCGGCGTTGCCTCGACTAGGCTCTGGAGACTGGCATTCATGAATTTGAAGCTGTCAATGAAGCGCAAGTATAGGTATTGCGTCTTCGTCTTTCCTTTCTTATCCTTGTACTCTCCAATCGGTACGCTCTTCGTGAAGGAGATGTAGCGCTCTTCCGTGTTGGGGATGCAGTCGATCTTACCTTCGGTTCTGCCCAGGTTCTTGATGAAGAGGTGACTGTCATACCCCGCCAAGTTATTAAAAATCACGGGGACGAATTTGGATGCCTTGAAGTTCAGATTGCAGTCGCTATGGGCTGCCCCTCTGAACTTACCCGTGAAGTGGCAGTGGTCCTTCACTTTGTCCTCGCCGAGCTCTTGGTGGCAGATGGTGCAGTGGGTGGTTTCCTCGAATGCTTTCTTATCTTCCTCCGTCATCACCATGGGCTTCTTGAAGTCGTTCTGTTGGTAGATGTCACGGACGTCTTTCGTCAACCGATCCACAAAAATCTGGGCCACGTCTTCTCCTTCCTGCTGCATGGTGTAAATCACCGGTTTCTTTGCGTATACGGTCTCGTCGAAGCACTTGATGTGGTAGCAGAACCCCGATGGTATGTGCTTCTGGAGGATTTTGGTAGCTCCACCTGCCGCGGGTTCCTCTTCCATCTTCACTTTGGTTGTGAAGCACTCGAAATCGGCGTAGACCACGAATGGTACTTTCATCGACCGGGCATGGTTCTTGAAACTGACCTTACTTCCTTCGTCCGGCATCTCGACTTTTACTGCCTGCTTCTGGCTGCAGTATTCCATGTGACGGTCCAGGAGATCTTGCCGGGTGAAATGGTTTAGGCACCGGCGGCAGAAGTAAGCTTCCCCATCATGCTTGGTCACCTGCGCCGTCAAGAGTCGTGAGAGGTTCTTTACCCAACTGTAGTGTTTTGTCTCTTCATTCCCCAATAGCATGAGGTCCACATGCTTCGCTCCGGTGTGATCACTATTGGATATCCTCAGCGGGTAGACGCCTTCATTCTTCTTATTCTCGAACCCAAAGACGTTCACCTTGATCCCTTCGTTAAGTCTCTCGAACTTATCAATCGCCCGGAGTGAGACTGGGAATTCTATCGTATCGAACCTTAGTTCATCCTTCCACCTTGCATACTGGCCCACGCGGTTAGCATGCTTCTGATCCACCTCGTCGTGGTGAAGCGCCGAGAGCATCGAAAGCACTCATGATCGTCATTCTGCACATTCACGATTGCCTTTTTGCCCGCAAGCTTCTTGGGGAGGGGTAAGTAAGAGCTGCCGGCCAGTGGCTTGAATTCGTTCAGTTGAATTTCCATACTCTCTATGCGTCCAAAGGTCCACCCACTTCCATTTTCCTGGAAATTCGCCATGCTCTCCTTGATCTTGTCCATCATCTGTGCTATCGCCTGATCCAAATCTACCGACTCTGTGATGGTGAATACGGCGGATCGGAAATATGTATCAGTATTCTCGTTCTCACCTGGATTCGTGGGGTTGATCTTCACCATCTCCACCTTGAGGACTAGTTCCACTTTCAACCCCTTCTTCTCTGCTAGACCTGCTGCAATCGTATTTCGAATGGGTTCCCAGCTCACTTGAATAAACGTCTCGACGTCGTGCTTCTTCAGAGGTTTGATGATCACTGTGCCGAACACTCCCCCCAACGCCTCTCGCTTATCCTGCACATCGATCTCATGCCTGGCATCTTCAAGGCTCTGTTTCACCCTCTCTACTAATTCCTCCTTTGTCAGCTTCGAGTATTTGGTAATCCCTCTTCGTCTAGCCATAGCCATGAGCTGCTTCTTATTGAGCACCTCTTGACGAATGAACCGTCGACCTGTGGACGATTCAATGAGTCTCACCAAGGCAGTCTTATTCTTCCTACTGTACCCCCTCAACCCCTCCTCTTTAGCAATTTCACGAAGCTTCCGGACGGTTTCAACTACCCGGAACTTACCCCCAATCGGCTGATCATCTTCGTCTTGCTGTGGGGTGTTATGGGTATGTCTCCAGCAAAGACCATTTCTACCCGGTTTGCTTCTGCAGAACTGACCTTTCTTCCTTTTCAAGGGTGCTCCGCAGGTTCGTTGGACTCCCCCCACTGACATCTCAATAGTTTCAGTGTTCATTTATATATATACCCTATCTTTCAATGTTTCTAAACTAAATTTTTTAATTTTTTTTTTTTTTTTTTTTTTTTAGGAGGCAGTCGATCCCTCGTATACCTTCTCTATCAATCCCTTCACATGCGAGTTCGTTTGCACCACCCAATTTCCTTTCCAAATCCTCACTGATTGCCACCTCAGCCTTGGTTACCTTTTTTCCGATGAGGAAATCCCCCATCGGAAAAAGTTTCTACCAACCTGTTGTTACCAGATTTCAACGTCGAAGTACTCATATCCAGTCTTCTTCGACCTCTTCTTGCCTTTGTTATTAATCTTGAGAGTATTCCAATTTTCCTTTCGTATTCCCTTCAACACTCCTATCACCCTCGCGCACGCCCAGACCTTGGTTGTCTCACCCTCACTCTCCAATCTCAAGATCACGCCAGGTCCATAGGCCCCTTTTACCTCCCAGCCATCTACCACGTTGAATGTCTCCTCCGGTAGTTCTCTCCACTTCAGGACTGGTGATCCACGCTTGACCTCGGTTCTCTTCCTTCCCTCTCCATCGCTTTCCTTTGCAGTTTCAATCTGCATTGTCTGCAAGCTCTTCTCAATCTCTTCAACACCTTTACATCGGGGCTGTAGGAGTCTGACGTGTCTGACCACGTTGACTGTTTCTGTGTTCATTGTATCTACCCTATCGTTCCTTCTTTCTAATGTGTTATTTCAATTTCTGATTCCTGTGTCAGGTTTTGTATGAGGGTTTGATCCGTTTGCACAAAACCTTGATTTTTCCGGATTTCAAGCAGACTTTTTCCTTGTGGGGCAGAACTGTCATTTCCATACTACTATGGATGACCCCTAATGTATGAATGAATTATCTCCAAATTAGCTTGCCGATAAATGTACTACATGTAGTGGTCTATATAGATATTCTCTCAGATCAGCAACATCTAGATTACTTCATATTCCACAACCTAACTCTGAATATTTCAAAGGAACATTTGAATACTCCGGTATTATTGTTTGGAATAAATTACCATTGAAATTAGGGGAACTGAAAACATTCTTGCCACAAATCGCGTTTACAAGTATATCATTTCTTTTATTATTGCTATTGTAATCTTCATTGTATATGTTTTTGTCTATAATCTATATCATATACTCGTACTGTTTTTATTTGAAGACCTCTAGAGAGATTAACATTGTACTGTTAAATAAGGAATTAAGTTAGTTAGTCATATTGTAATCAAAGCAAAAGAACTATAGTTTGCCCCCCCCCCCCCCAATCATTAAAAAAAATTCTGTTTAAAAACTTCCCACCGGCTTATAATTAGCAGGAAAAGATAATGCGCGGTCCACATTGGCACCGCGCGACAAGCCTCTTCACACTACTGATAAGTCTGCCTAAGAAGATTTGATGGTTACAATAAACCAAATATTTAACATTGCGTCTCCCATATGGGGTACCTGCAATTAAGATTTTATGTGTGAAAATCCTCTCAAATTAAACCCCCGAAAGCAGTTGCTTGTGGAAGTTGAAATGTTAGACTACATTATTAACAAATAAAAAAATATAGGTCGTGCAGCAAAAATGACCGAAAACTTTGGGTGAAAAATCAGCACTGAATGAAACTAACAAACTGTCTAATCTCCCCCGTTTTTTTAAAAAGAGCTCTATTTTCCCGGCTCTTATTAAATTTCCCCCAAATGTAGAAGATTTTCAATCAATTATGTTTCTATTTTTAAATTTTGCTATTTTCAGAACCCCAACATCCAATGCATCCGTGTATTTTCTTCTGATTACTATCTTGGGTTCAAAAATTTCCCCGTGTAATGTAAACAAATATTTGGTTTATTGTAACCTGATGAAGTATTGTCCGTTTTTCCATCAATCAGCATGCAGTTAGCTCCCGACGGGCAGAAACGGCTTCCTGAAGCTGTTCCTTATCTTGTTCAGTAAGACTCGTAAACGTATGGCGACAGACTTTCTATTCTATTTCAATCTCATTCTATTCGATAGATAGTCTCACATTTTCCGTTAGTGAGTTGAGTCCTACACGAGCTTTGTGTGGGCTTTATCTTCAACTTATTATATAGAATGTCATTGCTCATAGCACCAGCATAGGGTCTAACAATCGGGTAATATAATTCAGAATACCTGTATAGGTATAACAGTAGTAAATGTGTTCCGGTAACAGGTTACCAGATTGTGTACCCTAGATTAAGTACAGTACTGAATACTACGTTGTGTTCTGATTTGGTCAATAGTGGTTAGATGTCTACAATTTTTTAGTTGTAAGCTCCTGCATAAATTAAGTTTTAAAAAGTGGTAAAATTTTTCTCAGATCTTGCAAGGTAAAATTTTGGTAATTTTTTAAACAATGTAGTATTTTTTACGACGGCTTTTTCGTGCCAAACAACAAATAGAAAAAAAAATCTTATTTCGTTTGAACGATTTATTAAATCGTTCCAACGGTTTAATAAATCGTTTCAACGATTTAATAAATCGTTTCAACGATTTAATAAATCGTTACAACGATTTAATAAATCGTTACAACGATTTAGTAAATCGTTTGAACAGTTTATTAAATCGTTACAACGATTTATTAAATCGTTACAACGATTTATTAAATCGTTACAACGGTTTATTAAATCGTTACAACGGTTTATTAAATCGTTTCAACGGTTTATTAAATCGTTACAACGGTTTATTAAATCGTTACAACGGTTTATTAAATCGTTTCAACGGTTTATTAAATCGTTTGAACAGTTTATTAAATCGTTACAACGATTTATTAAATCGTTTCAACGGTTTATTAAATCGTTTGAACAGTTTATTAAATCGTATTAAATCGTTACAACGATTTATTAAATCGTTTCACCAACAGTTTATTAAATCGTTTGAACAGTTTATTAAATCGTTACAACGATTTATTAAATCGTTTCAACGATTTATTAAATCGTTGTAACGATTTAATAAACTGTTCAAACGAGTTAATTAACCGTTGAAACGATTTAATAAATCGTTGTAACGATTTAATAAACTGTTCAAACGATTTAGTAAACCGTTCAAACGATTTAATTAACCGTTGAAACGATTTAATAAACCGTTGAAACGATTTAATAAACCGTTGTAACGATTTAATAAATCGTTGTAACGATTTAATAAACTGCTCAAACGATTTAATAAATCGTTGTAACGATTTATTAAATCGTTGAAACGATGTATTAAACCGTTGGAACGATTTAATAAACCGTTCAAACGAAATAAGAATTTTTTGTTCTATTTGTTGTTTGGCACGAATAAGCCGTCGTAATTTTTACATTCACAGCATTAGAAATTTACGTAGAAGTGGGAGCGTTTCAAAATGTTGTAACTAGCGAAAAAAGGAATTGGTCACGGATATATATGGCATACATTTTTAATGGAAAATGAAAGTTTATTAATTTCCTAGTCCAGGTAAATGCCGAGGAATGTTAGAAAGGTATGCAAATCACAAAAATGTTAGTATTTTCGACTATAGCCAAAACATTTACTACTGTTCTACCTAAAAGATGGAAATGAAACCTACGGAACAACAAAAGCGGAGTCAAGGGACAATTATAAATCCGGATATAGGTAAACACATATACAACGCATAAATCCCCCAAAACACACACATTGTCAGTAACCCGAACCCAATAAAAATCGACATGGATGCTCCGGACAACTGTGTCTGCCTCTAATTAGAAACCCGTCTAGTTTGTTACTCATTGTCATTTCTAGGAACATGTCAAATAAAAAAAGGATATGACGCATCGAAAATGTTCGATCGTAAATGAAAGATTGATTCCCATAACGCTAAATTAAGTCCTGGCGACGACCATAGAACTTCTGGAGGAATAGCATCAACCTAGGTACAACAAACCCCTTTTTAAGAAGCTTATAGTAGTGAACAGAAGTGAGCGTTTCAGAAAATCGAAATACCGATCGCATTATCTAGCATAACGATAAGTTGTGAAATGTACAAACCATACGCTGGAGAGCAGTCCAGAATGTTGCTATTGATGAATGGAAAGTTTGCAATTGGAAGAAATGAAGTCATCACGTTTGCCGTAGAGTGTAGTTTGTCTATTTCTACAAATAGGTCTAAGTAAGAGGCCGATCTATATATATAGGTGGTGTCTTTAATTCAAGCTCGCTATAGGATATATAGATTGAATGCAAATAGTCGCCAAATTCAGCATTGTTCAGGGACAAAACGTCATATTATAATGGAATGTTTAATAAGTTATTTAAGCTCCACATGTGCAATGGCCGTGTAGAGTGTGAATTTTTAGTACTCACATTTCATGTATGCCACTTCTGCAGTAGAAAGTGTCACTGTATTTTTTATTTATTTGTTTGTTTTGTTGTTTGTTTGAATGTTTTTTTAACGCCAGTTTCAGCAAGTTTTCAGCTATATCATGGCGTCTAGTTTTATTGAAAGAGTAAGTATGAGTACCCGGAGAAAATCTCGGTAAGAACATTAGTGTTACACTTAGACGATCCTGAAACGATGATTTCCTGCAATTAATACAAGTTAGTATTTCCGGTTTTACTGATTTTACCCAAACCTTATTGGAATATCTCCGCATGCACCAAACACGCCTGCGTCAATCCGGAAAATGTAAAAGCGTGACTTGTGTGTAAATGAAAAATGTTTTCCAGTCTTATGGTCAATTTAGTATGTCAGAAAGCTCGGAAATGAGATGCATTGAGTCGGACTGTCTGATATGACACACACACTCATGTTACTTGACGGAAGTTGGAATTTAGCTTAACAGCACTCTGGAACCATATTATCGGAAAGACATCGGTCATGTCTGGTAGTGGTTATCATCTGACCATGATCTCTGATCAATATTACCGGCCTTTTTTAATCAATTTCTTTATCTTGTCGGAGACATTATAGTGCACGGCACTATTTCATTGAACTTACCAGACTGGAACATAATCTACATATAGCTTGTGCAGCTTTAATAACAGTTAATGACGTCTCATTATTTGAAATGTCTTTAGGAAGACAAGAATTCATGTTGATCAAAACAGTATTGTCAACTATATGTATACGTAGCGAAATATTGCCTTTAGAAAAGTTATCAGTATATAGCAATATTTCGCTACGAGACATGTGAGACTTGTAACCAAACGAGTAAATATATACAATAAACTCATTTATTGACATTTTATTTAATTTTAAAAAATTATCTTGACCCCAAGTGCCTGTGTTCTAGCCCGGGAATTTCCTAGCTAAGTTTGTCAGGGTTTCATGGACACTTACAGTGTACATAGAAACCCTGACTTGTGATGATGTTGTGCAAGGAGCATGGCATTCTCCAAAAACTACCCCCCCCCCCCCAAAGAGGGGCACCTCTTATCCGCCACCTTGGGCGCGCTGGGCAGCTCTGTGGGTCGAGCACTGTGAACCCCTCATAGTGTGATCCCAATCGAGAACGAGGTTGTAGTTAAAGTCTATTGTACTAACACCAAAGGGCTCAGCAATAGCTTTACTTCCTTTATATAGAAAAAACACCCCTCCTACAGTACAAGGGTCAATAATAGTATACAGTGTGAATCTAAAGTACTTTTTGTAAAATTTCCATTTACCCTAAAAAGACCTGTACGTACTGGTGTACAGACGTAATGCTCCCTCTTGGTCAAACATCTTATCAACATGTTCATATGTTCGATCTCTTCTTATTATCTCTTAATGATATATAATTGTTTTCTGGTACGATTGAGTAGTTAGGTGAAAAACCATACTCTACAATATAGTTCACGTTGTAATAATAAAATGGCTAATTTAATATTAAAGAAAATATTTCATTTACAGTTTTTCGTATGTGCTAAATCCTCCAAGCTTTAAAATACATTTTGTTGTCCCGATTTAATAAGAAGAAGTAAAGATGTACACAATTGCATATTAATGCGCGCTATACCAGTGTCTATCTCGGTAGCATGAATAGATCGGTTCAATTTTTATTTTTGGATTATTTTACTATCTATAGGGTAAGCCTAGTATTTTTATTAATGCATTCTATTCTTGACATAATAAAATGTATATACTTGCGTTTCTTTTATTAATTAGTTATTTAATTTGATACGAAAAAGGCATTTTAAAATTGTGTTATGTTACATTACGTAATGTATTTCATCGCTTCAATTGTATTTCTTGGATTATTTCATGATTTATATGGTAAGCTTCTTAATTTGTTTATGCATTCTTATTTTAACATGATAAAATGTATTTTTTCTGTTTCTTTTATTAGTTACTTAGATAATTTGATACTAAAAGTGCATTGTTAGATTTTGTTTAATGCGCTTGTGACCACTCATCCAGAAAGCCTTGATCTTATTTCTGGATTATTTCATAATTTATAAGATAGAAAATGGAACCTTTACGTAGAAAATTAGTCAATCTTGAACATTAAATTTAATTTCCCTGGGTTTTGTTTATTGACGGTTTCGAAATCCCAAACTCTCGTGAACGATTCCTGTGTAGTATTGATGGTTTTAAAGGGGGATGGGCGCAGAGATATTTCTGTGATGTAATTGTATATTAGATGTGCCTTGTTTATTTATTACCTGACACTGAACTTTTTTGAAAGGTTATAATGAAAGACCAATCAGACTCGCATAATAAGCCGCTAAAATGCATACTTAGATTATGATTTTTATATAAAAATTAGATTTTCAAATAGGCATGTTATTTAAAAAAAATTGATGTCTGAATCAGTGAAAAATGTCGTAGAAATTAGTAGGGAAAAGAAAATTTCTCAATAAAAAAAAGCACAAAAGATATAGATTTTTATTTAATTCAAGATTTAAAAATGTTAATGTTAAGCTATTTTAACGAAGCAAGTTATATATATAATAATACAAAAGAAAAAAAAATTCAGTTACGTTCGAATAAAGGTTATCAACATAGAAGTAAATACTCTCATAAATTGTTTTGCAAAATAAGACTCTTCTTCTAATTGTTTTTATTTTATATCTTTTTATTTTAAATTCTGAAAATTTTATAAAGTTCTTAGCAATGTAGTTTGACGTTTGAAATACATTTAATTGCAAATCTTTTGAAACAATTTTAATTACAGTAAAATTAAATCAATAGAAATTGTAACTTGTCGGTATGCTTTCTTAGATTTTCTGAAGACGCGATAACTGCCGATCTTACATTCACATTTTCCCACCACAGAACCACGTGACTATGATAAATGTATTTTTATTGGTAATCATTTGTCTTTCCAAAACTTTGCTTCTTTTATTAAAGTACTCTTCTCAAAGTTGAGATATTATAATCTAGGTGATTATTTCTTGCCTTTCACAATCGTCTACATTTGCAACCATTTACAGCATATGATAAAATTTTAAATAAAAAATTTGAAAAAACTATCAAAAACCAGATCGGATACACCAATAACATATACATCGAACATCTCTGGATATGGGTTTAACCCATATATTTTCTTGTATCCTTAAACTTATTACATTACATAAAGGTAAATAGTTGACCTTGACCTTGGGGCTCACCTTTGGTAATTTACCCTTATAATAAATGTATTAACAAGTACTATCTTTAAAAAAGATAGTCGACGCATAACTCTTAGAGATGTTTGTAAAACAGAACGGAACTAAAAAAAAACAACAATAAGAAAATAACTTTTAAAACTTTTAAATCAAACGAAAGAAAGAGACAAGAAACATTAACGTTTTCTTTCATTAATGTGTTAGTGTGTGTGTGTGTGTGTGTGTGTGGAAAATGGGGGAGGGGTAAATTATTAACGCACTGCGAACTATGTCCAATCAAATTAAGGCTATGATATAAGAAGTTTGCTACACGGATCCATTAGTCATGGACTTTTTAAACATGTTATGAAACAATAGGGTATTATCAAAGGAAAGAAGATAGGCATGCATTAATGGCTTTCAATATCAGAAGTAAAAGACCACAAAAGTAAATAAAAAGGTAAAAACCTTTCTATGTATATCTGCCGTCCAACGCTTTTTTTTTCGTCCCACGCAAAAAAAAAGCGTTGGACGGCAGAGGATTCTCGGACTATGTATATCTCGGAGTTGTAACATTTTTCTTGCGATGTATCGTATATATTAACTCGAAAACAAGTTAGTTAACATTTTAAAATTTCAAAACAGCACCTATTTTTAAATAAATTTGATAATCAAATAAATTATGTACTAAGTGCATTTAGTAATATGCATTATGTAGTTTGCTAATTTATTAATTTGACTATCTGTTAAAAATGGAAACTTCTAAGTAAAATATTTTAATAAGAATTGTATTGATACGAACATAAAATTTCAATTCAATGCTAATTAAATGTGAATTGAAATCTGTAATGTGTATGCTATTCCCCCCCAAAATAGGGGGAGATCAATTGTATGGGATAAATATACAATATTCGTACAGTGTCAGAAAATATGAAATTTATTTGTACGAGCCTTAGAAACAGGTAGAAATGCGAGGCTCTGTCGAGCATTTCTCACCTGTTTCGCGACGAGTACAAATAAACTTGATATTTGCAACCCTAAAATACATTTTACAGCGATGAAAAACATGAAAAATTTGCACTTTTAGCTGACATTAAATTTTCGGTGCGTTTTCTAGGGATACCCTGACGTCACAAACAAATATCGCATTCGATAACCAGAACATAATTCTAAATATCGTTAGAAGGAAGGACAAGGGTACCAGGTAACAATTTACTCGGCTACCTTTATTGTACAGCAAATGTTATGGTTGCAGGATAAATAATTGTAAAAGAATCATCAGTGAATTCAGCTTTCTGTGCGTGTATACTAAACAAAATGTGTTATCGAAACACTGTGCCTCATACACTATTAAGCGTTCCGCCAACCTTAATGTAGGATCGTCTGTATGACAATAATTTCAAGATAGAGAGAGAGAGAGTACGAGTGTTAGGTGGTCAAATCAAGAAAATACGGCGTAAATACATCACCGGCGTGAGGATTTGTTCACACATAAGATGGTCAACAAAACACAGTCATATAATTCTAGCCCAGACGAAATGCAAAAAAAAAAAAAAATTACAAGACGTAAAGTTTTATAATGTAATATTGTTTATCAGTTGCAAATGGCATTTTTGGCATAAAAACCTTTTTTTTTTAAAGTTTGATTACCACTACTAAATGTTTTAAAACACCAGTCTGCTGGAATAATAATTGAGAAATGCAAATAGGGATGTTTTTCAGAGTAAACTATAGTAGATTGTTCAAACGCAGATTTTTTTTTAGTATTTTTGTCCAATCAGAATGCAGGTTTGCCTTCAGTAATAGTTCGTTACCATGTGCAATCGTCTTTTAGTTCAAAAGCTGGCAGAATCTAATTGCAGTTATTTAGTACATAACAATTCTATACGTTTTTCATTCGATAGTACGTCGTTTTCACGATAGGTTGTTAAATGCATCATATCACGTAATTAATGTATTACGTGATTTTATTTACGGCACTTTACTCAACGTAACGTCTTTTAACATCGTGTGAACGTCATAATACTTGACCCCTTTTCCATAAATTTAAATTTAGTGTTGGCTTTGCACCCCCGCACAACACAGTTCAGGTTTCGTTTTGCATCTTCTTTCTTATGCCGCCTCGTTTCGTATCAAGTGTCGCCGTTTTAAACTAAAATTGCTCTAAATTTTTAATGACGTCATGTGATTTGTATTACAATTTCCACCTCCTTTAACGAGAGCGATTATATCTCCAAAACGACGTACATTTGCCTTTACTATTTTTGTACTTGCTTTATCCTAGCAACGGGAGACTATACCTAGTGACGAGTACTATACTCTGATATCCAGAGGACGAATAAATTCCCATAGCCTTTTTATGTTCGATGCAGCAAACATGATCTCCCTTTAATTTGTCACAGGCTGTTTATGATGGCCAGCAGTAGGTACATCTTTCAGAATTGAAAATTTCCTTAGCTACATAAGGTTTCTGATATATTCTAATTACTATGCCTTCAATATTGTGCTATGTACTAAAATATTCTGTACTTATCCCTTTGAAAAAGTTTTACTATAGTGTTGTCTTAAGAGGTATAGGAGCCTCGCATGCGGCTCGTGCACTATACTCACCAGTGTTGTCTTAAGAGGTATAGGAGCCTTGCATGCGGCTCGTGCAATATACTCACCAGACAACGCAGTAGGAAAACAGTTCCGGCTTTTGAAAAGTCCATTATTATAAGAAAGGACCATTAATGAATGCATATTGAATGGTTTCCTATTGTGAACTTACCTTTTCTCGATACCATCAGGCATCGCCATCTCATAGGGTGTTATTGATACGATGGGACTCTAGAAATTTCTCCAGTAACATGGATTTTGGCGAAAGATTAAAGTTTCTAAAACAATAAGGACAAGGTCCAACGTAAACAGTTATATACCAATGTTAAAGTAGTTGAAAGAAATAAAATGTCGTACAATTGTTCTGTGCTAATTTTATTTCCCATTTCTGAAACTGACCCATCCCGATATTACTACAAGAAAACAAGACCGGTTTCGTATCCTTGCAAATGACTTGCTCTTACTCCGGTTTTGTTTGAATGTTTTTTTTTTTGGTTCTGTATGATCGCAATGAACATATCACGTGGAAAGTCCTTGTCTGATATGTACTGTAGACAAGTTGTTATTTTTCCTACAGGTTAATGTTATTATTTCAGTGTCATGGCTTAATAATTCTTATCTTACATTCGTTTACCTTTATAGTCATTTTTGATTGGTCAAAAGCCTTAAATCACTACTTCCCAGATCCGTTCATACTTTGATGAACGACTGTTGGGGAACTAATTTTTTGTTGCTAAACGTAAACAAATGTGGCGACCATGTACGCTTCAGACAATAAATTAAGCCACTACACTCGAATTTTAAAGTATGCAAATATCTTGAGCGATGTATCGCTTAAACGGAAAATTATTTAGTTGAAGCAGCTGTATATTATTATGAAATCATTTGTCTATACTATAGAGAAATACATAAGAATATATTTTAACAGTACAGTACATTTCGTTTTGGATTCATTGTTCACATTGCCGAATTCGAATGTGGAAGAAATGCGCGTGTGAACGACACTTAAAAATTGCGTTTATATAGTAATTTCAATTATGAATCATTTCAAATACACACAATAGCCGTAACGGTAAACTGAGTAATTCTCGTCGGCAAGTAATTCTTGCCATCCGATCTTTTGTTAGCACATGCATTTGTGGAAATAAGGTCACGTGATCCATATGAACAAACCCTTTTCAGATGGTAGCTGAGCTGTCAGAAGAAAATATTGTGGTCGAGCACAAACAAAATAATTTAAAAGTAGACAGAAATAAATTTTACATCGATAAAATTAGTGTTTATTTTTTAAATAACAACAAAAGTGTCCGACGATTTTTATCAATCTCAAAAACGCTTTTTACACTTTTGGGACGTCAAAACGTGACGTTACAAAAGGAATGTAGTAACATCACACATGAACCATAAAATATTCGATGCTCGCATTTAGGCTGTGCCTATATTCATATTAGGTTTGAAAAACTGGCATTTAAAAAGAGATAAACGTAACTTGTTTTGGATGGAAAATAGTGAAATCTTTCAAATGAAGCCTTTGCCATCGATTTAAATGGAAAAATAAAGGCACAGTCACCGAAATGGAGAGAATTGCTTCTGTCATTTTGTTCGAGAACTACTCAGAATCTTAAACTTGCTGAAGGCGGCCATATTCTGGTACCCTGACGATGATATCCTCATGAGCCTAAGCGGCCTTCGGATATAACGTCAGGTCAGGAGCATTGCAATTTGACGTTCGGGTATTCTCTAGACTAACCATTTAGTATTATAGATAACTTTAAGTTGAACGAACGTATTATGACGTCATTCTCTTTGTGACGTTCAATGTTTATATTTCTCAGCTGTGTTTACATTATGATTTCATAATTTCATAATAATTAAACGTAAAGTTAACACATAATTTATATTTAAATTTTATAAAGAAATGGTAGTCCAAGATTAAAAAAAAGATTGGCATGTGCATGTGATATTTAATGGCGTCATTTAATCAACCAAATAAAATGTTTATATCGGAGGTCCTGGTGTTATATTTGAAGTGAAGCTTGCGTCAATGAAAAATATTGCACCAGGAGACCAGGTTAAAGGCGGCCAATACGTCGTTTTCAAGATATAATCGCTCTCGTTAAAGGAGGTGGAAATTGTAATACTGATCACGTGACGTCATAAAATATTTGGGGCACTTTTAGTTTAAAACGGCGATACGAAATGGGAAGGCATAAGAAAGACGATGCAAAACGAAACATGTGCTGTGTTGTGCGGGGGTGTAACGCCAACACTAAACATAAAATTTATGGAAAGGAGTCAAGTTTTATTCCGTTTTATGACGTTCACATGATGTTAAAGACGGTACGTTGAGGAAAGTGCCCTAAATAAAATCACGTGATACCATTACTCACGTGATATGATACATCTAACTACCTATCTTGAAAACGACGTATTAAAGTGTAGTACTCTCTGACCAGTATAATACTACCTTCTGTTTTCTCTGTCACAGCAAATTAACGAAATGAGCAAGATGCGCGGATTTACCACCAACTCAGTGTCTCATCACAGCTCCATTAATTTTTACTATAAATCCATCGAACAATCGACAACTTTTCTTGTTGTTTGTGGTATTTAACAATCTTTGAGAACTCTATATTTATAGCTAGGTTTACGTTGCGTTTGAACAGATATGACGTCACATACGACGTTAAATATAAACTGGTACAATGAGGAACATTGGTATACGGAATTCACGAAAATATTGTTTTTTCGTTCTGTCTTTTTTTGTGTTTAGTAAATATCTTCTCGGCAAATCGTAAAATGTATCTGTTGTCATGCCAGTTATTCCCTTCAAACTGACAACGTCTTCGTCTTCAATTCGTTGTGTACATTCCTACGCGTCACACACTTTATTAATGAAATTTTATGTTGGAAAAAAAATTAAATATTTAAAAACAATTTTGGAAGAATTATAAGAATTAAACGCTTATTTTCGGTAATTCATCGATGTATGAACGAGGTCTACTCACTCACAACTTATCATAAAATTTCGGCCGTTTATTTGTTTGTGAGTGAGTCGACCTCGTTTATAAAACGATGAATTACCGAAAATAAGCGTTTAATCATTAAAATCAAAAATATCAAAAAGATATAGGTATTGAAATACTTGTCATAATCCCCGAGAAACGTCTCCCATAGAACTACACCGGAGTATTTAAAGTTTCTTTTAAAAAAACTATACCTACTGAGCATATTTCTGCATAACATCAATACAATTTCCCTCGCCGTTTTCTAAGTAATAAACATTAATTTACAGCGTATGTATACAGTGACTGTTGAACTACTTTGTCTAATACCCCTTTTTGACACTGGCATTAAATTTGAGTGAAGTTTGAAATGTGATTTTAACCTAAATTAATGTTCAATTAATTCAAAATGAGTGACAATAAATTTATTTTTGTAATAATAATTTTATAACGTATTTTTCAATATTATAACAAGTTTGAATTTCAAATATTTGTTTATGTAAAATTATCAGTTAAGTAAATTGGGGAAAGCACTGGATTGAATACTTTTTGAAGAACTGAGACCATCCTGGAAGGTTTCTTACAGCTCGACTAACAGAGCTGCCCAGCGAGTCTCCAGGTGGCGGCATGGAATTGTCTTCGAGTTCGGATTCGTGGGTGGGTGTTGTTTTCATGTCATAATTAGGAAAGCCTAGCGGCGGAAGAATGTGTGTGACTCGCTCCTTGCACACTAAAGCCCCTTTGTCTATATGTTCTTTGTAGTCGTTACAAAAGGCTAAATTTTCTGCATCAACCCAATAATCTGGAAGCAAACCTTTAACTATTGAAGAAGATTCCAAGTATTATACATGGCATTTAACAATGGTATAATGTGACATTTTAGCCTTCGTTTGTCTGGATTAACATTTAGACTGACTCTGAAGATGTTAATGTCCTGATCCAGTAATTAGTGGATTAACATTTAGACTGACTCTGAAGATGTTAATGTCCTGATCCAGTAATTATTAACGTCTTCTCTTAATTATAAACAATCCAGGCTAACAGTACAAAAAACAATAATGAAGGTTCACATGTGAAGCAGTTGCCCACGTAAGGACCCTTCTTAATGTTCGATTATCCCCAATAAGTACAACAAGTATATTAAAATTGGTTTACACAGTTACAAGTGTTGCAATTGATGGTTCATGGAAGTGTTGTAATGGAAGGTTCACGGAAGCGTTATAATGGAAGGTTCACGGTACATAACTGTCAATCATTAGTTATGAAATCCTTCGCAGATCTTCCATATAAGTTGGATATATTTGATGCTTATATTGTTAATACCCAACCAAAATTTCGTTTTGTAACGACATAACACGGAGGTAAATTTATTTGAAGCTTAACCAGACCATGCGTATGTCATACTTTATATATAAATAACTACATTATTGAACACTTTTCTCCTCTTTTCTCCATTTCCTTTTGATACTTTTCTACATCTTTTAGATACGACAAGGGTGGCCACCGATTTTCCTCTACGTGCTTCTTGTTGTCTCCTTCCAGTTGGGAGAATTCTTTTCTCTTTTCAAAAGCAATGTAGTTAGAAGATATAAAATGTAAACACCATCTTGAAAGTTGGTCCGCATTGTAGAGCTGAAAAATATGTGACCTCTCCGTTTATTTGGTAGTAGTTGTGTATGACATAACAAAATTGACACAGTTCCTGGACATAATTTGGTATTTTGTAAACAACAGACCTATTTCCTGTTGATAATCTCAAAAATTCTAATAAACATACCAAAAAGACAGTTGAAAGGCATTGATAGGCTTGAGTGGGTGAAGTAGAACATGTCCAAACCTACATACTAGGTTAATAGGTATTACAAATAAAGTCTAAATTCAATCTGTTACAAGTCATGTTGTGTTACTTAAAAATACAACTGTAAGCTTTGTTGTAAAATGCTATAAAATAAATAGATCTCACTAGAAGTAGTGATTAAAAGAATATATTTTCAAGGAAAAGATTTTAAAATTAGCTGAAGTGTTAGTGGTCAATAAGGAGGACATAATGACCTTGACATCGATCTTTGACATTAAGAATAACTTCACACATTGAAAAAATTCAGATGTCTTACAAAACAAAATTGGTTAAATAAGTAAGACCTTTATCAAATAAACATCAGTGTCAAAGCCACTACCATGTCTGGTTTATGAGTACAATGGTACTCTATTTTTGGTGTTCATGAACTTCATAAAAGAGTTCAGTGTACCAGAATCAACTGTAAAAGTGTAAATTTACAAAATGTCTTTACAATAAATCACAAAAAAAAACTTTGCGGAGAAATAATGTCGAAAAAAAAACAAATAAAATGAAACCAAAGAAATATATTAAGGCTTTTAATTCTGACAATAGAAAGTCTTCCATCATATTGGAAATTATTAAGAAAGTTATTGATAAAAAACAAGCAATAAAGGCTATTATGAAAGGCGGTTAATGATTATGTAAGATAACGACAACAATATACCTGTGCGGTAAGTAAGAGACCTATCACGTCAATCTCTGCCTTCTCTATTCTCTTTGATACGCTTCTGTCTACTTCTTTTGTTATATACAGTTCACAAAGGTCGACTAGTCGAGGTTGTCCATATTCATCCGCAAGTACCATTATTCCAACGGAGTCGTTTTCTTCTATTGGAGCATGATCTGTATACATATATTCAAGAAGGGCCGTAAAACATTCAACTGATGTGTTTGGTATCTTAACCTGAAATAAATATTTTACAATTAAAAAATAAGAACGAATTCTTTAAAATCTGTGTCATCAAATAATGCAATTAGAAAATGTCATTTATCATATAATAAAAGGCTAGTATTTTTACCGGCGTACTATCTAGAGACGTTTACCGGCGTACTATCTAGAGACGTTCATCGGCGTACTATCTAGAGACGTTTACCGACGTACTATCTAAAGCGGTTTACCGGAGCACCATCAAGAGCGGTTTACCGGAGCACTATCTAAAGCGGTTACCAGAACACTATCTAGAGCGGTTTAATCTGAACACTATTTAGAGCGGTTTACTGGTAAGGAGCATTATCTGGGGCGGTTTACCGGAGCACCATCTGAGCGGTTCGTGTGTTTTGTTGTTTGGTTTGTTCGTTAGTGTCTATTTCAGAGTTATATATTTCGGACTGGTATATCGGTGTGTGTGTGTGTGAGGGAGGGTGTGTGTGTGTGTGTGTGTGTTTGATTTCAATATATAAATATACAAATAAGTCAATAAATTTGACTTGAAAATCAATTGTAATACAATGTTTATATGATTACAAATACTGTTAATGCCATGCTAATTGTCTGTGTTGAATTGAGTGGGTTATAGGAGTTTTTGAAGTTTTTCTTTTGTGATGCTTTGAAATGGTTTTACTAATTAAAATCCCGCTTATTTTGAATTGAAGACCTCCTGGTGAATTTACCTCACATAAAGTAGAGGAATCACTTTCCATGAATCGTCCACCAAACATTGCGGCCATTACCGAACATCTGGCACACATCACCACTTTGTTGGCATAAATATTCTGGTCTACAATAAAAACAGTATTATACATGCAGGAAAGGGGAGCAGAATGGTTCACGAACTTCTATACATATATGTATACATTTTTAGGGGAGCAGAATGGTTCACGAACTTCTATACATATATGTATACATTTTAGCGGAGCAGAATGTTTCGCGAACTTCTATACATATATGGATACTTGGATTGGAATAATTCGAGTGAAAAGGGATGGGGGAAAATCGGTACCTTTAAAAAAGAATTACAAATTAACAGAAATTTCAAGATTACAAAATTTCAAGGGCAATAAAAATCACGTCTCTAGAAAACCTGTCATATATTTTTAAAATAGTGCAAAAGATAGCAATGTCCCTTTTATTCATTGCCATGAAATCTTGCTTCCTAAAATGGTAACAAAAAAGGTGTTTGCAAGCTCAACTGAAAAAAAAATATAATCAGAATTTTGAGTCATAGATGCAAGTACACCAATAAATGGAGTTCTACATTTCCATGGGAATTCTCATAAGATTTTGCTCAATTTATTTAAATATAAATCAATCTGCAAAGTCTGCAGGGAAATAAAGGCTACAATGATAAAATGTTTGGAGTCTGATGTCAGAATAAAGGCTGTATTTATATGGATTAAATATTTTGGCATAAAATCTCAACTGGTGTGATCATGGATGCATCTACAAACCGACCAAACCCACAAAGCAAGTGAAACGTCTTTAAACCAACGGCCTTTAATGGTGATTTACCCCACAGCTGGTTAAAAACAATTATATCAACCAAACAATTGCACCACAATATTAAAACTGGTCATACAAATATTTTAATAAATATTTTGAAGTTTCAGATGTTAATATTTTATTAAAAAAATTATTAGAAATTTTGTGGTATGTAGGAATGCTGCGAAGAGTCGTCATTTGCTTAGTGAAGTTGACAAACTCCTTAAGGTTTAAAACTATTCTACCATTTTAACATTGTTAATAGTTCGATTTTGACATCAAATCTAATTTCACATGAAATCATTGTTTCATTATGTATATAGTCCATGTATGTAAAATGAATAACCTCGACTTTACAAGGGTAAGCAAGCCTCAAGATATGTTACCTTCAACTCGAAATACAACATCGGCCATGGATGACTGGTTGAAGAATAGCGATTTCATTTGCTTTCCAGTTTCATCGTTCAGATATGTTCCTATGCTAGGATTCAGAAATTCTTCTTCGTTTTCAATGTTTTTACAAATTGTTACCAAGGAAGACAGTTTGAATATTTCAGCGGCTCTTTTCAGTTCCCGTAACTCTGTTTCTGAATCCGACGAGTCTTGTAATTCTGACATATCAGGGACGCCTGCGATAAAAAAATGTTATATTTCCAATATACTAAGTGTAATTAATTCAATTAAATTAAATGCGTGTATTATTTCTATGAAATTGTCTTAAATGTTTAATCAATAAAAAATTCAGTTAAACTGCAAACTTTTCTTACATGCCTATTACATGTATAGGATTTAAACAATATTAACGCATGTTTGTATTTACCTGTATACATGTGTTTATATTCACCGTATATATAGACCAATATTAACGACCACGTGTTTGTATATACCTGTATATACAGGGGTTTGTATTTACCTGTATACAAGGGGTTTGTATTTACCTGTATACATGTGTTTATATTCACCGTATATATATAGACCAATGTTAACGACCACGTGTTTGCCTTAACCTGTATATACGTGCTCGTATTTACCTGTATATAGAAATTCAAGGACCCTTGCAAATGTTTTTGCTGTAATGTTAGCGCTGATTTCTACTGTAGTGACAGTCAGGTTGTTCTCGTTTTCTGATAAATAAACAGCAGCAATCCCCTCTATTTTACCAGAATTCAAATCTTCTTCTGAAAACTGTTCGTTACTTATTTTCTGCAGTTGGTTCTGAAAGCGACAATGCAATTATTGTTGATTTTGAAAGTTATAGCTAAATAAAAAAGAAAACTTTTTTTATGTGTTACTTCTATACTACTAAAATTATAGACCCCTTTTTAAGCGCGCATCACAAAACGCAGAGAAATTGCAGTATTAACCCATATAAGGTTACATGCGGTAAATGTTGCATATGCAAAATATTTAATTTTTATATCGATTATTGATTAAATAATTAGCAATTAACGATCAATTACGTCCGTAAATTTGTACAGGATACGGTCCTCCTTCACATTTAAAAGTTTATTTCCGGGCAAAGAAAGTCGATAAAGTCGATTATTAAATTATTTCTCTGTGTTTTGCGATGCGCGCTTTAAAAAGGGGGTCTATAATTTTAGTAGTATAGATATGATAAACATTTTGGTAAATTTCTGAGAGACAACGACCGAAAATTTATGCAAAGCATCTAATGAATCTTTGTCATATTAACCTACACAGTTGTGTTCCTTATATGCTATCATAACAGTAACCACCACAATCAATACTACGGGTTCAAAAAATCCGTCTTTCTAGTATGTCATATTATCAGACACCCGTGGAGAGATTTGATTTTCATGGGACACGAGAAGGTTGTTAGACCTTATTATACCCCCGATTGAAAAGTGGGGCCGGTATATCGTGATGGGGGTGTCCGTCCGTCTGTTCGTTACACATACTCTTATGCGCATCCCCTCCTACAATACTGAATGGAATTGGATGAAACTTACATAGAATCTTTGTCACACAGTGCCATTGTGCACCTGACATTTAACATTTTGATCGGAATTATATTTGGGGTTTTCCCATAGCGAAACATTGACTTTTTCATTGACATAAAAGGGTACCTATCTCTTATCCGCAACTCCACATACACCACTGAATGAAATTTGATGAAACTTACCCCCACCCCCGTTTACACAGAGCTGCGACGATCCCCGATAAAGCCGCGATCTAAAAAGGTCGATCGGGGCGTTTGGCGTCGTAATCCCGCTTATTGCTCGATTATGGTCCTCATTACGACCGTACTACGATGCTCCTACGTTTCCTGCTATTTGTCACCTTCGGCCACAATTTCGGCCACGCTTTGATCGTAGTATAAGCGGCGTCTATACGTGAACGGGGGTTACATAGAATCTGTGTCACATAGTGCCATTGTGCACCTGACATTTCAAATTTTGATCGTATTAATATTTGGGTTTTTTTTAAATTGGGTGGCGGGGTTATCAATTAGTGAGCATTGCTCGCTGTTTTTTTTTATAGATTTGATCTTGTTACATCAAATGGTCAATCTGAAAATACAACTCTTTTAAGTCTTACTATAAATACAAGGGCGTAATCGGTCAACATGGTTAATGTAGCATATGACAATATAGAGAAATAGCATATTAATATATAGGGATCTACACATGCTATGTGAAAACAGCAACAGGAAAGATATAAAAAAAAAACATCGATTGAGAAGCGCAGCACAAAAGCGAGTAGAACAAAATACTTGCAAAGACCCGTTTTTTTTCATGGGGTGGCCTTTAACAAACCGGTAACTAAAGTATAAAGGAACATCGATGTATAAATGTTTTGTCATTTAATCAACAGGAATGTAATAGCTTAATTCTGCGTCCATTTAACATCCCTGTCGGTACCCATGTACTAATGCATAACGGTAAAGCTTGAAAAAACTGTCAGGTTAAACGCGATTGGTCAATAATGATTGTTTAAGTAAACATATTTTGTAAAGAAAGGTCAGAAAAGCAATGCAAACCTATATTTTTAATAACTACAAATGAACCCCCTATTCTTTAACATAAATAATCTCATTTAATTTAACATTAAACTAACTTTGTTTTAAACGAAATAATAATCGAAAAGGGGTACCCCCAAATAACATTGAAAGGCCAGTGGTTCTTTGTATTCTTTATAGTTCCTGCTGTGGGTAAAAAGTTTTTCTGCAATATTTGTTTATTCACAGCAAAGCATCTGGTAAAATTTATGTTCCAACTAATTCTGCTATTGTAATTTAGTTGTACTGTGAAAGACAACTCATGAATATGGGAAGTAACTCTATGGATCCGAAAATAAGGAATAAGGATCTCATATTAGAATATTATTTCAGGTTGCACACATGTACGTCAACCGTGACATGGTTGGGTTTTAGTTCTATATATAAACGCACGTGACAAGCAGAACTAAAAATAGCCCAGCCATCAAAAACACCTTACGAGACCATATAAAAGACCGCCAACAGTGAGGTCTGAACTAATACCTGTTTATTTTCTGGTATTCCTAGTATTTGTCTGAAGAATTTAGAAGCTGAACAAAGGACCAATTTATGGGCGTCGAGTTTTTGATGACCGTCTTCTAACACAAATTTTACATCTGATAATTTTGGATCTTCAAGCATTTTCTTCCAGTCGTCTGCAAATGTTGATGTTTCTATTTCTATCCACGGGGCTTTCCCTGAAGAATACGTCATAGGTTATGAGAACTGTTAATTTTGATCAGTACATACAACAAAAATAAAGCAAGAATAAGGGCACATCATTATTGGGTTGCATATATACAACAGGGACCTTATGACTAAACAACAATTTCTATGTCTTATTTTATCGTGGGTACGCAATGAGCAATTCTATGAACGTTGAATAGCAAGTAGCCATTCGAATTCCAGTTTTGACCCGACCAGTGACGTCAAGAATCTTCTTGAATTTAAATGTGAGCTAACGTCAATTCATGAATGTATTGTTCTAATTTGGAATAAATGTGATTTCGTATTGTAGAAAACCGTACCTTAAAAAAGAATCACATTAAAACATTTTATTAACTGTACCTGCTGGTGGCATTACAGGTGGCACGGGATCATCTGGCTTCTTTCTTTTGAAAAAAGACCTGAGAGATTTCTCTCCAGGTTTTGTATCAATACCTGTCAAACCCAGTCTGATCTACAAGAGTAATATATAATCCTAATTACTGTATTATTATGGAATTGATTCGTCTAATAAGTCTTTTCGTGGGATCAGAACCCGAGCAAGCACTCGAATAAACGATGACAGTGGTTGCTTGTGTTAGCAAGGCACTAAACAGTAGGACCGTGTTTTTAAGTGAAATTTCCTACACACAGAAGACATACAAGCTGGTTAATACATCTGGATTTAATTTTAAAGCATTTTATTGTAACTGAAGTCGTTAACGCCCATGGAATTGTACAGTACATGTACATGGTCATTATTAACATTTAATATATGCACCAAGTCAATGATGTTGATGACGTTTTATTTGCATGTATTTTGCAAACTAAACTACCGAATATATAAAATATGTGAATTACTGGTCGTGTCCAGTGATATTTTCGTGTTCGGTCACAATCTTTTGCAAAGACTGCTGATCACGTACCATTCAACACTGAGGTTGTGCTTTCAAGCCTCGCTGCGGATAAGGTGTGATTGACTCTAATCTTAACCGACAAGGATTGCCAGTTACCTACCGAAGGTTTTCAAACAAACAAACAAAAACATATTTTATAGAGGAAATAAGTTGTTCCTTGACATATTTGTTGTCTAAATACGCTAATTTCAGTTGACATTGATTTGATTGCTTTGACTTCGGTTACTAATCTAATTTCTTAACGTCAAATCATTATGACAGCGAAAGATTCGTAACAGAAATGGATTCACAAAATCTTGCATCTATATACATGTTATATGACATTTATGGCTGACCATTCACCGTTGAATTTCACTTGAAATAATATATAAAAATACAAACTAACTGCATTATCGAAACAGTTTTTCAAGCCGCCCTGTGTTAATGCACTCGTTTCATAATACTTAAGGCCAACTTCTTTCGCAGTCGCCTCTATTTTTTCAGTTGGAATACACATGCCTGGTGCTGTGGTTCTTAAATCTAAAACATGAACGAGTAAGTAAGTAAGACGTGTTGTTAAATTTGTTCGAACTAACTGAAATATAAGCTATAATAAAGCATAAGGTGTCCGCTTCTGAAATCTTCAGTCTTAGTCGCAAATAAGATTTAAAAAATTGTTATTATTCATTTTAGTTGGATATACTCATTTAATCGTGTTCGTTAAACATAGATGAATCTATGGTAGAAGAACGCTCATAAAACGTATCGTTTTTACTATTTATGAAGGCATTATTGAGACTTTCTACGTAATAAAAGGTATTAATTATACATTTTAAAAATTAATTCATTTACGGACCCATCCGATTCTACCTTTTCCACTTTAGGAATTTTATTACCCTCAATAGAATAATGTTACTGCAAATAGAAAAAATGGCAATAATAAAATCAAGAGTTAAATAATGAGTAAACGTGTCTTTCTTAATTATTAAATCTGTGATATTCATTTTACGATACAATTCCTTTTTCGAAAGTGAAAGCCATTTTCCAAAAACGAAACCAATTGAAATGCTTGCTCAATAAAACGTTCTTTATTGCACTAAAAAAACTAAAGGATGTTCCGAATAAAGCTTTCATGTCATTATAGGGCATTATAAATTAACGACGAAATACGCAGAACGAAGAAAATTATCGATAACCAGAGCCTACTTAAAGTCAAGGGACAATTACAGTCACGATTCAGAAAAACACAAAATCAAAACAAAAAGTAAAAACCAGAACAGAAATCATTTAATCCGAACCAAAAAAAGCCATGGATGCTCTAAGATGGCTGCGAACAATAAGCTTTTGCCTCTTATTAGACACCCAATCGTATTAAAGAGGAGCATTTCCATAACTATCAATAAAGGCATTTTGACAGCCATACAACTGCTGGAGAAATCACATCAACTTGGGTAAAACATCTCCGAGTAACTTTAAAGTCAACAGCAGTGTCCCTTAAGAATATTGGCATACCGATCGCAAGATCTCGCCTAACGTTTAATTTGTGTAACGTACAAACACTACACGCCGGTACTGCAAGAATGGTGCTATCGATAAACGGAGAGTTGACAAGGGGAAAGTTGGTTGTCACGTTTCTCGTAAAGTGTATTTTTTAAATAACCTGAGTAAATTTGCATTTGCATAAAACTTAAGACGGAACAGCAATACATGATGCTGACAGCGTCAATAATGTTAACAACTTAATTGAATGGACATTCTATACAAGCAGCGATTCATTATTAAAACTTAATAAATATATACACCCCATTGCATACTTAAATATATACGAGAGTACATAAATAGTAGGCAAAAACGAAGCTTAATTGAAACTTCATAGCTTTTTATTTTTCATTTTGGAGTCTACATCTGTATAAAATACATACCCGACTTGCAACCGACCAAAATTTTTGGAGTTTGTGGTATATAATGATTTATTTCCGGTATCCATTTGTGTTTGACATTTTCTAAGGAGGTCTCAGAATTCACGGCAAAACAAATAAGAACTATATCTGTCTGAGGATATGACAATGGACGCAGTCGATCATAATCTTCCTGTCCAAAAAATAAAAAATAAATCAAATAATTGCAGACAAGAATTACTAGGAAGTGTCTTGCCGCCGCTGGTCAGTAAATGTATTGTGTGCCTTTTAGTCCGTAGAAAGATAGCATTTATTGATTTCTGTGTTATTTTATTTTATTTTATTGAGCCTATTAAAAGAGATGTTGCATAACAAGCAGAAAAAAGTAATGGAATGGCTTTGATAACAGCATACTAGTTTTTACCTGATCCTGTTCCAGCATTATATTGTATTATAGCTGCATTGTACTATTATGATTGATTAATAAATGTGTTTAAAATGAAGTAACGGGCAGCTGTCTTATAGCCAGTGATAGGTCAACGACAGCTAGAGCTATATAGAATACCAGACAACTGTCTAATAGCCAGTGATAGGTCAACGACAGCTAAAGCTTTATAGAATACCAGACAACTGTCTAATAGCCTGTGATAGGTCAACGACATCTGGAACTATATATATGATACCAGACAACTGTCTAATAGCCAGTGATAGGTCAACGACAGCTAGAGCTATAAAGAATATCAGACAGCTGTATGGCCAGTGATAGGTCAACGACAGCTAGAGGCATAAAGAATATCAGACAGCTGTCTGGCCAGTGATAGGTCAACGACAGCTAGAGCTATATAGAATATCCCACAGCTGTCTAATAGCCAGTGATAGGTCAACGACAGCTAGAGCTATACAGAATATCAGACAGCTGTCTAATAGGCAATGATAGGTCAACGACAGCTAGTGGTATATAGAATATCAGACAGCTGTCTAATAGCCAGTGATAGGTCAACAACAGCTAGAGCTATATAGAATATCAGACAGCTGTCCAATAGCCAGTGATAGGTCAACGACAGCTAGAGCTATAAAGAATATCAGACAGATGTCTAATAGCCAGTGATAGGTCAACGACAGCTAGATCTATATAGAATACCAGACAACTGTCTAATAGCCAGTGATAGGTCAACGACAGCTAGAGCTATAAAGAATACCAGACAGCTGTCTAATAGCCAATGATAGGTCAACGACAGCTAGTGCTATATAGAATATCAGGCAGCTGTCTAATAGCCATGCAGTGATAGGTCAACGACAGCTAGTGCTATATAGAATATCAGACAGCTGTCTAATAGCCAGTGATAGGTCAACGACAGCTAGAGCTATAAAGAATATCAGACAGCTGTCCAATAGCCAGTGATAGATCAACGACAGCTAGAGCTATAAAGAATACCAAACATCTGTCTAATAGCCAGTGATAGGTCAACGACAGCTAGAGCTATAGAGAATACCAGACAGCTGCCTATAGCCAATGATAGGTCAACGACAGCTAGAGCTATAAAGAATATCAGACAGCTGTCCAATAGCCAGTGATAGGTCAACGACAGCTAGAGCTATAAAGAATATCAGACAGCTGCCCAATAGCCAGTGATAGGTCAACGACAGCTAGAGCTTTAGAGAATACCAGACAGCTGTCTAATAGCCAGTGATAGGTCAACGACAGCCAGAGCTATAAAGAATATCAGACAGCTGTCTAATAGCCAGTGATAGGTCAACGACAGCCAGAGCTATAAAGAATATCAGACAGCTGTCTAATAGCCAGTGATAGGTCAACGACAGCTAAAGCTATATAGAATACCAGACAACCGTCCAATAGCCAGTGATAGGTCAACGACAGCTAGAGCTATAAAGAATATCAGACAGCTGTCCAATAGCCAGTGATAGGTCAACGACAGCTAGAGCTATAAAGAAAATCAGACAGCTGTCTAATAGCCAGTGATAGGTGATATGTCAACGACAACTAGAGCTATAAAGAATACCAGACAGCTGTCTTATAGCCAGTGATATGTCAACTACAACTAGCGGTATATATCTAAAGTACAGGGAGGCAGTCAAATGGCCAAAGGTAGGTCAACGACATCTACCGGTATATAAAAACTGTCAACTAGTTAGGTATTTGGCAGTTTAAGGAGAACTTTCGCCATATCGGTTATATTTTACAAAAACGCATGAAAACCTTGTAATACACCAAGTGTTTCCTGGTAGAATTTTGTATGTTTACTCTGATCAACGGTACACGACATTTCGATTCGTTACAGAATCCTCTGTATTAATATACTCTTACATTATAATAACCATTTGCCACTTTCGTAATGAAAATCCTTTTTTCTAATTAAAGATGATTCAGCTGAATTATTGTTTTAACTAAATGAACAAAAACGATTTAAAACATTTCATTTTAATGTGTTGCTAAACGATAATAACAGATCTCAACTATAATACATGTACTTTAAGATAACAAACCTGTCCAGCAGTATCCCATAATCCAACATTTACCGGTTTTCCATCTACCATTACATTTGCGGAATAATTATCAAACACGGTTGGAACATATTCGCTTGGGAACGCATTTGTAGAATATGATATTAGCAGGCAACTTTTCCCAACGGCCCCGTCACCAACAACCAAAAGTTTTATGTTCTGCATTTTGAATGAAACGATTCCTGCTGAAAAAAATCTTTTTATAATGTTTTCAGTATCGAGGATTTGACTACTGAATGACTTTTCTACTGCTCGCAGTATGATCACAGTTATTTCCATTCACAACTCTGGGACCATACTTGGAGCGTTCCCAGTGATCGGCCCACAGACACAGTGCCCACATTGCAACCCAGCGCGTTCCCGGGTGGCGGAAATGGTAGACCCTCCCGTTGGGGGTGGGGGTTGTCAGGTCATAACACGGAAAGCATGGTCGCGGACCGTAGTGAGTGACGCGTTTAAAGAGTGTCATGCCCTTGCAAGATGAAGTCCCGTTTTGTAGATTTCGAAAAAGAGTAGGCCCGTTGTAGCCGTTACAAAAGACTAAATTCTCCGCTCCTACCCAAAACTCCATACTTTTCCAATGGCAGTCTAAATTGTGTTACCTGTGTGAAATCCCATACCCCATTTTTCCGTTAGTTGTTTGTTAACTATTTCTCGTCCTACATATATCTGAAATAATACGCGCTAAACGTATAGCAAAAATCCATTAAATTAATGGACCATTCATAACTACAGTACGTTCAGGTATCGGTACATTTTTAATTGTTACATTTGCAAATTATTTGGATTTGATAGTTCTGGTATTGTCGATGATTATGTAGTACCATAATACACACCCTCCCAAGTCAGGGATGCATAAGACCATATACATTGTATAACAACCAATTACCATGCAAATAACCATAACTTCCTTACAAAAAAGGGTAGGACAAAAATACGTAGCCGTAATCTACTGACTTAGAACAGTCACAGATTGAAAGTATCCCGTCCCACTTCACTTATTCTAAAACGTATATACACTAACTACAACAGACACACAAAACGAAGAAGCTGTCTAATAACAGAATAACATGAACAGGTTGTTTAATATATAAATAGTGAATTAATCGATAAAATTGGTTCTAAAATGTACTTTAGATTTCAAACTTGTTTTAAAAGTTTTTAAAGTATATATTGAATTTCTTACCTTTAATTTTCGACTTTGATTTTTAAATGTTTATATGTCTTTTATGTTTAATAAATAATATAACAGCGAATGACTATTTTTGACAGCCAATCAAATTTGTTGAATATATTTCTATATTTAACCGCAGATACTTAGTTCTATATTTAACCCAATTTATATTGTATTGACATTATATGTGATCATATATTCCTGTAATCAATTTCCTCAATATTGTAATAGATACTTCTAAATTATATTAATTTTGTAAAAGTCCAGGAGTCGTATATAGCATCATCATACCACGGAGACACTAATAAACAAAGTAAAATAATTTATTATCACGTACAGAAGAACTATAAACCATAGATCCGTGTAATTATTATATCCTGGCTTGGGATGAAAATAATTACCTATATTAATTATAGAACCCTTCTAATCAAGACAGAAAGCAGTACTATCTTTAAAAAGATAACCGACGCGGCAGTAAAGATATAAATTGAGTTATGCATTGAACTACGAATCGCCATTATTGTCATTCAAAGTCCCCGTTTCAATAGATCAGATATGTTTGATAGAAATTTTTTGGAGGAAGTTCTGACGGACAAATGTTGGCAAACCTTATAGATATTACTACGTGAAATCAGGGACCTATAAATTAACACTAGTTCTGAAACGAGTTTGAAATTATTAATTTATACATGTGTACCCCCCCCCCCTTTTTCATATGTGTTTTTATATTTCAACAGATGATTTTATTTACGTGTTTTCGATATTAATAAATTTACCAAGCATACAGTTAACCTAAAATTGATCATTTACAGACAACTACATGTACTGTTTTACATGTATTCAAGAACGTTTATTGCTATTATGTATTGAAACCCACTGACTAAGATATAGAACTGATGTTTTTCTGCGAGCACCAAAGCAGTTATACAATAATGTAAACAAATTGAATAGTATAATTTTTTAAATAAAATGTGTATAGTTTAAAATTTACTGAATAAGCAAAGTATACTTTACAATTAGAGCCCCAACTCTCTATCTATGTGTGAACTACGACGGACGCCCAAGAACGATAATAATACATTTGATTTAATATCAACATGTATATAAAATGATTGTTAATTTGTATTTAACAAAGAAATAAATTAAAATTTCTTCTCTTCGTCTTTTTAACACTCCAGAAAAGCCCGCAAAAATCCAGCGCGTAAATATGCGTTTTAATTTGCGCTGTACTTTAAATAAAAAATATTTAACATTTTTGTACAAGTTGTTCGATATAAACTTTTACAAACTGCAGCTCATCTCTATCGTTTTTAATACTTAATTGCACTATAAAATAATTTTATAAACAAACAGACGGCAAAATATGGAACGCCAAATTAACATATATTCAATTAATTGTACCTATCTTCAAATAATTGAAGATATCTTCAATCATTTGAAGATATCTTCAAATAAATTGAAGATATCTTCAATTCAATTGTACCTATCTTCAAATAATTAAAGATATCTTCATATCAATTGAACCTATCTTCAAATGAATTATACCTAGGTGCAATTTAATTGATTCATTTGAAGATATCTTCAATTCATTTGAAGATATCTTCAATTCAATTACACCTATCTTCAATTGAATTGAAGATATCTTTAATTCACTTGAAGATTAATAGGTTCTTTCATACGTTTTTGGGAAAGACCGGTTGATCTTTCACGAGTGATAGAAATTTTATGTCTTTTCGCGAGTGGAGCGCAGCGGAACGAGCCAAAAGACATAAAAATTTCTATCGCGAGTGAAAGTTCACACGGACTTTCCCAAAAAGGTATGAAAGAACCTATTTCTTCCGTAAACCAACAACTTTCACATCGCTATAACATATAGACTCTCCATTGTTGTAGACTCCATTGTCTCTGACGTCCAATCAGAACGGCGGAAACAAAAACGTCATAGAAGAACGTTGTTATGCTTCCATAACAACGTTCTTGTTTCTGGCGTTTTGATTGGATGACGCAGCAAGTACAGATGTGTGCGCGTGAGCTCATCTGTACTGGGTCATCTGTACCAGAAATCGGCCATTTACGGAAGAAAGGTCTAATTCCAACATCTCCATAATTCATTTGGAGATATCTCCAATTCATTTGAAGATATCTTCAATTCATTTGAAGATATCTTCAATTCAATTACACCTATCTTCAATTGAATTACACCTATCTTCAATTGAATTATATTATAATACAAATTTGATTAAGTGCAATTGTATGGAACGCCAAATTAACATATATTCAATTAATTGTACCTATCTTCAAATATTGAAGATATCTTCAATTGAATTATACCTATCTTCAATTCAATTATAGATATCTTCAATTCAATTATACCTATCTTCAATTCAATTGTACCTAGGTACAATTCAGCACAATTAAAGATATCTTCAATTCTATTGTACCTATCTTCAATTCAATTATAGATATCTTCAATTGAATTGAACCTATCTTCAATCGAATTGAACCTATCTTCAATTGAATTAAACCTATCTTCAATTCAATTGTGCCTAGGTATCTTCAATTGCACTTAATCAAATTTGTATTATAATATAATTCAATTGAAGATAGGTGTAATTCAATTGAAGATAGGTGTAATTGAATTGAAGATATCTTCAAATGAATTGAAGATATCTTCAAATGAATTGGAGATATCTCCAAATGAATTATGGAGATGTTGGAATTAGACCTATCTTCAAGTGAATTAAAGATATCTTCAATTCAATTGAAGATAGGTGTAATTGAATTGAAGATATCTTCAAATGAATTGAAGATATCTTCAAATGAATCAATTAAATTGCACCTAGGTATAATTCATTTGAAGATAGGTTCAATTGATATGAAGATATCTTTAATTATTTGAAGATAGGTACAATTGAATTGAAGATATCTTCAATTTATTTGAAGATATCTTCAAATGATTGAAGATATCTTCAATTATTTGAAGATAGGTACAATTAATTGAATATATGTTAATTTGGCGTTCCATACAATTGAAGATACCTAGGCACAATTGAATTGAAGATAGGTTTAATTCAATTGAAGATAGGTTCAATTCGATTGAAGATAGGTTCAATTCAATTGAAGATATCTATAATTGAATTGAAGATATGTACAATTGAATTGAAGATATCTTTAATTGTGCTGAATTGTACCTAGGTACAATTGAATTGAAGATAGGTATAATTGAATTGAAGATATCTATAATTGAATTGAAGATAGGTATAATTCAATTGAAGATATCTTCAATATTTGAAGATAGGTACAATTAATTGAATATATGTTAATTTGGCGTTCCATAACAAAATCTAATAATAATAGTACACAATTTGAAAGGTGAATTGCCAATTTACCAACCTGTTCCGAACCCCCTTCCAATTGGTTTTGGACTAATCAAGAAACAAAAAAAAATATTTAACAAGTTTGTTATATTGTAAAATATTCACATTACGTATGTCTTTCATGGATATCCTAGATTCGTGTGATGTACTTTGCATTTCTCAGAGAGACCGACCGGTATCCATTAAGAGCACGCGCTTACTTGACCGACGTTCACAGTAAATCAAAATATACATATTGTGCACGATTTAAATCAGAACCCGTCTTTTTAAATGAAAGAAAATAAAAATATAAGAATTGAATGCATTGTTTTGAAGTTTCATTGAAAGCGTTGACCGAAGAACATTTTCATCATGAAGCGTTAGGTATACCGCGGTTCATTGAAAATGTGCCGTTCGGTCAACGCTTTCAAACGTCAATTAAACTTCAAAACAGTGCAATTAATTCTTAAATAAATTTGCTTATACAGCCTAAAACAGTAAAAAAAAATCACGAAATACAAATGCATATAATCAACTCAAGAAAAATCAAAGAAATCATGTGATAAAGACATTCAGTAAGAAAACATGTTAAGACAAATTTTTAAAAGTTGCCAAGACATCGAGAGAAATATCAAACTCCTACCTGATTATAAAACTATTAACTGAAGTACCATCCACTAACATTTTAAGTTGTACGATTTGTAACAGAGAATTCTCCGATTTATTCGTCCATGTGTGCTGTAATTGCACTGCTACTAAACTCCAACAGGATACCTTCTGGGATTTTATTATAGAACATTTTTCTTTCGAACGATTCACCGAACAAAATGCATTGAACGAAGAATCGCTCTACCAAATTCTATTAGGTCGAAGTTCTTTTACTGATGTCGACGAATATGACGATTTCTTGATGCTTTGCCATGCCCATATGGTTGCATGCATGGCCCATTATAACAGAACATATTAGTCAATCCACTACATGGAACGTCATGGGCACTGTTCCCATGTCTCCCTTATTATTACTTTACATTATTATTTGTTATTAAAACCTGTATCTGTGGCATCTCATATTAACTGTATGATTAACCATGATTTGAAGATATTTCGTATTTTGTATCTATAAATTATATATATTTACCATTTAAAATGTATTCTTCATTTGTAAATCTCTGATCAGAGGAAATAAAGATATGAATGAATGAATGAATGAATGAATGTCTCTGTAAGTAGATTTATGAGTTTCTGAATAGAACGACGACACCGCATTGTTTAAAAGTGGACCATATCAGTAAATGTATATAAATGTGGGGAAGTTATTGCGCTTCTAACTCAAAATTGCGAACATCCTTTGATTTAGATAAAATATTTAATTACATACCATGTGAAAAATTACATCTTAAATTTTTGTAAATGTATTTTGGGAGTTCATAAGAAAAGTGTAAATTTTGCTGTCTTATCTGAACTTGGAAGGTTTCCTTTATATTATGACATCATAAAATCAATCATTAATTATTGGTATAGACTAGAAAATCTATCATCTGATTTTTCATTATTAAAGATGCATATCTCTGTAGTAGAAATTTTGACAATATTAATATATTTACCTGGTATACTTTTGTGATAAAGCTATTAAATTACTTGGGTATAAATAGAGATTCAAGTAATTACAGCAGATATAAATTTTACAAGATGCTTGAAAAATTACTAAGGGAAAAGCTTTAGACAATTGGTATAATTATAGACATTCTAAACTTGACGGAAAACTATGTACCTATTTCACTGCCAGATTTATATTAGATAAAGATATTGTAAACTAAAAATGTACAGTGATGTTTAGATTTTCAATATTATTTAAATATGAACATTAATAATCCAGTAAATTGTCTCATCATGTTGTCTTATGTATAATTATGTGTATCTATCAATTATTCTTTTCGTCTTTTTTGTACAACTCTCATTGCTCCGAGTGCGCTCCTGATTTGGAAATAAAAGACGTGTTATGTTATGTTATAAAACTAAATTAATTATATTTATCAAATCTGGAAGAAATCATTCATTATTATGCCAGAAAACATATAAACATATAAAGCCATATTTTGAACAAAGAAACTTCTACGATCCAACATTGTTAACTGGTCTCGTGTTCAGTTGTTTGAATCATGTACACAGCTTAGTATGTTATATTGTAGTGAAATATTTTTATTATATATAAGTTTGCTATTGAGTTTTTATTTCATGCTTTCAGCTGCTTATTAAAGACCAGTCTGATGCATAAATACGTTATATGTCACACATGTTATTTTCTCTGTAACATTGTTTGTTAACGATACTAAAAGAAAGGGCAAAAAATATAGGAATGGATTTAAAAAATAGCTATGCTACTAAAATAAAAGATAGAAACTTTACTTTCATCATACATGGATCAATCAATTGAATTTCTCGAATAAGAAACTTTTCAGTGATGAATAAGTTAAAAGACTTGTTCTTGAAATATTGAAACAAAACAATGTACCTATACAGGCAATCATAATTAGTTACTTAATTTGGTCTGCAGTTGTAAAAAGTTATTTTCTTCTTAAATTACACCATCACCAAACCACCCTTACTTCTATCTGGGACTAGTAAAACTTGATTTATAGGTTCCTGCTTCAATCGTATACATAACCATTCTCCACATTGTCAAACTTACAATTTGTGTACATTTATAACTTTATTCATGGTTATATATAATTTATGTCTATTTGTAATGTCTTGTGGTTTTTTTGTTGGTTTTAACCAATTCTGTTCTGTTCTATGTATGCTAATATTTTTTTAATTTAAAAAATGCTTATATGTCAGTTTTTAAATATTGTACATAATATGCTTAAAATGTATATTATTTGATTGTTTTGGCGGCTTTTAAAGATATTCAGAGTTTATGTCAATTTATTGTTATTTGACGGTCAGCAACTTTAAATAAAATTTAATTGGTGAAGGATTCAGCATTCCTATCGTAGGCCTTTTTTCTCCGGGTTCCTCGCGCAATAAAAACTAGGCGCCCTGGTGTGGCTGAAAAATTGCTGGCAGTGTTGTTTACAGTTAAAAATCATACAACATTCCCTTTACTTACAAAAACGGATGACAGTAAATTGTATTGCAATCTTTCATGCAAAGGGAAAGAACTCTTTATTGCTTCGCGGAGGAAAATAATCTCTAAACAAAATCAACACAAAGCCTCTTTGTTGAATATTTCTAGGTCGGCGGCAGCCATTGTGAATAACTGTCAACTTCGCGTCAATAAATACTGAAAAGCTTCTTTTTCTAACAAAGCCCTCCAAATACACTAGAATAACGCTGCAGTCAACAAAAAGGGGCGTGGTGCAAGAAAAGGAATCAGTGAAGGACGTTTTGCAAGACCAAGGTCATGGCCAGATCACTGAAACGAGCATCATTGTTGAAATCGAAAGCAGATGTTATTAGACGACACGAATTTCTTTGCAATGACAGTTTAGCATTTAGCAATAAGTATGTTTAATTGTTAATAGGGCAAAACAAGAGGTACACTTAACCAATAAACACCTGGATGAGCAATAAACTGCTTGGACGCGTTACAAAGCACTAGCCCAAAATAAACAAAAGTACATCCACACATGATTCACATAATCCTATACGAATGCATAGTTCTATTTAACATGCAAACAAATAATTTTAGTGTTTGCAGTTGTTTTCCTTTTTTAACATGCCAAATTACTGAAATTCGATCTTCTTTATGAAATAAGAGCCAGACTCATTAGGTGCAAGCCAAGTGTAATATAGAAAAACAAACAACAAACAAATTGAAGTAATGTTCATTCTAATATGAAGTGCCTTAAATGCTTTAAGTCCATACCAGGTGCTAAACGAGTATATACTCCTAACCAATCATAAACATACTTGCCAATGCTCCAGATTTAGTCTGGAACTTCCGGAATTTGTTACCCATGTCCGGGCTACCGGGTAGGTTGTTGGAATCTCTGGGATTTCTTCTTTTTTTCAGGAATAATTATAAAAATTGTGTTAAAACAGCCCCAAAAACCCTGGAGACCCTCTCAAATACCATAGAAATACTCTAAAATCGTTTTCTTCTGGGGAGTCTTCACTCCCCTCTGGTCCCCATCAAGGCTTTACCTAGGACCAGCTGGGTACTTTTAACGGATACAATACCCCTCGATGAAATTATTAGAATTTTTACCAAAAATATGTTGTCAAGTATGCATAAACGATCAACTCTCTTTATAGAAAAGTCATAGTAAGATTTTTCACATTTTATAATGCTAGGGGTAAATATATTTGGCATAAATATCTAACCAGTGGTAAAATAAGTATACAGTCAACCCTCGCTACAACGACATTCGATTTAACGGAATATTCAACATCCGACCAGATTTCAGTGGTAACAAACGTGTCCACGTGTTGTTTTAATCTATACAACGACATATTCGGTTTCCGACTCCGACTGCGTATGTCGGTAACAAATATACCGAAACAAACATAAAATAATTCGTTTTAGCGACAAATTATCAAGATTTACCTGTGATAGATTATCTTCGTCCAGAGAATTTATTTTTCTAACGGTTTATTGCACATGTGAACACCTGTTGATATTGCGTAATTAACCTTGCGTGACATTTCCGTTACAAAACTAATCGATGACAGGGATATGGCTTCATTAGAAAGGTGTTAAATGTTATTTAATATTTAAATCTTCAAATATTTAATAAAATTATTGGTTTAATTACGAGTGTCTTAAGACTGAAGTATGGACTGAAGCAGCACATCAGAAATAGTATAATTACCGAAAATCAGTCTTATGTTTATAATCATAATTTACAATTTAAAAAAAAATAAAAGAAAAAAGGTTTTTAATTTATTATTGACAAGAAAACAAGCATTTTATTATTTTTTTGTTATTAAGCTTTGGTATTCAGCAGACTTGAACGATTTTCATTAGACACAAATAAAAAGGGAGATAATCAAAGTACGAAAATACAAATTCATTACAACAGCAAATTCAGTTTAACGTCAATGGTGGCGGGAAACTAACATGGTCGTTGTAAAGAGGGTTGACTGTATATTCATGCTGCAATGAATTATTTCTTAAATAAATGTGCTGGCTGTACAAGTGGTGCAGGATAAAAACAATTGATGTCTATGCCTTGAGTCTATGCGAATCTTCAACTTCATAATGGCCCTAGATTCTGTCTCTTTGGGCAGCAAAAAAGTCCAAATAGAAAATGAAAAAGAGAAATGTGAAATATTTGTGTGATAGATCATAAGAATTTGATCTACAGTAGACTCAGATGGTGACTAACTTGGGTCCATACTTTCTTACTATAGCTTATCACAAAAATTGGACCCATATCATTTGGGGCGAAATATAACAAAACAAAAGATGTTGTTAAAGAAATAATCAAAGGAGTCTTGTGCAAAAAATTATATATTCTGATCCCTTGCTCTCAATAAGATGTTTACACAGGTAATTTTTCAATCTGTTCTTCATACTTGAATTTATTAACTAGTTGAATAAAATACATGTGAAATTGTCCATACGATATGGGTAAAGTAAACGGGGCCAATACGGAAAAACAGGACCAATACAGGAAAAACAGGCCCAATACAGAAAAACAGGCTCAATACAAAACAGGGCTAATATGAGAAAAACAGACTCAATACGGAAAAACAGGACCAATACAGGAATGTCACTTCCGGTAATTTATTTATACATGTATATAAAAATCATTTTTAAAACAAACATGTTCGTTTGCATTATGTAAACTAAAGCAGAAAAAAAATTATATTTTCATACTCACGGTTGTTCGTTATTATCTTTTATTATGTCCACGAGTAACCAAATTGGATCAATAAAGCTATATTGGTCAATGATACAGTGGTACTAAAATTTAGTCAAATGGTTAATAAAAGTGTCATCAAATGGGTGTTCTTACTAGTATATTCGACATGTATTATATTCTTGGGAAGCTGTATTGGACTTCGAATAACTGTATTAGCCCTTGGCATTGCCTCTGGCTAATACAGCTATCCTCGACCCAATACAGCTTCCCTTGGACATAATACAGGTCAAATATGAAAACTCACATTTAATAACACTATAGTATTCCTCAAAATAATTTGACATCCTTTTTTTTAAAATCTTCTCGTCCGAAACAACTGAAAGTACTGCTTTGAAACGTTGTACACATCATCTGTCAAATGTCCTCAACCAAGTTTGCACCAACCATGGCTGCAGATTAACCAACATGGCCACCATGGCTAAAAATAGGATGGGGGGGGGGGCGGTAAAATACAGTTTTTGGCTTATATTTAAAAAAGTGTAACAGATACTGGAAAACCAAAGAGACATGCCTTCATCTGCATCAAAAGCTCTTCGAAACACTCAATTGGGTTGAAGTTGTATGATGACTCCTTATAGGAGTTATTGCCCTTTAATTGTCGAAATTGATTATTTTTGTCATTTTTGCCTCAAAATCTTGAAAATTATTAGAACTAGAGAAAAAGTTAGCATTGCTTAATTGTTCTGCTCTATGAGGGCTACAAAAATGACTTTAGGGTCAAGATTGTCTGATGAACCGTTTAGGAATTATTCTCATTGAACATTTTTTTAATCAAATTTACTTGATTTTAACAAATCTTCTCCTCTTAAACCAATGAAAGGACTGCTTTGAAACATTGCATACATCATCTTAAGGATGTCCTCTACCAAAATTGTCTAAATCATGACACCTGACTATCTACATAGCTATGTTGGATTAAAATAGAAAAAATGATAAAAGGGGGGGGGGGAGGGGGGTGGGGTCAAGAGAGTTTTCGACTGATAGTTAAAAAAGTATAACAGGTATAGAAAATTTGAAGTGAACCTCCCTTCTCCCTCTAACCATCAAAAGATCCTCCTTATAGGAGTTATTTCACTTAAAAGGTCAAAATTAATGATTTTTGCAGAAGTGTTGGGCAATTCCTTATAGCAAAGAAAAGCTGGATAAAAAAGGGTTGTTTGGTTTCAGGTTCAGGTGAGCGATGCAGGCTCCTGGGAGCCTCTAGTTATTTGAATAAAATAATATTTCAAGAATAGTAATTAATGAAGATTTAGTTTGTTAAATTTGATTAATTGTTTACATTTATAGAATATTTAAGTATGTTTCATTATAGGAATGCAACCCCATGATACATTAAAACATCCATGCAAGTTTTGGATAATTTGAGTTATTATTAATCCTTCAAGTATCCCAGATATTGTGTCTGAAATGCATGTAAATGAAAAAAAAACAGAAAAAAAGAAACCTTGGGGAAAGCCCACTGATTAATAATGGTGATAAGTACTGGTGCTTCACTACATGTAGTTTCATGTAGCATGATATGAAAAATGAAGATAAAATGCTAGCTGTTAGTCTGCAACAGTGATTTAATATTATAGATCTGTATTTTTTTCAGGGATGAATATGTCAAGTGAGCTGGGGATTTCCCCTGTGTTATTGCAAGCTATTAGCCAGAAATTATCTTCAAAAGACAGAATCTCACTAAGAACAGAAATGAATCCCTCATTTATCAAACAAGAAATGACTGAAAATTCAGAAGACTGTTCCCAGGAAGAGATGATAGGGGACCAGTGCTCTGTGATGAACCAGGATGTAAATCAGATTCTTCCAGATATTGTGAACACAGTTCAGCAGAGAATTTCATTAGATGGTTTGCCTAGGGGAATTACTGCTGATGATATTCGTCAGATTATTAACTTAAAACTTGCTCAAGCTCAAGTGCAGCAAATTGCTCAAAACACAGAAAGACAAAATCTATTTAATATAAGTTCTGAGCCTGCAAGCAATGCAGCTATAATGAATTTTTTGTCCAATGTTGCGGTAGGTCAGATGAAGTCGGCTACTTCAGAGAATGGTATCAGCAATAGCTTAGTTAGTGATGCTGCCGACATGAGGACATTTGAATCGGAAACCAACTTACAGAGTCCAACAAACTCAAGTCAGATTTACGTGTGCTATAACAACCAAAATAACAGTAATACAGTTCCGTCTCCATCAAATGACATTGTGGTATCTGATGCAGGATCAGCTGTTAATGTTGTTATTGACCAAACGGGTCAGAGGTATTTGTTGTCAGATGGTGAATCTGATCAGACAAAGATAAATGAACAACTGATCAGACAGGCTCGATACAACGAGAAGGGTGAATTGGTTATTTCTGACATAACAGCTGTAAATTCATCTGAAAAAACAGAAGGTGTTGATTTGTCTGTGTCATCTAATCCGTCAGCTGTGACAGATCCTTGTCCAATTTGTGGAGATCAAGTTTCAGGTATAGCTTCAGCAATGGAATAATTAAACAATTAAGAATAAGACTACATGTACATTTGTTAAAACTTAACTGCAAGTGTGAAAATCACGCCTTCCTTGCAAACATGGTTACTGGCAGCAGTGATTTTGTTTGCTTGAATTTGCTCCGAATTTCTGCTGCTTCCCCTGGAGCAAATTCCCCAAATTTTGTCCATAAATATTTCCCAATTTATGACAAAAAGTAATTTATTAAGATGTAACAGTTTGTGAAATTGGAAAGTTCTACATCACTTATGTACATTTGTACATGTACTTCTGTTGATTGCGCAAACCAGTTTGTAGACGGGTACTAAGTATATCCATCACAGTTAAATTAAGTAAATAATTTCCACAATATTTATTGCCGACACATGTTTCTTAAATTATCTTAGCTTTAACATTTGGTTTTTAATATCAATTAAACCACAATTGTCAATGATTTTTTGTTGATTTGATAATCCAGTTGGTACATTTCATATTTTTAATTAAACAAACAAATAATGGTTATTTGCCTGTTAAAACTAATCACCAGTCATGACATAATTATTATCTATTATTTTTTTAATTTACATACCAGTATTAATTGTTATCCACGTCCTTTGTACCTACATGTACAGTTAAGTGCTTTGCATTGATGCTATAATTTTAGTTCGAGTTATTGATGGTGACTTACACCATTATACTATCAAAGGGACCTATAAATGAGTTCATGTTTTCGAGAAATCAATGTTTAAAAAAAGCCAGGGGGTTTTGTACAGACATATATAGAAATAAATGTTGGGATCTTTGTTTATAGGTTATCATTATGGAATATTCACTTGTGAGAGTTGTAAAGGTTTTTTCAAAAGAACTGTTCAGAATAAAAAGGTGTTCCAATGTCATAGAAACCAAGACTGTGATGTCATCAGAGGCAACAGAAAAAAGTGTCCAGCATGTAGATTTTCCAAGTGTCTCACTACTGGAATGAAAATTGAAGGTAGGAGTTATTTCCCATGAATACCATAACAAGAAAGGGAGATAATTTGTAAATAGGAATCAGTCTGTGCAGTAAGAATTTATGAGTAAAGGCCATTTGGGCCTACAACATGAAGGAACTTACAGGCCCAAAGACAGATTTGAAGGCCCAAAAAATTTATTGTGAAATTTGATAAAAAGCAAACAAAGTTATTATTCATTTATTTTTATTAAAAACAGTGTCCAGTTGTGTCCCGGTTGAAACTGTTTAAAATGCTGAAGACCATGTCATCACTCATCTCATTATCATCATCTGAAGTGACAGAGTAACATCCTGTTAAGTCATTCTGAAAAGACAAATACAAATGCGAAAAATTAGAAACGTACTGTATTTACAACATGATACTGTTCGTGCATTTCCGATGTGTAAACGCGATGTTGACTATTAATTAAAAACAAAAAAATATGGTTATCCGAACTTTCTTGATTTCCCCGACTATGAACAGAAAAGTTACCTGAGGATTTCTAATTTACTAAATTAGAAGAAAATAAAATAACAACCTTAGTGTGCACGTTTTCCTCCACGTGAAGTGTCATTTGGAACTTCTCGGATGGCTTGAAACGAGGCGATCTAATCAGCAGAGATTTTCTGATGACATCAAATGCGTGCGCATCGTAAATCAATTTATAACTAAGGGATTTTCCACTTTTATGCACGAAAATACACAAATTTATATAAAGAAAACATCGATTGAATGGTCAAGTGATCAAAATGGTTTATCGATTGCACAACACAACTCGGGCGTTCTTCATGTTAAAGATATTAGGTCCGAATGAGTAATTATAAATAACACGCCACTCGGGCGTTCTTCCTTTTGATGTTTAGAGGCCCGAATCGGGTTTTACAAGCCTCGGGCGTCGGGCGTGTGGCTTATTTCGCACACTGAGGAATAATGTCTACTCTAAAGAATACTGGCCTTAAACAAAAAAGGGAGGAAAATAAGAATAATCCCCAATTTTTATTATACCCCAGCTTAGATGAAGCAGGGTATACTGTTTTACTTTTGTCTGTCCATCCATTCGTTCATTCCTCTGTACGGTCGTCCATAACAAAAAATTCAGCATACTGGTTTTCTAAGCAATGATGAAGAAGCCTAAATATTGCTTTATCCTTTAGTACTATATGGTGTACATGTATAGCGATTTTATGCTTCTTTGTCTGTTTTAAACACGGTATACTTTTACTCGTGTCTGTCCGTTAGTTCTTCTGTAACAAAAATTTCAGTCGCAGTTTTCTAAGCAACTAAAGGATGCAGGAGCCTGATATTTTGCATATTGCTTTATCCTATAGTACCATATGGTGTTTAGCCATTTTATGCTCCTTGTCATCACTTCCTCTTTAAATACTTCTCTGTGAAAGCGGGGTAAGTATCACTCGTGAGCATTAGCTCAGATTCACTTGTTGGGTCCAATCTACAATTTAAAGCATAACAGCTATTTGCATGCATGTGATATCAACATATATTAAATATAACAATCAGTAAGTACATGTATTATATACTAAGTACTTGTTATTTATAATTTAGAAGAAAGACTTAAAAATAAGAAACATTTAATAGAACAACAGGGAAGCAAAAACATTGAGGTTCGGATGAAATGTATGCAATTTTAGTTAGTTTTCTAGACAAATGAAGGAACAACTGGTTTGTTTTTAACAATAAACAAGCTGTATTAAATGAATTTGACCCGAAAAGTAAAAGGTGGGAATTGGATATAAGAGTGAACAGATTAGTTCCTTCCTCCAAATTTCAACTTTGTCTTGACCAGCACACAGTAGAAAAATTTGACTGACATTTGTTAGAACTTTATTGAAATCCTGGCGTGTATTATGGGACAAAACTAACAAAACAATAAAATAGATAATGTAGGAAAAGAATCTATGAGGATTGTAACGGGAGGTACTAAACTAACTTCTGGTGATGACTTATGTGGAGAAATCACTTTCAGACAGGTGAGAGACACAGAAACTTAAATTATTTTATGAAATGATTAACTTCAAAAACCCAGATTGTTTGCGGGAAATGATGCCCTCATCAATCAAAAATATGCATACACACTATACCAGTCAATCACAAAATATTATTGAGGTTTGTACTCAGAATAGTGTCTGCTGTCTACCATAATATTATTGAACAGTTTACGTTAGTATACTCTTACTTCTATGTCAAATATCATCAAACAACTTATACCTAAGCGTTTTATAAAGCCTCTAGATTAGTAGAAGCCTGATTGGGACAGGTATTGCATGCCAGATTGTGACTGGGGAGTAGCTCGCTAAATGAGCTCCTCTTTGTATGAAATCTGGTGGACTGTCCCAACTGCACATGTGTACAAGTTGAAACCTCTTCACATTTCCCTTTAAGTATATTATTTAGCTGGAATTTTTTTGCTGCAATCCAAATAATGTGTTGAATGTTGAGACATGTCTAATTGCAGTCAGTAACTAGTGTGCATTATTGATTGATTGGGGAAGTTTTTTATGTCATACACCAACAACTTAATGCCCTTGGTCAGACGGCATGTGCATTATTGATTGATTGGGGAAGTTTTTTATGTCATACACCAACAACTTAATGCCCTGGACGGCGTGTGCATTATTGATTGATTGGGGAAGTTTTTTATGTCATACACCAACAACTTAATGCCCTTGGTCAGACGGCGTGTGCATTATTGATTGATTGGGGAAGTTTTTTATGTCTTACACCAACAACTTAATGCCCTTGGTCAGACGGCGTGTGCATTATTGATTGATTGGGGAAGTTTTTTATGTCATACACCAACAACTTAATGCCCTGGACGGCGTGTGCATTATTGATTGATTGGGGAAGTTTTTTATGTCATACACCAACAACTTAATGCTCTTGGTCAGACGGCGTGTGCATTATTGATTGATTGGGGAAGTTTTTTATGTCCTACACCAACAACTTAATGCCCTTGGTCAGACGGCGTGTGCATTATTGATTGATTGGGGAAGTTTTTTATGTCATACACCAACAACTTAATGCCCTTGGTCAGACGGCGTGTGCATTATTGATTGCTTGGGGAAGTTTTTTATGTCATACACCAACAACTTAAGCCCTTGGTCAGACGGCGTGTGCATTATAATAATGCAACTGATATATTTGTTTAGTACAAAGCTGAAATATGACAACTATATATGTCATAACACTTTTTAGTAGCCTCATTTTTGTCATGATATACTTGTTGCTATACATTTTTCACTTGAAATTTAACAACTTTAGGTAACTGGCTTAAATAATTCCTCCCATAGTGCAGCTGAAAAATTGCTTACTTACAACAAATAAATAATTAATTAAAAATATGTTCAAAATGTACATTTTAAGAGTTATCTCTCCTGAAAAGAGATAATTAAACAGATTTACACAAGAAATATTAGCGGAAAATAAAATATTATATATTTCATTCTTTAAGTACAAAATAATATTTAAAATTTATTATGAAATAACATGAAAACAAAGATTTTGCAGGAAGAAAGTATTTTAACAGTTTATTTGTAATAAAACTTTTTTTAGCTGTCAGGCTTGACAGGACAAGAGGAGGTCGGAGCTGCTACGATGGTTGTTCACCACATGGACGCCCTAGTAAACTGTTGCTTGAAAAAAAATCATCCACACCTAAACCGAAAAAAGTACAACCTAGCTATGTCAAACAATTGGGACAAATGGAACTCAAGCTACCATCAGGGGAGACAATTTCTGGCAGTCAGTTGATGAATGTGCTACAAAAATCTGCATTGAAGCAGACACAAGTTGTGACCCCAGTTGTCCCCCCTGTTTTGACAGAGATCATGAACATGGAATCACTTCTGTCAGAGGATGACAGCAGTTCTGATTTCCCTGAAAACTTAGGCGATGGAGATCAAAATTTTTTCTTGACATTTTTGCAAATTGCTGAAGTTAGATTGTATAAGTTGGTACGATGGGCCAGAAATCTTCCACAGTTTAGTGCAATATCTGTAAGTAGCCATGGAAACAGTTTTCTTAAGTTGGAAAGTAATTTAAAAAATAGTGTACTGAGTATATTGTTGAAAAAAATTAAGCTAATGCTGAAAAAATAATGAAACATGTTTTAAAGGCTTAAATTGAAAACAATTTTAACTGTTTTTTAGCTAATTCCATATGTGTGGGATGCAGTTCTTGTACATATTTTAAAACAAATAACATTCGGTTACTAACAGCATACTACCTTGGTTGAAATGTATTTGAAAGATTTGATTTATTATAAGGATTGAACACCGTTTTCAACCCATTTATCGGTATATCAACAAGACCAACTCACTCACAAACATATTATTAAAGTCCTTCGGACTATTATTTGTTTGTGAGTGAGTTGGTCTTGTTGATATACTGATAAATCCTTTGAAAACGGTGTTGTTTGTGAGTGAGTTGACCAATCAATTGCAAATAAACGTATTTCTAAATATGCAAATCATATTAGAATTATTACACTTTGTATAGCTCTCGGGCCAGTAACTGGTATCATATTAGAATTATTACACTTTGTATAGCTCTCGGGCCAGTAAATGGTATCATATTAGAATTATTACACTTTGTATAGCTCTCGGGCCAGTAAATGGTATCATATTAGAATTATTACACTTTGTATAGCTCTCGGGCCAGTAAATGGTAAATGACTTTGCTGGACAATCAATGAATCTATGACTTTTATCACTACAATATGATAATCATTGTTTTGTTTATTACCACAGACAGATGATCAGATCCTACTGTTACAGAACAGCTGGGCAGAACTTTTAATATTTAACTGTTGTATGAAGTCAATAGAAAGTCGCACAGAAATATTTTTGCCACTGGGAAAAGCTGTGGACCTAGAAAAGGCTCGGAATATCAGCGAAGGCTGTGAAGATATTGTACAACGAATGTTAGATCTAACGGATCAGCTGCGTCGCCTTAATGTTGATCAGTATGAGTATGTGGCCTTGAAAGTTCTCATACTAATTACACCAGGTAGGGTACTTGTAAATTTCATGAATTTCAGCCAAATACTGTACAAGTGTTTTTTTTTTGCATAGTGAAAATTAAGTGTACGGTCCTTAATCGGAATGAATAATTCTATGGTTTTTTCCTAATATTTTGTGTGTTTTCATTTTCACGATTTTACTGGGAATATATACCGAAATTAAATCAACATGAAAAATCACATTGTATTTGAATGAAACAAGATATATCGTCTAAGTTATTCAGTAGAACGTACATTTATATATTCTAAATAAGAGTCAGATATGAAACTAGATATATCGTCTAAGTTATTCAGTAGAACGTACATTTATATATTCTAAATAAGAGTCAGATATGAAACTAGATATATCGTCTAAGTTATTCAGTAGAACGTACATTTATATATTCTAAATAAGAGTCAGATGTGCTTAAAAACTCAAAATTTTGTTGGCTTTTTGAAATATAGAAAAAAAGAATCTTGATAACTAAAAGTCTTGCATGTATCATCACAGCAGGAAATTTATAGACTAATTTTAACAAATGATAAATGGATTGATTGCTTGATGTCCAACAAAATGAGAGTATTTCAGCTGTATTCAGGACAAGAACAAGCTAATATAACGTAATTGCCAAAATTGGCTTTACCAATGGGACTAAACTTGGGCTTCACCAGGGCAAATAAACTTAGGCTTCAGCATTGGAACTAAACTTTGGTTTCACCAGTAAGACTAAACTTGGTTTTCACCAGTAAGACTAAACTTAGGCTTCACCAGTGGGACTAAACTTGGGCTTCATCGGGGGGGGGGGGGGACTAAACTTTTGCTTCTCCAGTGAGACTAAACTTTGGATTTACTGGTATGACTAAACTGGATTCACTATTGTGACTAAGGCTATTGATCTTATGTCTATCAACACTGAGGTTGCTGGTTCCAGCCTTACTGCAGGAAGTTTGTGCTAAACTCTTACCTCAATTGTCATGCATTGCCAGTTTTCCTGCCACAGGTCGGGTTTTCACTTGATGCTCCAGCCATGGATTTCACAAAAAGTTGTAAAAAGTGTTGGAAGCTCAAAGGGAAATAAATTGTCAGCACTTACAATGTTTTTTTTACAAATACATCTTTTTGTGAAAAGCGCTGCAGCATCCTGACAAATTGCTGACTTTGGTGTTAAACCCCATTAAAACAATCAAAATGCATCATCATTAAGTTAGGCAACAAACAGTTACAGCATCCTAATGCAATGGTACTCATTAATTGTCCCGTACAAATGTTGAGAACTCTAGTCTGGTACGTTATACTCTGGCTTCCTTGTTAATTATCCTGTACCAATGTTGAGGGCTCTAGTCTGGTACTCTGGCTTCCTCATTAATTCTCCAGTACAAATGTTGAGGGCTCTACAGTCTGCGACGTTATCCACAAGCCCGATGCCCCAGACCAGTAATTTTCAGCTCGGACTAGTAAATTTTATTTATCGCTAGCCCGACCAGACTAGTAAAAAATATAACTTCCCTTTTATGTTATTTGAAATTTAAACATATTTGGAGTTCAAATTGAGTTCAGAATATTACAAAAAAGATCGTGTACGTAGTCTGAACTAATTATACATTTATCCCGAGGAGATAAACAGAAGGAAACGAAAACCAGTCGCTAGTTCCAGTACTTTGATCCATCTGATAACCAGTAAAAAGTGGACCAACACAGACATAATAATGAAGGCAATTGTTTATAAAATGAAAAGACTATCATGTTTCCCCCGATTTATATATCTTTAATGGTATAAAAATTCACATAATCAATAAAGTTATTAAAATAGATTTATGTCATTGAGTTATGATCACAACACCGTGTTGGTACACTTCGATCTTTTTGGTAATTAGAAAGACCAGAGACCAGTCACCATGTGTCAACAAACCGTTGAGGTGTCTGGTCTTTTCCCGACTACCTGTTCGCCCTGAGTCGATTCGCTCGGGTCGTTTCGCACCTATAAAGTGAGTCGTTTCGCCCTGGGTATTTTCGCTCCTCTAAATAAAAACAATGTGTATCTTTAAATGAAAAAGCGTATTTTGTGTGTTGGAGCTGATGAACTTTAATTAATAAAGCATATTTTCGCAAAATTATGTTCGAACTTTGTGTATAAAAAAATATAACAATTATAATTTCATTTGTTAATTACTTCATAAAAATAATTCAATTAATATGTTAATAACTGTCCAATACCAATTATCATTTTTTAATGTGATGATTAAAAGAAATTAATTATGTTATGATTAAATAAAATTTCAATCAAATTAAGAGACACCTTTGATTGAGAGCTTTACAGCTTGTGCCATCATGTCAGTTAATTAAAAGTTCAAAGTAATTTGTGGAATGTTTAATTAGCCAAAACATAGGCTGTAAAACTCACCTGAATATATAAATATGAGCCACACCAGTGGCAATCATTTCACACTCAACCTTCACGATATCTATTCAACAAAAAAAGTAAATTATTAAAGAAACCATAACACAAGCACATGGACAATTATCTATCATTATATAAAAGTACTGGCGAAACAACCCAGGGCGAAACGACTCAGTGCGAACGGGATTCGGGGCGAAACAACCCAGAGGTGATTGGGATTCTGGGCGAAACTCCCGGAACAAACATAAAAACGTTAAAAAAATTTTAAATGCTTCAATGGACAGCTAAAAAAAAAAGTTTTCAACCAGCTAAAACCCTCTCAGGTATGCTCAGAATGCAGGATTTTGCATCTAAGATTTCAAAATTTTTCTGGGTGAGCATGCCCCCAGACCCCCTTAGCAGGTTCGGGTCGCTTCGTGACCCTCAACCGGTGTCAGACTAGTGGAAAATTTTGAGGACTAGTAAATTTAAATTTTTACTAATAGTGGACTAGTACCCTCAAAAGTTTTTGATGCAGACTGGCTCTAGTCTGGTACTCTGGATTCTTCCTCCAACAATAAAAACTGGATGTCATAATAAAGCTATAAAATCATATAATAAAACACAACATATTGTCTTTTTATGTCTTAGAAAAGACACGATGTTCAAAAAAATATTGGTCACTGTGATGGTGAAACATTTATTATGGTAATTTAAGAAAAAATGATCTCTTACTAAGTACATGCCCTTGAAGAAATAAGATGTGTTATCACAGCTGTAAGGGAAATCTTTGGTAAAAAATTTACACTTTTGAAATTTTTTTTTAGATGTGAAAGGAATGAAAGAAGGATACCGGGCTCGAGAACAGCAAGAACTAATCAGTGATGCTCTGTATAAATACACTGCCTCGCATTATCCCCAGAACCTTGACAAATTTGGTGAAATGTTGCTACGGTTACCAGAAATTACACGTGTCAGTAGCATCGGTAAGGAACTATTAAATACACTGATGCCACCTGGCTTCCAGTCCTGTGGACTTCTGTTTGAACTTTTGAAAGGTGACGGAGCAACCAAAGAAGAAAGTTAGCAACATACACAGACATTTTTTTTTACATCTATCTTTGTAAAAATTGCTTTTTAATGATTTACATATATTATGTACATACAATGATACAATTGATGCTGAAATGAAATTTGTCAGTGATTATTTCATTTTTAGCTGTATTATTTTCCTGATGTAAGTGTTTTATTTTACTGTTGCAATTTAATTGTACTGATGTGCAACCAATTATTTGGAACAGAAAAACTATATGTGGCCTCTTGTTTTATTAGCAGTGAAGTCTTTTTTTTCTTAATTTTTAGCATCTATTGCTTATTGCACATGAAGAATTTCTTTGAATGTTTTCTGTCTTGAAAACATATAAAAATAGTCTCTCTTTAAATATCCTATTTTTTGGATGTACATTTTTTCATACATTAAATCTGCCCAATATATATAGACATTTGAGATTATGGGTTGTTCATTTATACTCTGTCTACTGTTAACATATTAATGATAAGAAGCTTATATACTAAGACATGAAATGCCATAATATCATTCAATATAATCGTATATTAACAATGAAATCATTTCCATCATATTTAATTTTGTGTGTCATGACAGATAATGCAGGAGTTGTATGATATTCAAAGAAATATTTAGTGTATTCATCTACATCATAAAGAGTAAAACACGTCCAAGATTTAAATGCCTAGAAATACACATTGGTACATTACACCAAGAAACCTTGTGCTCAAACACTCTACACCAAGAAATTCCTTTAACTATGTGGGACCAAAAATACCACAAGACATGAAATATAGATAAATATATATATAAGTGTCAAATTGTTTCTCCCATTTTTACTAACACGAACTCTCTGTATTGAAACTTGTACATATTGTTAGGGGTCTTCATTTTAAAGGTGGGGCCTCGGTGGCCTAGTGGAAAAGTTAGTTCGTCTACTATTAATCATGTGGTTTGTTAACACTGAGATTGCAGGTTCGATTCTCACTGCAGGCAGGGTGCACTCGACTCCAATCTTAATTGACAAGGATTGCCAGATTTCCTACCGCAGGTCAGGGTTTTTTTTCGGGTACTCCAGCTTCCTCCCCCAATAAAAAACTGGACGCCATGATATAGCTGAAAATATTGCTGAAAGTGGCATTAAACACCATCAAACAAACAAACAACATATTGTTAGGGCTATTCAGTTTAAAGGTAGAGATGAGAGAAGGACATTACCCACAACAGACATATTCTTCCGCAGGACGGGGGTTCTCTCCGGGTACTCCGGCTTCCTCTCCCAAAAAAACTGGACGCCATGATATAGCTGAAAAATTGCTGAAAGTGGCGTTAAAACACCATTCAAACAAACATATTCTTTTTTTGCTTTGACTTTTATGACCAACAATCAGTGTCACAAAATAATGATCCTTCCCTACCCAAGTAAGACTTTAATGGCCCTCACTCATTTGTAGCTTGAGGTTTTTTTTGGGTCACTCAATGATTATTTCAAGTTTTATATTTTTAGTATTAGTTGTATAATAATGTTAGTGTTATTGTGTAATAATATTATAATGCCCTCCCCCGTAACTAAAAGGTTTTTGCATACATCTTTGGTGTAGTAATTTTATAATTATTGTGACAAGCTCATGTAATACAAATCATTTATTTTCTGGACTAAAAGTCACAATTTATAAGAAACATGTAACCATTTTAAAGAAAATTTAAAAATGTATTGTGCCTAAAATGGTCCCATCTTAATTTACTAGACTACATAATTGTCAAGAAAGTTGAAATTACAATACAGTTATATAATTACCCTTAAAAAAATACACCTAGAATCCATGGGTGCAGGTAATCTGAATTTTCTGATTTATTTAAGGAGATATGTGCCAATCCATTTAAAATAATATTTTAAGAAGCTGAGGTGGTCAAAATTCTTGTTGAAAAAAAAAAAAACCCACTTGTTTTGTGTTGAAATTGTTGGGAACAACAAGTCATTGCTATTTAAAAAAAAATTGTTTTCCATTCAAGCCTAAAATATTGAATAGCTTAGTAGGAAATAGTCCGAGAATCCTCTGCCGTCCAACGATTTTTTTTTTTTTGCGTGGGACGTCAAGAGAGCTCTCCATAAGCAAAACAGCGAATTTTGAGACACCGGTCTGGGTCGGCACATTTCATCGTTTCAAATTTAATAAAACATTTTCATCCAGTTAATCTATATATAATTTGCTTCTTTAGATATTTTTCTCTAGGAATATAATCACCTTACCTTCAATCAGGCTGATTTAAGTCCATTTCTAAGCTCATTTCCATCGATAACCTTACATTCCTACATTTCACTTTCATTTTGAACAAAAAGTCACGTGACAACAATATGACTTAAATCCGGTGCTTAAATTAGCTTGATTAAAGGTAAGATGATTATATTCCTAGAGAAAAATATCTAAAGAAGCGAATTATATATAGATTAACTGGATGAAAATGTTTTATTAAATTTGACATGATGAAATGTGCCGACCCAGACCGGTGTCGCAAAATCTGCTGTTTTGCTTATGTAGAGCTCTCTGACGTCCCACACACACACACAAAAGCGTTGGACGGCAGAGGATTCTCGGACTAAGTAGGAAATAGCAAGTCAAATTATGACTGTCAAAAGGGAGATAATTCTATCCTATTACCTCATGCAATAAATAAGAATGGAATCATGCGTTTACTATCATGACACTATTCTAAGTGTGTAAGTACTCTAAAATGGTATTGTCAGACCTTAATCCTGCACTCTTAAAACCTTTAATCTCATTTTTTATTTGGTATGATGGACTTATTTTCAGTTACTTGAACAGCTGCACAAACTGATGTTCTAATCACAGGAACTTGGTACATTTAAAATCTTGCAAGTGGGTTTGGTTAAAAAATGCTATGAATCAGAATTATTAAAAAACAAGATGGAAACAATAATATCAACATATATATCTTCAGGCATGATTATCTTCAGTTTTAAATTAAAGTTGATATCAGACTCTTATTTAAAAACATTGTTAATTGAAAATTGTAAGAATTTGTTTGGAAAACCAGAATATATCGAGGCCCCCAGAAGCTCTGACATGAATAACCCCAAATCCTGTATTCTTTTCCTTTTCATAGCACTTAAATTCTCATTATGGGAAAACAGGAGCAACAGTTTTTATTCCCTTGTAATATTTAACTAATAAATGATCCAATCTGGTGTGCATGGTAAAATTACTTGTAAATCTTGATACAAAAATTATTAATAACTGAAAAAATTAAATTCATTCAACGTGGTTAGTTGTATACAATGTCTTTGTATGTACTAACAACATGGCCTTATTATGTACTAATTGCAAAGTTTGTAAGTAGAACAGTTTAGTCCATTATAAGTGACATACTATTATGGTTTTATATACTGCCACTTTTTAGACACTGAAATCAACCTACATTTCCGAAAAGATAGACTGGTAGTTAGTGAGAGTGGCCAGTTTAGAGGGGAAATAACTCCAAGGTCAAGGTTATGGTATCATGAATTTGATATGTTTTTTTATTCCAAAATAACAGGAAATGCCATTAATAAAAATTATGTGTTTCCAAATTATTAATTTACTGTATGTGTAATGCTATAATCAATATTTTGCTTATTTTTGAAAAGTTGGGAGGTAACCAAAATAGCAACAATTTGATTAGCTTGTAGTCGTTGCATGGTAATACTATTTATATCTCCTGTGAGATTACAGATTTTTGTGTATCAGTTTCTGAAATTTAAAAAAGACGTTACTTGCAGTAAAATGTATTGAAAAATAAATTTGATTCTAACATTGTTACAAGTGTGTTGTAGATTACAAAATAGATTTATTTACAATGTGAGTGCTAGTACATGTATCATCAATGTTGCTTGTAGATATTAACCATATGTATAACATCAGTTGCTATCAATATATCTTGTTTCAGGAAATGGTTATTGAGTTTGATTGATGTTCCCTACAAACACATAACTGCACACATCATATGGTGTGTTAAAATAGTGGTTAATGTTGATTTAATGTTGTTTTATTTTAATGTATGAACCCAAATATAGGTTAACATTAGATGGTTTTTATGATCTGTGCAATAATTTCAAAGCAAAGATATATTTTATTATCATATGTATCCATTGTTGATATGTTAAAACCAGTAATTTAACATACAAGGTTAACAGCATTCATTTTTTTCAATTCTTTACTTAATTAAACAAATGTTATAAACAAGCTGTCAGTAAAACTTCCTGTGTCCAAAATAACCACCATGTTGTTCACAAGTTTGAATAATTTTAATAAGAAAGTCCTCAGGATGTCATATTTTTAGGTAGTAATGGAAAAGTAACCAAGTATCTATTTCCAATTTAGTTTTAGAAGCAAAAATGGACATCTAAGGTGGCTTCAACATTTTTTATTGACCTTGAACTTACAGAGTTAAATTATAAAAAAAACATACCAGTTAATCAAATGAAATTAAAATTATCCACCATGGCATGGTACATGTATTTAAAATGTAAGATTCCTTCAATGGGATGATGGAATCAAACAAGAATACATTTTAGTATGTTTTAAGTAGAGAACAATTCTCAATCTGATTAAGTTTGGTTTAAAATTAACTTAGGAGAGTTGTTTTACAACAACATTGTTTTATATTTATAAATAGAATTATTCAGTACTGACTACTGGGTATGTAAAATTTGTTTGATGTATACAATATGAAGACATTTAATTGTTGATGTACATAATTCTGTAGATAAATTCTATCACTATTCATTGAAGATATGCTATTTAACCATACATGTAGGGAATGATTCATTTTCAGTTCTATAATTAAATAGTTTATATACATGGAATTTGTCATGCAAATTAAAGGACATGAAATCTCTTAGTTTTGTTCAGGTTTTATGTCACAAGATCAACTGGGTTGGTTGGGGGAAGGGGAAGAAAATGAAGATTAATTCTATCCTTCCCAGTAATCTTCTGTGGGAAGAAAAAGGGAATATATTTTGACCTGTCCCAAAAATTAACTGGAGAAAGAAATGGGTTTTAATGCGATCTGCCCCAAGATTCAACTTGCTTAAGAAAGAGGAGCTAAATGCTATCTGTCCGAGAATCAAAATGGGAAGAAAAGTGATTCTATCTGTCCCAAGAATTAACCTGGTGAAGAAAGGGGCGCTAAATGCTATCAGTTCCAAGAATCGAACGAGGAAGAAAGCGGAGCAAATGCTATCTGTCCCAAGAATTAGCCAGGAGAAGAAAAGGGAGCTAAATGCTATCTGTCACAAAAATCAATAATGAAGAAAGGGGAGCTAAATGCTATCTCCTCAAAAAATCCAATTGGCGAACGAAAGAGCAATCAACAATTTAAGTTAATAGACACATGTGGGAAATAACATTTAATACAATTATCTGATTATGGTGACAGTGGTAAAAATTGAATGAAAGGTTACAAAATATGAAAAAATTATAACAAGGACAGTAGGTAGTCCGAGAATCCTCGGCTGTCCAATGGTTTTTTAGAATTTGATGGAAGCGTGGACGTCAGAGAGCTCTCCATAGACAAAAGAGCTAATATTGCGACACGGGTATGAGTCGCATACCGGTATTTCAAAATCTCCTGATATTATAAAAAAAATCTTGTGGTTGAACTACCTTTAAATCTCTTCTCCGTATGTTTTTCTTCATTAAAATAATCAAATTAACTTTTATGAAGCTAATTTTAAACAATTTCTTAGCCGTTTTTCATCACGACCCCTTTGCCCCACTCTCCGAACAAAGTCTATAAAGCGTTGGACGGCAGAAGATTCTCGCACAATAGTATAAAACGTTATCTTAAGCGAAACCAATAAAGATGTTGCACATTATATGTAACACTTTAATTGAAGAGTGGATGCAGATTTTTATTTCTGATGAAGGATGTAGTCTGTTACAATTTCGTATTGTGAAAAAATAATGAATGACTCCATTGTTAGGAAAGGAATAATGAAAAATCTGCCAAATGAAAAATTATCTCTTCTCTTTTTCTAAGGAAAAAGTTGTTATACTCCCGCTCGACAAAGTCGGGGTATATAGTGGTCCTCTTGTCCATCCGTTTGTCCGTCCAAATTGGTTTCCAGATAAGATTTCATTATATATTCGTATCGCTTTCTGATTACTTGGAAGGGTACCCATGGCTAAACCCACATAGTTGCTAAGCGCAGCCCTAGTTGGCAGATAGGGGAGGCCCAATCGAATGACGTATCATTATTATACGAAAGCCTAGCCACGGACCATACTGAGTAATGTGGAGAGTGTCACTTTCCTTATACGATAAAGACAACCATTTGTAGCTTCCGAAAAGAGTAGGCTCATTGTAGCCGCTACAAAAAGTTGGAAAAAAATATCCGTGACTTCCCATTACTCCGTAGTTTTCAATCAGTAGCCTTTGTTCCCAGACATGACCCATCCATTTTTCCTGTTGCATAAAAATGTACCCTATTTGACAAAGATGAAATCCTGGCTGACCATAAGTTCTTCGTGATTTCTTTGAATATGTATTATGCCAAAGAGTCTGAAGACTTACCATACTTGTATTGGATTTCTAAATTACATAAAAATCCAAAAAAGGAAAGATACATAGCCGGCTCGTCTACATGCTCTACCAAAGATATCGTCGGCAATGAAAGGACAGCAAAAAAACCGTGACTGTTTATTCGCGAAGTAATATAAATCATATGTGGATTCTTAAAAATTCCAAACAAATGTTAAAAAATTTAAAATCAAGATCGATATTGAAAATGTCATCTGTTAGAACTTCACCACTTTATACTGCCTTGCCGCACAAAAAACTAAAATCCCGTCTTAACGAAATCATACATAAAGCTTTTGCTTCCACATATGTCTACAAATATGTGGTTTTAGGTCACGACAATGTTTTTTTTCTACAAAAGAACTAAAAGGCAAATTATGCTACAACGAAGAACAGGCTATTAGTATGCTAGATTTTCTGATCGACAACATATGTGTAACTTCTGGATGTGCTTTTCAGCAGACAATCGTAATTCCAATGGGTACAAACTGTGCCCCACTCCTTGCCGATTTGTTCCTGTATTCTTATGAAAATGAAGTTCTTCGACATATTATTAAAGACAATAAGATAGCAGAAGCTAGGTCCTTTAATTGTTCATATAGATTTTAATTAACAACCCTTAATTTGCTGAGTGGCTTCCGTTAATATATCCTTTAGAACTGGAAATTAAAGAAATCCCAGAAACAACTTCATCTACATCATTTTTAGACTTACACCTGGAATATGACACCAACGGCCATCTTAGTACAAGCAGTAACGACAAACAAGACGATTTTAATTTCAAAATTATAAACTTTCCCTACGTATGCAGCATTATTACAGCATCTCCTGTATACGGTGTCTATATTTCGCAATTGATCTGGGTGCCGATCGTTAGCTTAACGTGCACGTTATCTTATTTAAATCGCATGGGATAACGAGCACGTTAATTAGCGATCGCTTTATAAAACGGCACCCAGAGCTTGCAACAAGTATACTGATTTTTGAAAACGCCACCTATTTTTTTTGGATAAACTTATAAACCGAAGTTACAAGAAAACAACGACCCGTCCCTGCCTTTAATAAGTTTTACTATAGATACCTCTTCCTTGTCGAAAAATATGGTTGCAGATAGTTATCCCAATTGTTTTATTTAAGTGTACAGTGTAATGTGCTACGATGATTGTAAGATACACCTATTAGTGACTGGTGGTATACTGATACCCATCCATTTTAATCAACTAACCAACTCACATTCTATAGTTATGGAAGCGGGAGGTTTGGCAAGCCATAAAACACCTCTTTTATTAAATTCATTTACTAAGTCAGGACCATTGCTGTAGTTACTATATTTTTGGTTGTTGGTTCCCGAGTTTGTTGTTTACTCTGAATTTGATTTGTGGATTGGGATTGTCTTTTTGACAGTTTCATCGGTGTTCGGTATTTTTTTATTGCCTTCATTGACCACAAACCATACATGTACGTTATACATTCGTCGCTTTTACAAGGCTAATTTTAGTTGGACTGTTATCCTCTGCACCGCCAACATGCTACAGCGTGTCGTTTCCGCATTGTGGAAGAATTTTAAAAATCAGCGTCAGACATCTTTTATTCAAAGCATGACGCGACGCTTCCGCCTGTGTCCTGCTGTTGTCCGAGAACTATGCATTGTTTAAATAGTTTACTTTGTTGACCTTTGTAACACTTTAAACACAAAACTCTTTCATTAATGGAAATATATTTTTTCCTTGAGAATTATAATTATCTTAAATCATTTAGTCTAGTATATTTTTAGCCATCTTGAATTCTGAATGGGTGCAAGAATTTCAACTTAGGAGATGATCATTTTAAATTTTAATCATACAAATAGCAGATTTCGTATAATCTGATACAGGTAGTTTCACTGTAGTGTTTTGTATGTGTTTCCCATCCATATTATTGTCTAAGCATACTGGAAGTGATCCTGGTTTTTCAGTATTTCCCATATATACTTCAATACGTCTAATGTTTGAATGATGTTTAACGCCACTTTTAGCTGCTGACCAGCCTATATTTGCCCATATTTGGTTATCGAGCGGCGCCGCAAATACTAGTTAAAGGCTATTGTATCATACTAGTAGTTCAACAGATGACCGATTTGCACCAAATTTTAACCTTCATAACGGTCTGTCATCGTCTTTCATGCACAATTGGAACAAGTCAGAGAAGTAAAACATTCTTTAAATATAGTTGAAAGCATCAAAATAACCCCGCCATTTATTCACACCATAGGAGCCCCACCATGGGAAGTACAGTGATGATTTATTTATTGTGAATAGATATTTTAAAGTGCAGGTTAGGTAACGGTAGTAGTAGTGACGCAGTTTACCCTTCTTATCGCGATCCCCGTTTCTAGGATGCGGGATAGGTTAGAATCTTCCTTTGAAATTGGAATAATCCATAAGGAAGTATAAATACCAGGACAGATTTCGCAATCGTTGTCATTCTGAATGGGAAGAATGACCTAGACAGACCGACTGTCAAAGTAAGTAGGGGCATAAAACGAAACCTATAAGTAAATCTTGGGAGTTTAAATCAATTTAGGTAGCGTTCAAGTCATGGAGCTAGAGCTTACATCGTCTGTCTTTGTAGACTTGGCTCAGCCTCTCAGACCAGTTAGTCTCCAAATAAAGTGGTTGAGTACAAGCTTGCCCCTTTGTCAAAGGCGATGGTGGTACAGAAGTAACTTTCCCGTGCTCGAATGATGGCTTTAGTACATAAATAACACAAAGTTAATATTCATTCAGATTTTTGAAATTAAAAATAAAAATGTAGGTGTTGCTGAACTTACTGCAAGGTGTATATAAGATAAAGGAAGGTCATATAGGACATAGTTTGTTGGAACATAGAATATGATGTTAAAGCTTGTGGATTATTATATTATACAATTAATGACTTTGATATAGGTCGCTATCAGGATTTATCAGCCAGAAAAATGTAATATTCACCGAGCCGCTAGGCGAGGTGAATATACATTTTTGAGGGCTGATCAATCCTGATAGCGACAGTATATCAAAGTGATTAATTGTTTTATTACATGAATAAAACCACCATTTCCCTTGATCAGAAAATTAGAGGATGCCTTTTCTACTGGAGCCCCTGCTTACATTTTGTAATTGTTGTTACCCTTAATATTTTTTTATTTAATACTGCATTTTGATATCAATTTGCTTGTAATCCTGAAATTCCTGTTTCAAATATTGAGAAGAGTATAAATGAATCAACATATCGCATTGCCGATGTTTCTCCCATTTGTTGTTGTCATGCACGATGTACAATTAATACAATCAATTTGATTGGATGGATGACTTTGTTAAAACGACTATTCTGATTAGCTAAAACATAAAAACCAGGTCGATATCGTATTCCGCTTGACTACTATGCAGCGGAATCGTGCAGCGTACAAACATTTTATCTAATTTTAGTATTGTTGCGATTTATCGTGACCCAAAAGTTGTTTTTAGACCAAATCAAAAACACGCAAAATCTTATTCATGTAATAATGGTTTTTAGAATCTGATATAGTGACTACTGATATTAGCACTATTGTGTTATTATGTATAGTAAAATTTGAACAATTGTATTAGCGTTGACCTCGACGTTAATATAAACTGATATACTCTTTGGATTCTGAGTATAATCAGGTAATGAACAAACAACATGCTACAACCGCTCCGAGATGTAAAATAGAGCCAGACACGTTACAATTTTGACGGGTTTTTCAAATACATTAAACAAAACCATATACTATACAATGTACTCTTGTTGTAATAAAGGTGTTATGCTAAGAGACGCAATGATTAGTGTCGTAATGTGTGATCTTATCATTTGATACACCGTAGTCGTGTTGCCTTTCATCCCTTATTTACTACACGATCAGAGGAATGCCTTTATTCACAATTAACAATGAACTATGCTAATTCGTACACACCCCATTAGTCAGTTATTTTTCTGAAAACTGTTTGTTCTTGATTCTTTTGAGATACACGTAAAATGACTAACATAACATAAAGCAATCTAACAGAATTGGCCTTTATATATGAATTGGATTTGGTTTGGAGATACAGACTTTTAACATGCTCTGTTGAGGCGACAGTATTGACGTAGTTTCAGTTGTCACTCTATTTTGGTTAGATCTCGTATCCCGTTTGTTCTGTTATAGATTTTTATGTTCGTCACTCTGAAATATGTCATTGTTAACGCCCATATGTGTTTCCGTTTTTTTGTGTGTTAATATGTTTGGTATGTTAGTGTAAATGTGCCCGTTAATTTCTGCAAAAATAAAAGGCGGGAAATCATATAATCTGACCCAAAAGTCAATAAATATGTTTAAACCTTTTTTGTTGTAATTTATGCAAAACAATACAACCTAGTATTTCGTTTGGTTTTGGCATCTCGGACCTGTTAACTGATTTTCTAGAGAATAAAGAACACATTAGCAATAATTGTAATGCTACGGAGTAATACATTTTAACACTAATATAATTTAAGCCTTATGATTAAATTAATTTATCAAAGTGATGGTGCGTTATGGTGTCGGTTTGTTTTATTTAAATTCGTTCGGTCATTAGATAAACTCCGATTACATCTTTACTGGATTTTGATTGGTTGCGCCAATTTGTTTCATATCGAGCCTCTTTTCAACAAGTTTCTGAAGGGAACGGAATCGGTGGTCCAGCATATAGGTGGAAAAAAATATACAACATCATTGTCAGGGAGTTAATTTATCGTCATATTGCCATTACAATCACATGCTTTACACTCAATAATTGATTAATTTATCGTCATCGTGTTTGTGCCATTTTGGAATAAACCGGTCAAACTTGTAAAAATTTTTGAATCATACTATTAAAATTGCAGATGCTTCAATGGGTAATAACTTTTGCAAGATCAAGGTTCCCTCCTCTAAAACGGATAAATTTGGTAAAGGTTGTGAAATTTTGCTCCAGTCAAATGAAGATAGAAACAGTTGTCCAGTTGTTTTATTAAACAAATATATGGTTGCAAGGCCACTAGTACCGGGTCCCCTCTTTTGTCACTTTAGTGGTAGCCCGTTAACTAGATATCAATATGTCGGCGTGCTTAAAAAATCCCTAGCCAGAGTAGGTAATAATTTCAAATTTTACAGTTCACATTCATTCCGGATAGGAAGAGCAACTTCCCTATCTTTGAATGGGGTCCCAGATCAGTTAATTATGGAAATCGGGCGCATATAAAAATTATATAAGACCATAGAAAAAAAAAGGGAGGGGGGTGGTGGAATTAAATCATCACCAGTGTTTCCCACGGTGGTGCTTATTCGACATGCTTTTTGTTTTTCTTTAGATTTTTCAATGGAAGGAAATCATACTTCAGTTTGGATTGTTGGTTCCTCGTTGATCAAGAATGCCTTCGCAGTAGCTAGGCAACGTCCTGGTGGGGTGAACCTTGGCCTATCAAACACATCCATTTGGTGGTTAGGAAAAAGTGGCATGCGTTCGAGCCAGTTGGTAGGAAAATTATTTAGAATGCTGCAATATGAAGACCCTCCACAGTTTTTAATTATTCATGTTGGGACAAATGACATCGGTCATATGAAGTTGGCGGATTTGAGAGACTATATGAAGAATGTTTTGACCACAATTTTAGACTTGTTGCCAAACACTACCTTGATTTTGTCACAAATGCTCCCATGGCAAAAGTGGCGTTATTCCCTAAATACTAGGGCTTTAGAGCGGGGAAGATATAGGGTAACCAATTCTATAGCCTCGTATCTTTTGAAAAAAGGAGGACTCTATATTAAGTACCCAGAAATTACAACATCATGTACTTTATTCACAAATGATGGCGTCCATTTGACAGCCACTGGCAATCATATTTTCCTTAACAGAATTCAGGGTGGTCTGTATGAATTTATTTACAATAGAGAGAAAAATGGGCCAGTCTTTCCATTTTCAAATTGACATTTATTGTACATTTTCAACTAACTGGTTTTAATCAGATCTTGTACATTGTATTTTATAACTAAACAGCTTATTTCGTATGATGTCACAAGATGGACATTATTATGACAACATTGTACTGTATTTTCATTTTGTGTATATATAGATACATACTTTGAAAGTTAAATGTGGAATATGTTCCAATTTGTGTTCATAAGTGTTAAAGGAATTATTGTTGGGGTTTTGGTCACAGCGATGCAGCGATCAGCCATGTTCATGGCGGTTGACAGGCTAAATCTGTTATTTTGCCTGCCAATTTGGCATATTCGCTGCATCTTTTGGTCAAGTTAAGGTTTTTTGGTCCATCACTTGTGTTCCCACAGTGATGCTAAATTGATTGTATTTAATTTTGTTACACTCTGTCCATCGTTGGTTGCCATAATCAGCAATCTGCCGGCATCCATTCATCTAACTGCGATATACGGACAGTTCATCTGAATACGCAATCTGCGTTTGTTGTCTAATTGTGAATCTATATATAAATATTAAATGCTGTTAACAATAATCGCCAAATCATATAGTTTTGTTTTATTTATTAATAAGGGTCTTTAAATAGACAAGTATTTAATTATTTAAAGCGTGAAAATCACAAAACTAATGTACATCTTTCCCAACCATGAAAAAGCAAATGTGCACCTGTCACATCCAGGAAAAACCAATTGTGCATCTGTCACACTACTCGAACTAAATTGTTGGAGGTAACTCCCAGCTAAATATGTGGTTTCAGAGAATTGAAACAAATTGTCTTCATTTATTATCTGTTGTCGGCAATGCATAAGAATCTTGGATAACCGATATTAGTAAATAAATGTTAACAAAGATGGAGATTTTAAAGTCGTCGGTTTTAATTATAACTAATATCAAATCTCGATTCAATCCGTAAGAAATATGCACAATAGTTAAAACTATAATTAAACAAAGTATCAAATTGTCGCTAGTATTGCACACCTATTGATATTGTCTTTGGCTCAGATACAAAATGCAGATACCAAAGTTTGACAACGATGTCTCGGACCAGAATATCAGACGACACTTCCCGGATTAGCTTCAGCAACAGGATGCCATCTTTACCAATTACCGAGTTAGTAAATGACGATAGCTGTGTTTTAGTGAATGACAGGCCGCCCATCCTCAAGTATTTAGCGATAAATCTGAAACGAAACATAATCAAATCTACAAAACGAATTCATAATATAATATATTTTTAAATTTTAAACTGCGCAAGGATATGTTGTGCTTAACAGGCTGTGCTCCCCTTCCAACCGTAATAATTGAACTCCACGGTATAGCTGAAAGGGGTGTAAAAAACATAAACAAACAAACAATTTTCACAATGCATAGAAGGTAGCAGTATTTTGTAACTGCCTTATGCATTGGCTAGTAAATTTTAACAAACTTCCAAGTAACATTAAACCGCTCTTTTTGTAGAAAGAAAGAATAAGTACGCGCAAATATACGACGAAAGACTATTCTTTAACTAAGCAGTCTTAATCAATAATTAAATGCCTGTTTGTGTTTATTGACTTGTATTTGTCCGAACAAACCTGGTGTAGGAGACACGGAACAAGTATACATGATATTGTTACTAATAGATATACACAATTCGTCAGATACTAGTATAGTTTAATTTCAAAAATTATATTTTTTTAACATTGCAATGACAAACGAAACTTTGTGTTTGATTATTTATCACTCTTCATTGACAAATTTTGATGTCTTTTATGGTCCAATATAAAAGTCGCATGTAAATCAAATTTAACTTGTTCATGTAGCAAAAGGCCTGTATATCATCGTACCGGACGTGTAATTCCTACGATGCTTGTATACATGTTTGGAAATTTGTCTGTTACTGTGGATTCGTGGATTACTAATTTCGTATATTCGTGGACACAGGCAAACTATTAATTATAGTACTTTCCAAAAAAATGTTTCCGGTTGTACATTAGTTTTAAGTAGACAACATTTTTTACTCAAACTGGACAATACGTACCCATGAAGTGGCAAAATATATATGAATTACAATAAAGACCAATAAAAAAATACAAATGTAGCATACCTTTCTCTCAAAACTGGAATAAAGTTCCTAATAATAAAGACAAGTAGACTGATACCTGCTGCAACACATACTACAAGTAACCAGATCCAAATAAAAAAACAAACTTGTTCATTAAACTGGCTGACAGGAACATGGCATTGTAGGGTGTAATTCAGTTTACGTTGGTATCGGTTTAAATCGACATAACAGCTGACATCACGAGGGAAAGATGGCGACGGCTCTACTTTGGAATAGTTCCTGCTGATAATGCTGTTAACGACATGTTCACCGTATGATGTTGCGTTTATCGGAGACATGTATCCATCAAGAAGAATCAGCTGTACAAGTGCATTGGCGAAGAATAAAAGTTTAACAATAATAACAATTAAAGCCGTCAATCCAATCGACTTCAATGGACGTGAAGCAAAAATCTCGTCGAAATAATTTGCAAGTTCTCGTGCAAGTGCAGTTCTATCTATCGAACGCATATTCTTGTATCCTCGTACTAGTCCAACAATTTTAGATGAACCAGATCCAAATAGTGTGTCACAAACTCGTAAAACGATATCCGGGAGTCGAAAGAACAAGGCTTGACAAGCTATAATTAGAGGAAGCCATTGATAGAGGGTACGAATACTTTCCTTGGTTATACTATATCTTTCGTCTGACAAGAAGGCGTATTCATAAAATCGATCTCGATAGTGAATTGTTAGTTGCCTTGCCGACCAACATCTTTCATTGACATATTCCGACATTTGACTGCTCATATCTTTTGGTGTATAGCACGACACGTTTGGTCCGAGGTAATGGCGCCATCCTACAATGGCAGCTAAGATGAGAAATAGTAGAAAAGTCCAGATGCTACTGAATCTATCAGCCCAACTGCTATAATTTAAAGCAGGTTTGAAATATTTTGATAGCATAATTTTGATGTTGTAGTAGTGTTCTGAAATGGAATTAAACGTTAAAACGTTACATGAAATTATTAATATTACACGATTCAATGAATCAACTTTTTCTACTAGCATTAAAATCCAACGTTTATAATAACCAATCATATTATTAAATGATGTTTAATGTCCTTCCTATAAACTAGCTTTATACAGACAGAATAAAGTAGGTACTGGATTAGCGACTATTTTGATTGGAAGAAGAATGACAGGACAACATAGGCGTTAAAAAACCAGGAACAACGGTAGCACTTACAGGACCAGTCATATCTAGCAAGATGGTAAAAAGATAAATGGTACTTTAAACAGTAGAAATGATGGTTTCCGTTATCTTTAGATGTTTTTCTGACCTGTGCATCTTTAAAGATATTATTATTAGTTGAATATGGGTTGTTTGCGAAATGAGGTATATAGGGTGTAAGTTAGTTAATAGTATATTGCAAAAACAGAACAATTCAGATTTGGCTTCCAGTACAAGTGTGTAACGGTATGGTTGACTAAACATGATTTGTATTCTTTTTACCCATATACTTAACTACAGTAATCAGAAGCTGTAATACTCCTTTTTAGGTAATACACTTTTCTAACAAACCCGTTTGCGAAACCGTGGTTTACATTAACGACGGCCATTGTAGACATAAATAAACATACTTAAAAGAGTAGAACGTATCCGTCTCTTACTGCAGTCTACTAGAAAACTGAGTAAAAACAACGCCACGTAGACTATAAATTAGCACACAAATGTCTTAAAATGATTCATATTTTCTATGTCGTAAAAACTAGTTTTGCCATATCTTGCAAGTAATTTGCAACTGATAAAGTTTATTTTACCGTTTCGACTAAATAAAATAAGAAAGAGAAAAATATCGGAAAAATATAACTGTTTTGTAGACACCGTATGTCCTTTTTTCTGAAAACGTTAGGCTAGATATCACAGATAAGAAAAAAAATGTTAATTTCTTAATTATTTAGTCTGAAATTCAAATCAATTTAAAAAAAGACTGATACAATTCTATATATCATATAGAAAGTTACTGATCAACGAGTTGACAATGAAAATAAAACGCCATGAAAATACTCACCGTACTATTTGAATTACCCAACACACTGCGTCTGCTTTCCTTCGGGAGATTTATTCAAATATATAGAAACAATTACCTAATTACCGATGTTTGTATATTCTCACGAAATAATCAAGATGGAAACTTCAAAGACTTTCTTTTTAGATAAATGACAAACAGCTAAATTAACTGTAACATAACTGAAAAGAAAAAAGACGAATGTAGAAAAAATATCCTTTTGGACAATGACTGTACCGAAAATATTCATTTCATGTGCTATTACTGTAAGTAATCTGTACTTATAACTCTTCACTTCCAAGATTTGTATATAAGGAAAGGAAGATTTTCCTCTGATATCATATAACAATAACATACTGCATCTTCTAAGAGTGAAATGAATTAACCCAGAAACGGTTTTAAAAAGTCTTGGTATTTTTGATATGTTGTCATTGATGTCTAATTTCTGGTAATATCAGGAGCTGACAAATCCTTTGCGAACTTGTTCCTGTTCAATCTTAACGGAAATGTGTGTTGCATGCTATCGGTGAATAGCCGAACGCTGATAGATGGAACTGCTATGAATGGACAACACACAATACAGATTTTCATTGTTTGGAATGTACTATAATTTACTCTACATAAGCAATAAAAAAGATCTGACCAGAGCGTGATACATTTTGAGCATCTAGACGTTTTACAATTTCCATCAATACCGTAATTATGTAGTTTAAATACCAGCCGTTTGTAACATACGCGGTCAAATGCATTGATTATGTCACAAAATACGACTTATTTCTTTCCCATTATCTAAGGAAAAAAACTAGCAAGGAAACAGACGGAACAGCAAGAGCTAAAGTGACAATTACAAATCCTGACATGCAAACATACAACGTAAAACAAAAACCAAAAAACCCCAAACAGAAAATGAGTTAACAGAACCCCCCAAAAAACAAGGGCGCACTCAAATGCTCCGGACAAGTAAGCAATATTTGACACTCGTCGAGATGCTCATTATGTGTCTACTTAGCATATATATGCCTTAGTTGTGATTTCCAATGTGTAAAATAATAGCTACTAACTACCAACCATATAGAGTGGGCGAGGGTCTATTAAAGGTGACTGGAGACATTCCTTTTAAATGGGATGTACCGTTTGTGAGTGGTATAGGGTACGATTTAGTGAGTATATGTAGTTTTTTTAGCAAGCGGTAGTCGGACATATATTGTTACACCATGGAACAGAAGTGATGCATAGTAACTGTTGTCTCCTGTGATTATGATTAAAAAGGTCCATCAGATGTACATTGCTGCAACAAGAAGTTTACATATACTATCGATTTGTCATTGCACCCATATGGTATTGCAGTGTCCAGTAATAGTCATCTCTTAATGACTGAGGTAGCTTTTATGCTCGACTTGCATCTTAACTTGCATTGATTGCATGCTTTCCTGACAAAGATCGGACGTTTATACCTTGGGTACTCGGGTTCCACAACCCAATAACAGTAAAGTCATGATAATCGCTATGTAATTGTAATACATGATACGTTAATAAACAGTTTTTATAATTTTATCAGTACATGTATCCCTTTTCCGTTATTTGATTAGTATCTAAAAAATGTGTTTGTGACTCAATGTTACGATACGGTTAACAAGGCTGACTTGACATGATCAGATGATACGGTTAACAAGGCTGACTTGACATGATCAGATGATACGGTTAACAAGGCTGACTTGACATGATCAGATGATACGGTTAACATGGCTGACTTGACATGATCAGATGATACGGTTAACATGGCTGACTTGACATGATCAGATGATACGGTTAACATGGCTGACTTGACTTGTCAGATATACAATCAGTCGTACTAACCAAATTTGCATACAAGTTATATAGAACAGTCCTTAGAGTTAGACAAGTACACTTAGAACGCGAAACCTACGAGTAAGGCGGTGTTATAAATGACTTTGCCGGAATTTTCAGGAGTTCTGTTTTCGTTTTTCTTGTTATTTTGTTTGATGTTAGACATGTAATTGGAATCCTTAGTTTGCCTTATTTAAAAGGCGTTTTTACTATTTGCAAAAACAATTTTATTAAACAAGACACTGTTTGTATCTGTGTTTGACTAGAACGTGACATCCGGCGCTTCCGATCTGTTTTCGACAACACGCCACTACTGACATATAGCATATTATGACAATGTGTTTCAGGTCAATTTTCACAGACCTATCGAGGAACGTTTAGCCAAGGATCCAAGGATAATCTTTTGGTAGGTGCCAACCAGATGTAGCACCAGGTCAAGAGTACAGGGGTATGAAAAAACAGGATCAAAGTTCTCATATGTTCCAGGTAGCAGTATGTTGATTATATAATCTTGATGTAGAACCAACAAGATAATTCTTCTTTGTGTATATAGTCTATTATTATTTTAATGTGTATTTCAGAACATCATTTATGATTTGTAGCTTCGTTCTACAGGTGTGACCTGTCAATAATCTGTTTATCATACCAGAGTATATAAAAATATAATGTAGGTTTTCATTCACAGAAACAACACATCGGAAATATATAAAACGTATGTAAAAATACACAAAAATGTGGCAAATGAATGAAAATATAATGATGACAAAATACCCAGCTTCTTGAACAGCTAGTCTTTTATATGAATGATTTTACATTGTGGGTACCTCCTGCATATTGGGTTAAGTTCTGGGTAAAGTCCGTCATTATTTGATCAAAAGAACAACAAAATGAAACTAATAATTTATTAAAGTTCTTTAAACATTAAAATAAAATCCGTCTGCTTACCTCGCATTTTTACTAACAAATCAGAATTCGGCGAGGTAATTGTTAATACAGGTTAGTACCATAATATCACAAAGCAATATTTATATTTATATTATATTCTGTCCTCTTTTCCCATGACTGATATGTATTTGTTAACAGTCATTTATATAGTTTATACATATCAATTTCCATACACAAAATACACAGTGCAGCAATGACTACAGCACTAAAGAACAAAATATACGGAAATTTGGCTTTCTTCGTTGGACGTGGTAACGCTTTTGTCAGTGGATACAGAGTTCTCTCCCATTGTGTGAGGATAGCTTCCCTTGCCCCTGTCCATGGCAAAGGTCCCATTAAGCGATACTGATATGCTGTATTGGGACCAAACACGCAAGAATAAGCCAATTTAGGGTCCTTTAACCATAGTTTTCCTACAATGTAAAATAATTTGTTATGTGGTATGCAGTGTAGACGAAGCCATTTTCCGATAAGGTTACGATGACAATAAGTTTTGTTATGACTGCAATTTGATTGAACATTAAGGTCTATTAGGGACCAACCATGTTCTGACCTGAGACGCCCTATGATTTAGCATGATGAGTCTCAGAGTCAACACTACTAAGTTGACTGGAATATAATATCACGCGAGTAGTTAAAGTACAGCAGTATTGTGTGTTAGTTATTTAATTGTTCATGTTATGTCTAAAAAGTTGTCGTTAAACGACTAATGTGCAAATCACCATGGCAACATACCAATTAATTGTTTCCATCCTACCGGGGTGGTTTAACAATACACAATCACAAACAAAAACAACACACACGGCATTGCTTTGATCATAGTATATAATACATCGGGGTTCATCAACTTACAGTCAATTACCAAAAAAAAAAACAACATACACATTCTAACACATTTTACTCATTCTAACACATTTTACTCATTCTAACACATTTTACTCCATAAAAACCAAAACATGACCAGCATTGATTTGCATCGTGTTTTACATAAAACCGTTTGCGTTCAACGACATACAATCATTCATTATAAATATACCCAGCACTGGCGTTCAACGACATACAATCATTCATTATAAATATACCCAGCCCTGGCGTCAACGACATACAATCATTAATTATAAATATACCCAGCCCTGGCGTCAACGAAATACAATCATTCATTATAAATATACCCAGCACTGGCGTCAACGAAATACAATCATTCATGATAAATATACCCAGCACTGGCGTCAACGACATAAAATCATTCATTATAAATATACCCAGCACTGGCGTCAACGAAATACAATCATTCATTATAAATATACCCAGCCCTGGCGTCAACGAAATACAATCATTAATTATAAATATACCCAGCCCTGGCGTCAACGACATATAATCATTCATTATACATATACCCAGCACTGGCGTCAACGACATAAAATCATTCATTATAAATATACCCAGCACTGGCGTCAACGACATACAATCATTCATTATAAATATACCCAGCACTGGCGTCAATGACATACAATCATTTACTATAAATATACCCAGCACTGGCGTCAACGACATACTATCATTCACTATAAATATACCCAGCACTGGCGTCAACGACATACTATCATTCATTATAAATATACCCAGCACTGGCGTCAATGACATACAATCATTTACTATAAATATACCCAACACTGGCGTCAAAGACATACTATCATTCACTATAAATATACCCAGCACTGGCGTCAACGACATACTATCATTCACTATAAATATACCCATCATTGCTGTTCAACGACATACACTCATTCACAATAACCAAATACCCAGCACTGGCGTCAACGACATATAATCATTCATTATAAATACACCCAGCACTGGCGTCAACGACATATAATCATTCATTATACATATACCCAGCACTGGCGTCAACGACATAAAATCATTCATTATAAATATACCCAGCACTGGCGTCAACGACATACAATCATTATTATAAATATACCCAGCACTGGCGTTCAACGACATACAATCATTCATTATAAATATACCCATCACCGGCGTCAACGACATGCAATCATTCATTATAAATATACCCAGCACTGGCGTTCAACGACATACAATCATTCATTATAAATATACCCAGCACTGGCGTTCAACGACATACAATCATTCATGATAAATATACCCAGCACTGGCGTCAACGACATACTATCATTCATGATAAATATACCCAGCACTGGCGTCAAAGACATACTATCATTCATGATAAATACACCCAGCACTGGCGTCAAAGACATACTATCATTCATGATAAATACACCCAGCACTGGCGTCAACGACATACAATCATTCATTATAAATATACCCAGCACTGGCGTTCAACGACATACTATCATTCATGATAAATATACCCAGCACTGGCGTCAACGACATACTATCATTCATGATAAATACACCCAGCACTGGCGTCAACGACATACAATCATTCATTATAAATATACCCAGCACTGGCGTCAACGAAATACAATCATTCATGATAAATATACCCAGCACTGGCGTCAACGAAATACAATCATTCATGATAAATATACCCAGCACTGGCGTCAACGACATACTATCATTCATGATAAATATACCCAGCACTGGCGTCAACGACATACTATCATTCATGATAAATACACCCAGCACTGGCGTCAACGACATACAATCATTCATTATAAATATACCCAGCACTGGCGTTCAACGACATACAATCATTCATGATTAATATACCCAGCACTGGCGTCAACGACATACTATCATTCATTATAAATATACCCAGCACTGGCGTCAACGACATTTAATCATTCATTATTAATATACCCAGCACTGCTGTTCAACGACATACACTCATTCACAATAACCAAATACCCAGCACTGGCGTCAACGACATATAATCATTCATTATAAATACACCCAGCACTGGCGTTAACGACATATAATCATTCATTATAAATATACCCAGCACTGGCGTCAACGACATATAATCATTCATTATAAATATACCCAGCACTGGCGTCAACGACATACAATCATTCATTATAAATATACCCAGCACTGGCGTCAACGACATTTAATCATTCATTATTAATATACCCAGCACTGCTGTTCAACGACATACACTCATTCACAATAACCAAATACCCAGCACTTGCGTCAACGACATATAATCATTCATTATAAATACACCCAGCACTGGCGTCAACGACATATAATCATTCATTATAAATACACCCAGCACTGGCGTCAACGACATATAATCATTCATTATAAATATACCCAGCACTGGCGTCAACGACATATAATCATTCATTATAAATATACCCAGCACTGGCGTCAACGACATACAATCATTCATGATAAATATACCCAGCACTGGCGTTCAACGACATACAATCATTCATGATAAATATACCCAGCACTGGCGTCAACGACATATAATCATTCATTATAAATATACCCAGCACTGGCGTCAACGACATACAATCATTCATGATAAATATACCCAGCACTGGCGTCAACGACATACAATCATTCATGATAATTATACCCAGCCCTGGCGTCAACGACATACAATCATTCATTATAAATATACCCAGCACTGGCGTTCAACGACATACAATCATTCATTATAAATATACCCATCACTGGCGTCAACGACATGCAATCATTCATTATAAATATACCCAGCACTGGCGTCAACGACATGCAATCATTCATTATAAATATACCAAGCACTGGCGTCAACGACATACAATCATTCATTATAAATATACCCAGCACTGGCGTTCAACGACATACAATTATTCACTATAACAATATACCCAGCACTGGCGTTCAACGACTTGCAATCATTCCCTATAAATATACCCAGCACTGGCGTCAACGACATGCAATCATTCACTATAAATATACCCAGCACTGGCGTTCAACGACATGCAATTATTCACTATAACAATATACCCAGCACTGGCGTCAACGACATGCAATCATTTACTATATATATATACCAAGCACTGGCGTCAACGACATGCAATCATTTACTATAAATATACCCAGCACTGACGTCAACGACAACAATCATTCATTGTAAATATACCCAGCACTGGCGTTCAACGACATGCAATCATTCATTATAAATATAACCAGCACTGGCGTTCAACGACATACAATCATTCATTATAAATATACCCAGCACTGGCGTCAACGACATGCAAGCATTCATTAACAATATACCCAGCACTGGCGTCAACGACATACAATCATTCACTATAACAATATACCCAGAATTGGGGTTTAACAACTTTCAATCAATCATCAAAAACATACCAATCTTTGGTTTGCATCCCACAATGTCTGCCAGTTCGTCCATGTAATCTATGAAATCAACAACAACGGTATGACGTAGAGACTTGTGGTAGTGCTTAGAAATTTCCTGCCTTGTAAGGTAAATGTCATCCCACATTTCTTTAGAAGATGGCAGTCGTATGATGCCCTGTGGTAAATAGAAGACGTAGAACTCAATAATAATTCTAACTGTCAAAATCGCGTTATAGAAAGATCTAACTCAAACAAATAAACCGTTAGGTGAAATGTGATCATGTACAAGGTAGATACAACCATCATGTATAAGGTATCTAAAAGTCTCATATAACGTGGGATAAGGGGCATCTTATATCAAATCGAGATACCTTACCATTAACGTCGCCTGAAGGGAAATTCTGACCATCGGTATAAAATTGTAGGCAACCCAACTATTACACTTAAATTGACATTAGAGATCTTGTAATCAAATGTTAGGTCACTTGTAGATCGACCCAATACTTAACAGTCGGAAAACCATCATATATAAGATCGCATAATCTGGGGTCTAACAATCAAACTTAAGGTATTGATAAAGAGGAACTAACCTTCACACCTAAGGTTGACTTACAGGAAGGCTTACAAGGTATTGATATAGCGGAACTAACCTTCACACCTAAGGTTGACTTACAGGAATACTTACAAGGTATTGATATAGCGGAACTAACCTTCACACCTAAGGTTGACTTACAGGAATACTTACAAGGTATTGATATAGCGGAACTAACCTTCACACCTAAGGTTGACTTACAGGAAGGCTTACAAGGTATTGATATAGCGGAACTAACCTTCACACCTAAGGTTGACTTACAGGAAGGCTTACAAGGTATTGATATAGAGGAACTAACCTTCACACCTAAGGTTGACTTACAGGAAGGCTTACAAGGTATTGATATAGCGGAACTAACCTTCACACCTAAGGTTGACTTACAGGAAGGCTTACAAGGTATTGATATAGCAGAACTAACCTTCACACCTAAGGTTGACTTACAGGAAGGCTTACAAGGTTTTGATATAGCGGAACTAACCTTCACACCTAAGGTTGACTTACAGGAAGGCTTACAAGGTATTGATATAGCGGAACTAACCTTCACACCTAAGGTTGACTTACAGGAAGGCTTACAAGGTATTGATATAGAGGAACTAACCTTCACATCTAAGGTTGACTTACAGGAAGGCTTACAAGGTATTGATATAGCGGAACTATCCTTCACACCTAAGGTTGACTTACAGGAAGGCTTACAAGGTATTGATATAGAGGAACTAACCTTCACACCTAAGGTTGACTTACAGGAAGGCTTACAAGGTATTGATATAGAGGAACTAACCTTCACACCTAAGGTTGACTTACATGAAGGCTTACATCTATTTAACTTTGTTGTCGAACCATATAAAATCAAATATTGCGGTTGTGATAAAATTATTGCAAGCTTCCATGATCGCACTATAAACTTTGTCGAGTGTATTTATTCTAAGCTTCAATAATCGCGATTTACAGCTTTCACAGACGAATGCTGTTTTATTTTCCTCAAATTTCAAGACATTTTTACTTGAAAATAAAAAGCTTTTACATAAACATTAGTTGTTACGTTGTCAAAAAACCAAAAATGTATTTTTAATACCGTTGACACTTTATAGCCGTAGAAATGGATTTTTTAAAATCTTCAGTTCAGCTACGGGGTCACTATCTGTAATAAAATCTTTCCCTTTCTACGAGGGTAGTTACCAATAGTATCATCATGTTTATTTGTGGAAAAGCTTTTATTTATTATAAAACTGAGGCTGATAGATGTTGAACATATTTCTGTGCTTGGTTTCGGACCGCGCCAACTCATGGAAGGTGAACTTGAAACGAAATCAAACATGGAACGAATTGTATAGTACATCCCTTGGGCTATCTTTTGCACATGCCTTGGGCTATCTTTTGTACATGCCTTGGGCTATCTTAGATCTTAGATTTATTGTAACCTGAATCATGTAATGCATAAAAGGAGATTCTTTTTTCGACTGAAATTACTTCACCTTGAAAACTCTAGTTGCCAGTCTGCACTGAAGTTCTGATACAGGTGTAATGGATCCTAATGGCTGTACACACCCTATTATGGCAAGTGTAGACTTCGTCAGATCGGGAGGAAAGATAAATTTGTACAGATTCACGACGTTATTTCTGACCTCTGTAATTGTCTTGTCCAAATAAGGTAATCCTATCTGAAATCCGGTTGCAAATATGACGACGTCGACATCTTTAAAATGCGTCCCATCCACGAACGTGACGTCCGTTTCTGTAAAATTCTTGACATTTGGCTTGATTTGGATAAGTCCGTTGGCAATTCTAAGGTGGAATTCATCACTAATGAGTGGGTCTTGTGCTCTAGGAGGGTAGCTTGGTTTAATACCATACGTTTCGTGATCAAACCGAGCATTGACAGCCTTTTCCGTTAGTGTATTCAGTAACCAGTTTGGCAAACTTTTTTGAATAAACTGAACTGCTCTCGTTGTTCCCATCATGTCAAACGGCATTCCATTATCTCCGACCCTCGGGATAACCCAACTACCACTCCTTGTACTTAAAACCACCTAAAGAAGATACAACTGACAGTTAAGAAAATATAACTAAAATAGCATGATAGTAATTCATAGCAAACATTAACTATAAAGTATATGGTCATGTTTCAACAAAGTTTCCAAACACCGCTGTAGCAGACACGGAGAAACCAAATTATCAGAAAGGTGGCCCGGCCATCATTTTGAGCTCTTAAATGGAGGAGACCCGGACATAAATTTGGCAAAAGTAAACATTTGTCACATTGTCGTGGTATTCGGCTCTATTTAGAAAGTGTTTTCGTGTATAAAGTAGCGTGAATTGCGATGAAGACAGATAGCAGTTATATGTAGAGTACATCCTAGTCCTATGAAAAGATGGCGGTATACCTATATGACAAACGAAAATAGACTATTTTGTAGCAAATCAATTATTTTATGATTATCCTTAGTTTCGACTTAATGAAGTGTTAAATTTTTGGCACTATGCCAATTTCTACATGATCACGGAGATTTTTACATTTACATTTATTTTAGTCACGGTTCTGTACTGTGTCCACAAAGGTCCACGTAACCCGGCTTTTACTGTGTCTATAAAGGTCCATTAAACTTTGCTTTCGTTGGCAGAAACTCTGACTTGTTTGGATGGTTTTATAGTAAAAGGTTATATTTTGTGTTTTCTTAATGTTGCTTTGCTTTACCTTTGAACTGATCCGACTAAGCTCATTGGCTATATCACCACCTGAGTTGCCTAATCCAATTACCAGTACACGCTTTCCCGTGAATTCTAAGAAATCTCTGTAATATCGAGTATGTAGGATTTTTCCCTTGAATCTGTCTTGACCGTCAAATGTCGGCATTAGAGGTTCAGTGTGGTGACCAGAGGCAGCCATAACGCCATCAAAAACTTCGTCATACGTCTGCCCGGTTTCCAAGTCTTTAATTAGAAGGATCCATTGTCCGTTTTGATAAAAATTGTCAACCGGTTTACAGGTTATCACCTATGTAAATAAACATATTACACAAATGTGCATGACGCTTATATTTTGGAAGTCGAGATCTAAATTGAGGTTTAAATCGCCTTTTGAATTTTTGTAATGTAATAAAGCATAGTTCTCCATATATTTTTTCTCATTAGGTGACATTAATGAGGCGCCACCTATAAAATGTTCCGCCTTATGACAATTAAAAATTTGTTTGTGTGTTGCATCAGAATGCTAAGATGGATGGGGGCAACACATTTATACTGCTTGTTATCACACAGCTGCAATCGAATGAATCTTTGAAACGGGGAAGATTTTATATACATGAGAACCAGCCATGTTTTATTGATGTGTGATTCTTTAGGACGTTAGAGATATTAAAACACAAAATACAAACTTCCGGTGTACTTATATACCGTTGGAGATAATATGGATCATTAAAGATAAGTTTAAACTTTACCCTTTTTTTGAACTGTATATGCTTTTTCAGATTAAAATGTTCAGCATACATATCAAGATACTTCTGGACTAATTTATTATGCATAAACATAGGGTACTCTTTTGGTATTAAAAAATCACTGAACGCCATCATCTCCTTACTGACGTTGATCACCGTCGATTTCATAACACAACCTTGCCCCTCGCGGACTTCATCTGTATAATGCCATAATCCACCTATAATTATATTCGGGATATTTCTATGAGATCTTTTTGGACTAAAAATGTGTCAGGACTTTATATGTTCTGTGAACAATGCGTTACACACTAACAATCCTGAGAAAAGCGGCTCATCGAAGCGTTTTTGTTGTTGCTGTTTTTGAAAACGCATAAAGTGAAACATATTTACCTTGACTTAGTTATCTAAACACCTTTTTGACTTAGTTGTCTTTACGCCTTTTTGTATTTGTTGTCTAGACACATTGTTGACTAAATGACTGCATGAATCGTTGCTAAACGTCCAGTGAGTTATGAACTCGGCTATATTCATTAAAGAAAGAAATCATCTGAGATAAAAGGGAGTGATTTGTTTGTTTGTTTGAATGGTTAACGCCACATCGGCAATTGTTCAGATATATAATACGTGGCGTCTAGTTGTATTGGGGTAGAAAGCCAGGTATCTGGGGGAAACCCCCAACCTTCGGGAGGAAAACTGGCAACATCAGTGTTATCATGGCAACAATGTAGATTAACCACTCGGCAAATGAAGCACCGAAAGGCGGTTGACCAATGGGAAGGAAATTTTGTCTTTCTCCCATGTAAAAGCATCGACATTGACCTTCTGGTGTCTGACCTTTTATTTCGTATCTTATGTGTTGAATAGAAAAGAAGATACCAAGACGTGACGAAAAATCGTATGTTATCTATGAAAACAATCAGAGACAAAACAAGAAAAAAGGTATTACGCACCTATGCTGTCAGACTGCTCAAAACATACGGGTATCAAATCCTCATCCAGACAGCACTTGATTGCCGGTAATCCACTAGCCCCTGCACCAATTACTGCAATTCGTTTTGCCTTGGAATAAAAATGGAAATGGCGTCGAGTACACTGCGTACTGGATAATACTTTATTTAATATATATATAGAAACCCCGTTGTATCGATCTACTTAATTTTAACATTGCCGAAAAAAAGAATTTTAAAAACATGATAAAATATTATAACAATCAGAATTGGCGAAATAGAGAGACTAGTAATATCAGTGGATATAACTAAGAAGAAAAACGAGATAAGATTGTTTATTTATGTTGTTTATAGTTGACGAAAATAATATAATTTTATTGTAAATAAAATGTTTTTATGTTGGCGACAAAAAGTTATTTTCGAGCAAAGGGAAACATAAGGATTTTGAAAACTTGTTTGTGTATACAATTAATTAAATTGTTACTTTGAAATTATGTAACGATTGAATAGATTTGTAATTATGTAACCATCAGCGACCAATCAGATTTCAGATGTCATGTGACCCTCAGATGCTAACTGATTTCTGTTGTGAAAAGGTCACGTTTAATTCTGCACATAGACGAAAGAAAATGAAATTAAAAGAATTACAATCTTTAATTGGTCTCTTGAATTTTGCTTGTTTGGTAGTTTGTCCTGGCAGAACTTTTTTAAGACATTTAATTAATCTCACTATAGGTGTAAAAAGCCCTTCACATTTTGTACGTTTAACAAGAGAAGGTAGGGCGGACATTGAGGCTTGGAAAATATTTATTGATAATTTCAATGGTAAATCATTTTTCATATCCGATAAATGGCAATCTTCAGACTTTTATCAATTATATACAGATGCCGCTGGATCAATAGGATATGCAGCTGTTTTTGGGTCGTGGTGGTTTGCTAAAAAATGGATGGTTGATACGAGTCATTATTAAATTACAGTGAAAGAATTATTTCCCATTATCTTAGCACTTGAAATATGGGGTAAACATATGCAAAATTCAAAAGTTCTGTTTTTATCAGACAATTAGGCGGTAGTGGAAATTATAAATAAGAAGTCAAGTCGGGACAAAGTGTTGATGAAACTCATCCGCAGGCTTGTTGTCACATCTATGACACATAATATTCTTTTTAGAGCGAAATTTATTGCAGAAAAAATAAATACTGTGGCTGACTGTTTGTCACGTTTTCAATTTCAGAAAGCCAAAAAAGTGGCACCATGGCTGAGTCCTCAAGAAACACACGTTCCAACCAATCTTATATACATCTGACTCCACAAACATTGCACATTTTACGGTCATCTTTGTCATATTCTGCATGCAAGACGTACCATCATGCATGGAAACTTTTCTTTGAATTCAACCCAACAGTTTCAAGTTTACCCTTATCTGTGGTAGACGTTTGTAATTTCATCGGCCATTTATTTGGTAAATCTCTAAGCCTAAACACCATTACTTCACATGTTTCCGCTCTTAGTTATGTACATAAGCTTTTTGGTTTGTTTGACCCTACCACACAGTTTATCATAAAAAAATTGTTAAAAGGATGTGAACATCTCAAAGGTTCTGCTGATACCAGGCTACCTATTACCAATGAATTTCTTTTCAAATTAGTAACAATTTTACTAAAAGCTGTTTTTCTTTTATCATTTCATGCGTTTCTGCGATTGGGGGAAATACTTATCAGGGTTAAATCAGATACAGACAGAGTCCTTAAAAAGCATGATGTTAAGATAAACAAGTCAAACGGAATTTTACAACAAAGTGCGACTATAACTCTTAGATCATATAAAAATATGAAACATAATAAACCTGTTACTATCTCACTGTCAGCCAATTTAGACAATCAAATGGTTTGCCCGGCTAAAGCATTAGAGTTATATTTAGCCCATTTTAGCCACTCTGACGGACCTTTATTTCAATTTCAGAATGGTAAACCTGTAACTCACCAGTTTGTTACTAAGAATTTATCTTTACTTTTGGAATTTATGGGCTTAAATTCAAAATTATACAAAGGTCATAGTTTTCGCATTGGTGCTGCGACTCATGCTGCATCATTAGGGATACCAGAAACTAAAATTCGTCAATTCGGACGTTGGAACTCAAATGTAGTTAATCATTATATTCGCATTTCAAACTTTCATACATAGAAATTTTAAATAGTCTTGTGTTTTGTTTCATTTTCTCTATCTCCATGTCTGTAATCATAGGAGATGTACATGAGGTCAGGATATGCCTGCTCATATATTGTATATTCAGTTTAGTTAATAATTTTAATTGCTATCTTTTTATGTTTATCATTTGTCTCTCATATGCTATCATAATCATTAGTCAGGAGATGCCTGCTAATAAAGTCTTGTCAAGGTCAATATGTGGTGGTTGTCTCAATCTTGGGAATTATTTTTAAACTGTGTTACTTTAATTGCACTTTAATCAACAAGGGGTCAGCATGTGGCTGCTCTTCAACAAGCATGTGTTTTTATTATATTTTTATTTTATGTGTTATACTTAACTTTTATGATCTGTGCTTTAAAATTTTTATACTTATATAGAATTGCACCATGTGCTTCTTAAAACGTATGGTACTTTATTGAGTATGTATATCTTTTCAAAATTAACGAGCAATAAATCCAGGTTTGGCCGTTACCCCTTTGGGTTTTTTGTGGCCAATTTTTAAGGGCCAACCCCTTTTTGTCTTAGATTGACAGGGAGTGTTTTTTACATTATGTTGATATTGATCATTTACTGTTTTGAGGAAACCTTGTATAACACTCCCTGTTTGTATGTATATATATTTTAACTTTCGTCATTTTAAATAAAATGACATTTCCTGGAATTTCGAGTTTGTTTTTATCCTTAACCACCCTGAGATAAAAAACAAGTGGATTAATTGCCCTGGATTAATATGCCATTTGATATTAGTCTATGAACTTTGGAAGGAGGACTATGGCAGTATCAAATGGCTTTGACTGCTGCTTGTAGTTGTAAATATGGTAATTTAAATAACAAGGATACATACATAGAGTCCAACATAAAGTGTATTAATAAATAGATCGATACCGTGATGTCCTACTATACTGCGAATATGAACACAAAGTTCATACTTCCCCGGTACTTGGATAAACTACGTGCAATTATCTGAGTTGGAGCTAGGAAGTTTATATTTGTAAATACAATGTTAACTTTTAGTTCATGTCTGCCGAGTCAGTTCACGATTTACCATGGTATAGCGTACACAAGACGTCCAGTATATACCCGGTACACAGTCAAACCTGCGGTGGCACAGTCCCGAATGGCCATTACGGTACATACCTGCTGAGGCACAGTGTTCCAAACGGTACTATGCCATTAGGTATCTATCAGTTCATGTCTTCATATGGGCAAGGTATTTTAACAAAGTGGATCAATAAATTATGATAAAATATAAAGTATGAAAACCGATCAGAACCAGCGAGACATAATCGAAAAGCCAAATGACCTCAGGCTAGCTTTTTGCGTTCACTTATCATATTTGTCCTGATATGTCAACCTTTCCTAACACAATGATAGTGAATATATCTACCAAGATCTTTCAATGTTGTATTTGTTGCATTGCTTATTATTTCCCATCGTCTACTATCAATCTCATATCTTGGGTTTATTCGGATTTTGTGAAAATTCAAGGTCTGAAACCCAAACCCGTTTACAGTTTAAACTTGCTGTTTTCCACTATTGTGCATTAAAGAGAAATAAGATGTTATTCAACAGAGAATATCGGCTAGCAGAAAATCGTACCTGCATGAGCGTTTGACAAACATTGCAACAAAAATACACATGTTCGGCCATCACATTTCATCATCAGTACACATGTACCGACATTAAATTGCAACATAAATACATATATATGGACATCACATTACAACATAAATACACATGCATGTACCGACATCACATTTACAACACAAGCACACAAGTAAGGATATAACATTGCAACATATGTACACATGTAAGGACATCACATTGCAATATAAATACATATGTACCGAAATCACATTACACCATAAATGTACATGCACGGACATCACATAAAAGCATATGTAAGGACATCACATTACAACATATGTACACATGTACCGACACCACATTGCAACATAAAAACATATGTATGGACATCACATTACAACATAAGATCACATGTACGGACATCACATTACAACATAAATACACATGTTCAGACAACACATTACAACATAAGTACACATGTACCGATATCACATTGCAACATCTGTACAATAAGGCGCATGCTCGAAAGGACAAGACGTGTATTAAAACCAGAGTATAAAACTTGAGTTATTTATGTGAAAATGACATTTTTCATGAACTAGTTTTGCCACAAATCAAACCACAGGGATGTAAGTTTCAAAAACGGATGAGGCTACGGATAAAATCGTCGATTATTATACGTTGGAAAATTGAAAACTGAAAATGGAATATGTAAGTAGTGAGTAGTGAGTTCATCTCATCAGTATATGTAAACTTTAAAACTAAATACGTCATCTGTAGCCGCCATTTTTTTCGTTGTGTTTACAAACAACACTGACTACTATCTGTAACGTTAAAATGGATCCTAATGGTTCCTATCTCGAAAACATTGATCCCATACGATTTAGAAGGGACAGCAAGCCATCTCCCTCAGAAAGACAAGATTGTAAAAGACGAAACACCATGTCGTCCCCTTCTGACTACAATATTCACAGTCATGATCGTGGTGATGACTTCCATACCCACCAACAAACATATATCTCACCCAGTACGAGCCATTCACAGCTGCAACCATCTACATTTATGCTACACCCAGCAGATATAGCAGCCATATCACACCAAATTAAATTAGCCATCAAAGATGAACTTGCTCAATATATAAGATCTTTGGTTAATAAATGAGGAAATTCAAGAATGCCTTAAAGAAACAATCCAACCCCTCCAACACCAACTTGAAATACTCCGCTCTGAAAATACCCAACTCAAAGCGGACATAGACACATTAGAGCAGTACGGAAGGCGTGAGCTCATACGTGTTAATGGTGTCGTTGAGTCAACAGACGAAAATACCACCGATATAGTAAAAAATATTGTTAAGTCGATTGTTCCTGATCTAAACGAGGGAGAGATAATAAGATCTCATCGAGTCGGAAACCCAAATAAGAAAACTCAAAATCCAAGACAAATAATTGTCCGTCTAAAAGACAAAACTGTAAAACAGAAAATCTTGAAAGCGAGTAAAGATCTCAAAGATGGTGAACTTTATAAGCATATCCTTATTAATGAAGACCTAACTAAGACACGCAATAGTATTGCGTACAGAGCTCGTCAACTAAAAAATAAAAGTTTATCTCACAAACTTGGACCATAGATGGTAAAATATTCATTAAGTTCCATAGCGGAAGAATTGTTACTGTTACAACTGATAACGCTTTGAAAAAAATTGATCAAGGAAAACTTTCCAGAAGCATTTGTCATAGCCTATCCGCCACCCAAACCACAGACTGACAGACAGGACACTGGAGCAGTGCAATACACACAGTCATTTGCTGGTGTCAAATCGCACTTTGCAGAGTTTTCAAATGAATTCAAAACAGTATTAAGTATATTCATTTTGTTACTACTTATAGGACGTATAATTCTCAACATTTGAGTAGATAGTAAATTTTAATTTTATTAGAATTGCAAAGTCTTTTTTGGTAAAAGTTTTTGTTTCCATTGCAAAAATCAACTTTCTCTCATCCCTGTGGTGTCGATTCATCCCAGGTTATGAATATTCTCTTACTTTGTTTTATCATATTTTGTTTATTATTTCCTCTTTTTAGAAACTTTCCTACATACAGCTATATCTTGCACCTTTTAAATCCATATTTATTCTTCACAACTCCTCCACTTGAAATGCAGTTCATATTGTATATCGTTCCGACAATGAATTTATTATTTTTGAACTTGTACGATCTAATTATTGTATAAAAAACGTGCGTAACACCCACTCTCCAATTTTCTTTTCACACCTTTCTGGTGTGACATAATTAATCATGGGTGTTTGTATAGAGCAATACCGTACTAGAGTGGGTAATTTTGTGATGACCCATAAACTTGGTCCGAAAGTTTTATTGAATATAAATGAAGTGTTGCTTGTGTATATAATATATTTTAGTGCAGATAAAAAACGTGCATTGAGATTGTTACTTTTGTTATATTGCAATGTATTGGTATACAGCGAGAAGAAAACAAATTGCACTTCGAAAAATAGTTTCTGTATTGATTATGCGAACATGTTCAATACTGTAAATATTTCTTTTGTGATTTTCATTATTCAAATGTTACTTATCATTTCGGGATTAGAAACTAATCCAGGTCCTATAAATGATGGTAGTGAGACAAGCTCACAATGTGATATTTCTGAAAATTCAGATATTCCAAGCTTATTCGAGACATTTTCTACGTCCTTATCTTTTTTACATTTAAATATCCAAAGTATTGTACCGAAGTTAGATGTGATAATTGCAGAATATTCTGATTTTGATATTTTATCATTTTCTGAAACTTGGTTAAACATATCTGTTACCGATGACTAGTTATTTCTCTTAAATTACCACAGGCCATTCAGGAGGGATAGGGGCATCGATAAAAATGGGGGTGGAATTATTGTTTATGTTAAAGAAAATATTCATGCTATTAGACGTTTAGACCTAGAGCCAACAGACTTAGAGGTCATTTGGCTTGAAGTAAGTATTCACCAGAAAAAATTTCTATACGGGACATACTATATTCCTCCTGGTGGTCCTGTTGATATTTGGAGAAAGGTTGAGGACTCGGTGGAGTCTGCCAGAATGTTATAAATTGTGATCATATTATTATTACTGGTGATTTTAATGATAATCATTTTTTAGCGAATCCCAAAATGAAAAGTATATGTACTAGGTTTAGTTTGCAGCAACTTATTGAAGAGCCTACAAATTTTACGGAACATTCGTCTTCATTGATTGATCTCATAATTACAGATGATCAGTTTTTTGTACCATATGTTACTGTTGGTCCACCACTTCTTGATCAAATTCGATATCATTGCCCTGTTATTGGCTTTGTTAATTCCCCTAAACCCTCTAATAAGTCATTTAAACGTAAAATTTGTCTTTATAACCAGGGCAACTACGATCTGTATAGGCAGATGTTGGCTAACGTCGATTGGGAAAATATCCTGAACACTAATGATATAGATAAAATTGTGAGCGATGTAACCGGTTGTATTTTACATGCAGCGGATTCTTGCATTCCGAATCGTTTTGTACCTTTTCGGAAAAATAATCCTGTATGGCTCACAAGCGAGATAAAAAAACTTATCAGGTCGAAAAACCGTCTACATACTAAAGCAAAACGTTCTGGTAGACCGACTGATTAGGACAAATTTAAGAAAGTAAGAAATAATGTGACGTCACATGTGAGACTCGCTCGTGAAAAACACCGCATAGAATTGATTAATCGATTGTCCATCGAGAAATGTTCATCAAAATCTTGGTGGACAATTTGTAATAAGATATCAGGAATTAAACCAGCACGTTTAGACGTACCAACACTTCTTATTGGTGATAGCTTAGTTTTTGATGATGTGACAAAGCAAACTGTCTTAATGACTTCTTTGCTTTGCAGACCGAATTAGATGGGACTAATGCTACACTCCCTGACATCACAACTAATCGAGAACATAAATTAGAAAATATTGTATTAGATGAACATGATGTAGAAGATGTTCTTTCCATTTTAAATATTAACAAAGCCTCCGGGCCTGACGCAATAAATCCTCGAATTTTGAAGGAAGCATCGTCTATTTTAAAATACCCTTTATGTAAACTTTTTAACATGTCGTTATCTTCGTCTTACTTCCCAACTGAATGGAAGAGGGCGAACGTAACATCAGTTTTCAAAAATGGATCACCGAGCGAAGTCAAAAACTATAGACCTATTTCATTACTAAGCATTATTTCAAAATGTATGGAGAGATGTGTATATAAACATGTACATAATTTCTTATTACAAAATGAGATAATTACTCCTAGTCAGTTGGGGTTTACCAGAGGCGATTCTGCTATAAATCAGCTAGTGTGCATGTCCAATGATATCGAGAAAGCATTAGATAGCGGGAAAGAAATAAGGGTTGTCTTTTGTGACATAAGCAAGTCATTTGACCGCTTATTCAAACTGCAAAACTACGGTGTTAGTGGGAATCTGTTAAACTGGTTCAAAAATTATCTTTCTGGGAGGGAGCAAAGGGTGGTATTCAGTGGTGGAAGTTCTAGTTGGAGATCTATTAAAGCAGGCGTTCCCCAGGGTTCTATACTGGGGCCCTTGCTATTTTTGCTATTCATTAATGATATAGTAGACGATTTAAAAGCATGTGTCAAACTGTTTGCAGACGACACTAGCATTTATATAACTGTAGACAATCTCATATCTGCTGCCGACATACTAAATAAAGATCTAGATAAGATTCACAACTGGTCAAAACAGTGGTTAGTAAAATTTAACCCAACTAAGACCGAAACAATAACTATATCCCGTAAAACCGTCAAGCCAATACATCCGTCTATCTCTATGGACGGCCATAATATTCAAGAGGTTGCTTCTCACAAACACCTAGGCATTTATTTTTCTAGTAATGGTTCTTGGCATGACCACATCGAATATATTGTTAAAAAGGCATATACTAGAGTAAATATTTTGCGTAAGATGCGTTTCGTCCTTGACAGGTATGTTTTGGAGAAAATGTACTTTTCCTATATAAGACCTATTCTTGAGTATGGTGACGTCATATGGCATAATCAAACCCAACATCTTATCAATAAGTTAGAGAGCGTTCAAGTGAAAGCTATGCGGATTATAACGGGAGGGACAAGATTAACATCATTGGAAAAACTATATCAAGATACAGGGTGGGAGACACTTTCGGCCAGAAGGGAAAAGATTATCAACAAGGAATCCCCTTGCTACTTATGGGACCTTGTACCTAACTCAGTTGGAGATAGACACGGTCATTTTACTCGTCAAGTAAACAACATTCGCACACGCACAAACCTATACTCCGATTACTTTCTACCTTATACTATCCGTCTGTGGAACAGTTTGCCTCTGGAGATACGAACGTCTGGTTCGTTGAGTATTTTTGGGCGCAGACTAGAGACACAGAAAAAGCCATGTCCAAAATATTATTATACAGGGACAAGAAAGGGACAAGTTCTACATGCAAGGCTTCGCATGAACAGCAGCTCACTAAACGAACATCTGTTCCTGCGAAACCTTGTTAACTCTCCAAACTGTTCATGTGGTCATGTCGAATCAACTTACCATTTCCTTTTTAAATGTCAAAAGTACGATCAGCTACGTACTTTAACCTTACATACACTTAATCCTCCTCTCGATATAAACTTATTATTGTATGGGTCAGATTCTTTATCTTTAGATGAAAATACTCATGTATTTAAACTTGTTCAAAAATATATTGTTCAGAACAAACGCTTCTGATAAACTGCATTTCAAAAATTATTTCATTTTCCTCAATACCTTGTATCTTTTTCGATCTTATTGTCATATTTAATACTATATACTTTACGAACTTAGTTTTATTTATATTCTTCACATATAATTTGATGGTTGAATGGATGTTATTTAATAAGCATGCATTATGTATGTTTAATGTTTAAATTGTTTGTATTATAACGGAGACGGATTAATATAAGCTAATTGCTTGTTTCCGAATCCCATTGTTATATTTTGTTCTAATTATTTGTAAACATGTATGATACTATCAATAAAATATGTTTAAACTAACATCTGTACACATGTACGAACATCACATTTCAAAATTAATACAATTGTAAGGACGTCACATTGCAACATAAATTCACATGTACGAACATCAGAATAAAACATTAATACATATGTACGAACTTCACATTACAACATAAATACACAAGTACGGATATCATACAGTAGACCAGTACGTATATAGACTTACCATTATCTCTTTCTTGTTTTAGAAAATAACCACCAGATTTAATATTACTTCAGATTTATATACATTCGACCCCCTTAACTTTTGACGGACCTTTATTTCAATTTCAGAATGGTAAACCTGTAACTCACCAGTTTGTTACTAAGAATTTATCTTTACTTTTGGAATTTATGGGCTTAAATTCAAAATTATACAAAGGTCATAGTTTTCGCATTGGTGCTGCGACTCATGCTGCATCATTAGGGATACCAGAAACAAAAATTCGTCAATTCGGACGTTGGAACTCAAATGTAGTTAATCATTATATTCGCATTTCAAACTTTCATACATAGAAATTTTAAATAGTCTTGTGTTTTGTTTCATTTTCTCTATCTCCATGTCTGTAATCATAGGAGATGTACATGAGGTCAGGATATGCCTGCTCATATATTGTATATTCAGTTTAGTTAATAATTTTAATTGCTATCTTTTTATGTTTATCATTTGTCTCTCATATGCTATCATAATCATTAGTCAGGAGATGCCTGCTAATAAAGTCTTGTCAAGGTCAATATGTGGTGGTTGTCTCAATCTTGGGAATTATTATTAAACTGTGTTAGTGTAATTGCACTTTAATCAACAAGGGGTCAGCATGTGGCTGCTCTTCAACAAGCATGTGTTTTTATTATATTTTTATTTTATGTGTTATACTTAACTTTTATGATCTGTGCTTTAAAATTTTTATACTTATATAGAATTGCACCATGTGCTTCTTAAAACGTATGGTACTTTATTGAGTATGTATATCTTTTCAAAACGAGCAATAAATCCAGGTTTGGCCGTTACCCCTTTGGGTTTTTTGTGGCCAATTTTTAAGGGCCAACCCCTTTTTGTCTTAGATTGACAGGGAGTGTTTTTTACATTATGTTGATATTGATCATTTACTGTTTTGAGGAAACCTTGTATAACACTCCCTGTTTGTATGTATATATATTTTAACTTTCGTCATTTTAAATAAAATGACATTTCCTGGAATTTCGAGTTTGTTTTTATCCTTAACCACCCTGAGATAAAAAACAAGTGGATTAATTGCCCTGGATTAATATGCCATTTGATATTAGTCTATGAACTTTGGAAGGAGGACTATGGCAGTATCAAATGGCTTTGACTGCTGCTTGTAGTTGTAAATATGGTAATTTAAATAACAAGGATACATACATAGAGTCCAACATAAAGTGTATTAATAAATAGATCGATACCGTGATGTCCTACTATACTGCGAATATGAACACAAAGTTCATACTTCCCCGGTACTTGGATAAACTACGTGCAATTATCTGAGTTGGAGCTAGGAAGTTTATATTTGTAAATACAATGTTAACTTTTAGTTCATGTCTGCCGAGTCAGTTCACGATTTACCATGGTATAGCGTACACAAGACGTCCAGTATATACCCGGTACACAGTCAAACCTGCGGTGGCACAGTCCCGAATGGCCATTACGGTACATACCTGCTGAGGCACAGTGTTCCAAACGGTACTATGCCATTAGGTATCTATCAGTTCATGTCTTCATATGGGCAAGGTATTTTAACAAAGTGGATCAATAAATTATGATAAAATATAAAGTATGAAAACCGATCAGAACCAGCGAGACATAATCGAAAAGCCAAATGACCTCAGGCTAGCTTTTTGCGTTCACTTATCATATTTGTCCTGATATGTCAACCTTTCCTAACACAATGATAGTGAATATATCTACCAAGATCTTTCAATGTTGTATTTGTTGCATTGCTTATTATTTCCCATCGTCTACTATCAATCTCATATCTTGGGTTTATTCGGATTTTGTGAAAATTCAAGGTCTGAAACCCAAACCCGTTTACAGTTTAAACTTGCTGTTTTCCACTATTGTGCATTAAAGAGAAATAAGATGTTATTCAACAGAGAATATCGGCTAGCAGAAAATCGTACCTGCATGAGCGTTTGACAAACATTGCAACAAAAATACACATGTTCGGCCATCACATTTCATCATCAGTACACATGTACCGACATTAAATTGCAACATAAATACATATATATGGACATCACATTACAACATAAATACACATGCATGTACCGACATCACATTTACAACACAAGCACACAAGTAAGGATATAACATTGCAACATATGTACACATGTAAGGACATCACATTGCAACATAAATACATATGTACCGAAATCACATTACACCATAAATTTACATGCACGGACATCACATAAAAGCATATGTAAGGACATCACATTACAACATATGTACACATGTACCGACACCACATTGCAACATAAAAACATATGTATGGACATCACATTACAACATAAGATCACATGTACGGACATCACATTACAACATAAATACACATGTTCAGACAACACATTACAACATAAGTACACATGTACCGATATCACATTGCAACATCTGTACAATAAGGCGCATGCTCGAAAGGACAAGACGTGTATTAAAACCAGAGTATAAAACTTGAGTTATTTATGTGAAAATGACATTTTTCATGAACTAGTTTTGCCACAAATCAAACCACAGGGATGTAAGTTTCAAAAACGGATGAGGCTACGGATAAAATCGTCGATTATTATACGTTGGAAAATTGAAAACTGAAAATGGAATATGTAAGTAGTGAGTAGTGAGTTCATCTCATCAGTATATGTAAACTTTAAAACTAAATACGTCATCTGTAGCCGCCATTTTTTTCGTTGTGTTTACAAACAACACTGACTACTATCTGTAACGTTAAAATGGATCCTAATGGTTCCTATCTCGAAAACATTGATCCCATACGATTTAGAAGGGACAGCAAGCCATCTCCCTCAGAAAGACAAGATTGTAAAAGACGAAACACCATGTCGTCCCCTTCTGACTACAATATTCACAGTCATGATCGTGGTGATGACTTCCATACCCACCAACAAACATATATCTCACCCAGTACGAGCCATTCACAGCTGCAACCATCTACATTTATGCTACACCCAGCAGATATAGCAGCCATATCACACCAAATTAAATTAGCCATCAAAGATGAACTTGCTCAATATATAAGATCTTTAGTTAATAAATGAGGAAATTCAAGAATGCCTTAAAGAAACAATCCAACCCCTCCAACACCAACTTGAAATACTCCGCTCTGAAAATACCCAACTCAAAGCGGACATAGACACATTAGAGCAGTACGGAAGGCGTGAGCTCATACGTGTTAATGGTGTCGTTGAGTCAACAGACGAAAATACCACCGATATAGTAAAAAATATTGTTAAGTCGATTGTTCCTGATCTAAACGAGGGAGAGATAATAAGATCTCATCGAGTCGGAAACCCAAATAAGAAAACTCAAAATCCAAGACAAATAATTGTCCGTCTAAAAGACAAAACTGTAAAACAGAAAATCTTGAAAGCGAGTAAAGATCTCAAAGATGGTGAACTTTATAAGCATATCCTTATTAATGAAGACCTAACTAAGACACGCAATAGTATTGCGTACAGAGCTCGTCAACTAAAAAATAAAAAGTTTATCTCACAAACATGGACCATAGATGGTAAAATATTCATTAAGTTCCATAGCGGAAGAATTGTTACTGTTACAACTGATAACGCTTTGAAAAAAATTGATCAAGGAAAACTTTCCAGAAGCATTTGTCATAGCCTATCCGCCACCCAAACCACAGACTGACAGACAGGACACTGGAGCAGTGCAATACACACAGTCATTTGCTGGTGTCAAATCGCACTTTGCAGAGTTTTCAAATGAATTCAAAACAGTATTAAGTATATTCATTTTGTTACTACTTATAGGACGTATAATTCTCAACATTTGAGTAGATAGTAAATTTTAATTTTATTAGAATTGCAAAGTCTTTTTTGGTAAAAGTTTTTGTTTCCATTGCAAAAATCAACTTTCTCTCATCCCTGTGGTGTCGATTCATCCCAGGTTATGAATATTCTCTTACTTTGTTTTATCATATTTTGTTTATTATTTCCTCTTTTTAGAAACTTTCCTACATACAGCTATATCTTGCACCTTTTAAATCCATATTTATTCTTCACAACTCCTCCACTTGAAATGCAGTTCTTATTGTATATCGTTCCGACAATGAATTTATTATTTTTGAACTTGTACGATCTAATTATTGTATAAAAAACGTGCGTAACACCCACTCTCCAATTTTCTTTTCACACCTTTCTGGTGTGACATAATTAATCATGGGTGTTTGTATAGAGCAATACCGTACTAGAGTGGGTAATTTTGTGATGACCCATAAACTTGGTCCGAAAGTTTTATTGAATATAAATGAAGTGTTGCTTGTGTATATAATATATTTTAGTGCAGATAAAAAACGTGCATTGAGATTGTTACTTTTGTTATATTGCAATGTATTGGTATACAGCGAGAAGAAAACAAATTGCACTTCGAAAAATAGTTTCTGTATTGATTATGCGAACATGTTCAATACTGTAAATATTTCTTTTGTGATTTTCATTATTCAAATGTTACTTATCATTTCGGGATTAGAAACTAATCCAGGTCCTTTAAATGATGGTAGTGAGACAAGCTCACAATGTGATATTTCTGAAAATTCAGATATTCCAAGCTTATTCGAGACATTTTCTACGTCCTTATCTTTTTTACATTTAAATATCCAAAGTATTGTACCGAAGTTAGATGTGATAATTGCAGAATATTCTGATTTTGATATTTTATCATTTTCTGAAACTTGGTTAAACATATCTGTTACCGATGACTAGTTATTTCTCTTAAATTACCACAGGCCATTCAGGAGGGATAGGGGCATCGATAAAAATGGGGGTGGAATTATTGTTTATGTTAAAGAAAATATTCATGCTATTAGACGTTTAGACCTAGAGCCAACAGACTTAGAGGTCATTTGGCTTGAAGTTAGTATTCACCAGAAAAAATTTCTATACGGGACATACTATATTCCTCCTGGTGGTCCTGTTGATATTTGGAGAAAGGTTGAGGACTCGGTGGAGTCTGCCAGAATGTTATAAATTGTGATCATATTATTATTACTGGTGATTTTAATGATAATCATTTTTTAGCGAATCCCAAAATGAAAAGTATATGTACTAGGTTTAGTTTGCAGCAACTTATTGAAGAGCCTACAAATTTTACGGAACATTCGTCTTCATTGATTGATCTCATAATTACAGATGATCAGTTTTTTGTACCATATGTTACTGTTGGTCCACCACTTCTTGATCAAATTCGATATCATTGCCCTGTTATTGGCTTTGTTAATTCCCCTAAACCCTCTAATAAGTCATTTAAACGTAAAATTTGTCTTTATAACCAGGGCAACTACGATCTGTATAGGCAGATGTTGGCTAACGTCGATTGGGAAAATATCCTGAACACTAATGATATAGATAAAATTGTGAGCGATGTAACCGGTTGTATTTTACATGCAGCGGATTCTTGCATTCCGAATCGTTTTGTACCTTTTCGGAAAAATAATCCTGTATGGCTCACAAGCGAGATAAAAAAACTTATCAGGTCGAAAAACCGTCTACATACTAAAGCAAAACGTTCTGGTAGACCGACTGATTAGGACAAATTTAAGAAAGTAAGAAATAATGTGACGTCATATGTGAGACTCGCTCGTGAAAAACACCGCATAGAATTGATTAATCGATTGTCCATCGAGAAATGTTCATCAAAATCTTGGTGGACAATTTGTAATAAGATATCAGGAATTAAACCAGCACGTTTAGACGTACCAACACTTCTTATTGGTGATAGCTTAGTTTTTGATGATGTGACAAAGCAAACTGTCTTAATGACTTCTTTGCTTTGCAGACCGAATTAGATGGGACTAATGCTACACTCCCTGACATCACAACTAATCGAGAACATAAATTAGAAAATATTGTATTAGATGAACATGATGTAGAAGATGTTCTTTCCATTTTAAATATTAACAAAGCCTCCGGGCCTGACGCAATAAATCCTCGAATTTTGAAGGAAGCATCGTCTATTTTAAAATACCCTTTATGTAAACTTTTTAACATGTCGTTATCTTCGTCTTACTTCCCAACTGAATGGAAGAGGGCGAACGTAACATCAGTTTTCAAAAATGGATCACCGAGCGAAGTCAAAAACTATAGACCTATTTCATTACTAAGCATTATTTCAAAATGTATGGAGAGATGTGTATATAAACATGTACATAATTTCTTATTACAAAATGAGATAATTACTCCTAGTCAGTTGGGGTTTACCAGAGGCGATTCTGCTATAAATCAGCTAGTGTGCATGTCCAATGATATCGAGAAAGCATTAGATAGCGGGAAAGAAATAAGGGTTGTCTTTTGTGACATAAGCAAGTCATTTGACCGCTTATTCAAACTGCAAAACTACGGTGTTAGTGGGAATCTGTTAAACTGGTTCAAAAATTATCTTTCTGGGAGGGAGCAAAGGGTGGTATTCAGTGGTGGAAGTTCTAGTTGGAGATCTATTAAAGCAGGCGTTCCCCAGGGTTCTATACTGGGGCCCTTGCTATTTTTGCTATTCATTAATGATATAGTAGACGATTTAAAAGCATGTGTCAAACTGTTTGCAGACGACACTAGCATTTATATAACTGTAGACAATCTCATATCTGCTGCCGACATACTAAATAAAGATCTAGATAAGATTCACAACTGGTCAAAACAGTGGTTAGTAAAATTTAACCCAACTAAGACCGAAACAATAACTATATCCCGTAAAACCGTCAAGCCAATACATCCGTCTATCTCTATGGACGGCCATAATATTCAAGAGGTTGCTTCTCACAAACACCTAGGCATTTATTTTTCTAGTAATGGTTCTTGGCATGACCACATCGAATATATTGTTAAAAAGGCATATACTAGAGTAAATATTTTGCGTAAGATGCGTTTCGTCCTTGACAGGTATGTTTTGGAGAAAATGTACTTTTCCTATATAAGACCTATTCTTGAGTATGGTGACGTCATATGGCATAATCAAACCCAACATCTTATCAATAAGTTAGAGAGCGTTCAAGTGAAAGCTATGCGGATTATAACGGGAGGGACAAGATTAACATCATTGGAAAAACTATATCAAGATACAGGGTGGGAGACACTTTCGGCCAGAAGGGAAAAGATTATCAACAAGGAATCCCCTTGCTACTTATGGGACCTTGTACCTAACTCAGTTGGAGATAGACACGGTCATTTTACTCGTCAAGTAAACAACATTCGCACACGCACAAACCTATACTCCGATTACTTTCTACCTTATACTATCCGTCTGTGGAACAGTTTGCCTCTGGAGATACGAACGTCTGGTTCGTTGAGTATTTTTGGGCGCAGACTAGAGACACAGAAAAAGCCATGTCCAAAATATTATTATACAGGGACAAGAAAGGGACAAGTTCTACATGCAAGGCTTCGCATGAACAGCAGCTCACTAAACGAACATCTGTTCCTGCGAAACCTTGTTAACTCTCCAAACTGTTCATGTGGTCATGTCGAATCAACTTACCATTTCCTTTTTAAATGTCAAAAGTACGATCAGCTACGTACTTTAACCTTACATACACTTAATCCTCCTCTCGATATAAACTTATTATTGTATGGGTCAGATTCTTTATCTTTAGATGAAAATACTCATGTATTTAAACTTGTTCAAAAATATATTGTTCAGAACAAACGCTTCTGATAAACTGCATTTCAAAAATTATTTCATTTTCCTCAATACCTTGTATCTTTTTCGATCTTATTGTCATATTTAATACTATATACTTTACGAACTTAGTTTTATTTATATTCTTCACATATAATTTGATGGTTGAATGGATGTTATTTAATAAGCATGCATTATGTATGTTTAATGTTTAAATTGTTTGTATTATAACGGAGACGGATTAATATAAGCTAATTGCTTGTTTCCGAATCCCATTGTTATATTTTGTTCTAATTATTTGTAAACATGTATGATACTATCAATAAAATATGTTTAAACTAACATCTGTACACATGTACGAACATCACATTTCAAAATTAATACAATTGTAAGGACGTCACATTGCAACATAAATTCACATGTACGAACATCAGAATAAAACATTAATACATATGTACGAACTTCACATTACAACATAAATACACAAGTACGGATATCATACAGTAGACCAGTACGTATATAGACTTACCATTATCTCTTTCTTGTTTTAGAAAATAACCACCAGATTTAATATTACTTCAGATTTATATACATTCGACCCCCTTAACTTTTAATATATTCGATTATTTTATTGGTTACAGAAATATGTGACATATATATGTGTATTGTAAAACGTTATTGATCTATACAGCTATTGATTGAACCCAACGTAAATTCCATTTAAGTTTACATCACTTGAGAATTATCTTTAAATTTATATTAACATAAACTTTTGTCTTTTAAAGAAGACACAATTTAACTGTTTTTATATCAATCATATTTGTGTATACCCATACACAAACTACTTCACTTATATTTCTGCTTCCAACAATTTTGTTTGTTTTTGAATGGCGTTTAACGCCACTTTCAGCAATATCATGGCATCCAGTTTTTATTAGGGTAGGAAACCGGAATAATCTGAGAAAACACCCAACATTTCGGTAGAGAAAACTAGCAGTCCAGGGTGCCGTTTCATAAAGCGATCGTTAGCTTAACGTGCACGTTATCCCGTGCAATTTAAATGGAATAACGTGCACGTTAAGCTAACGATCGCGTGCCGTTTCATAAAGCGATCGCTAATTAACGTGCTCGTTATCCCACGCAATTTAAATGATCGCTTTATGAAACGGCAGCCAGATAATTACAGAGGCAAATACATAACGTCGACAGATATTTTTTAATAATTTGCTATATGAAACGGCACCCAGGTCAATTAAGACTGCTGCAGTGAGACTCGAACCCGCAACCTCAGTGTTGACATCAAAAATTTTTAAAAGCTGTCGGTACTATTTATGATTCGTTTGTCATTTTCGAAAGCTTAATATAGCTGTTCCCTATTAATTTAGATTTGGATCCTGTCGTACATCCTCATAAGTCATGGTTTCTGTGTACACATGTGTTCCCTGACAAACTTAGCTGGGAAATTACAGGGCTTGAAGATTTTCGCATGACGTCAATCCTTCAAAATATAAACTGAAAGAAGCAAGTATTTGGCAGTTATCATTGTAAGTTAACTTTAAACTCTCAAAATAGATAATGATGCAATTTTTTATTTATTCCCAATTGCTGAAAGGTATATTTTTACGATGAGCTTTGTTAAATTATGTTACTAATAATCTGAAATTAAACTGTTAAAGTAATGACTTAACTTTGATAAATATCTCTAAATTGTTTGTTATGTATGTATATATAGATTTAACGGTGATTTAGCAATAATGAATTATCAACAAAATGAAACCAGATTATCTACCAAAAAAGGTTGCAGTATGACAAGTAAAAGATTCTTAAAAGTAGAAGAAAATGTAAATAAACAAATTACAATTTATATGAAATAATTTAGTTTAAAACAAATCACAATTATACAACCCATTTTTCGATTAATTTGTTGACATCGTAAATGTTCAATAACAAAACAACTGAATTGATTGTTTCACAACAACATCCAAAATGTCGATTTCTATGCTACACGATTACTCGCAAGTTAAATTTATACCTATATACATTATTTAACATTTTTCAACCAAGATTTCTAATAACTGTTACTTTTAGTAAAATATTATAATTTAAAAATGCACAATTTAAGTGCACTGCAATGCGCTATTATTATTAGAATGTTTTAGAAATATTTTTCATGTCAAATTATATTTGGAAAAACATATAAAATTAAACTTCAAATCATATCATCAGGGCTCGGCGGCCGAGTGGCTAGTTTGCCCCGCAAAGTGTGGACATAATTAATGTTTTTTGCTGCTAGATTACTGTAAGGCATTCGAACGCTTGTGTTGAAAGATTATTATTTGTTTTTATGGCTGTCTAAACTTTCTCAAAATAGCAAACTGTACAGTTCTATGCATATTTAAATAATAATGTATTGCTTACCTATAAATAATGAATGCAAAAAATATATATTTTGTAGCTAATTTACATATGTAAATTTAAAACACATCTATAACACTTGTATCGGATGACGTTTATTGCACTTGAAGCGACGACCACGTACCTACAGTCTCTCTATTGCTTATTGCCTATACTTTTCAGGCTGGACATACACAATATTGTAAATCATCGAGAAATTTGAGGTAGGATTTTGTTCAGTTACATAATTCGATCCAAGTTTAATAAATATCCAGCTGCTCAGGCTTGGCTCACACACCATGTCCGTATATAATTATACAGTTATATAAATATAATTAAAATTATTTGGATGTATGATATTTGTAAACTGAAATATAAACATTCAAAAAGTAAGCAACACGGAAATTATGTTATTCAACAGTCTTTAATATATCTGGTTTTTTTTTTCGGAAAGTACATAAATGTAATTTGTTTGCATAGATTACGGTATCTAGCAAGCGAAAAAGGAATTGGACATGGATATATAAGGTAAAGTTTATTAATTTCCTAGCACAGAAAAATGCTGATCAATGTTAGAAAGGTATGCAAATCCCAGACATGCTGGTATTTTTGAGTATGGCCAAAACATTTACTACCGTTCTACCTGAATGCTATGCTGATAGTACTTGCAGCGCGACTCTGTGTCGTGTAAACGTTTGACATCAAACTCTGCGTACAAATGAGTGAATGAGAAGCTTTTTTTTCTACGTACCATTTATGCACATGTAGAAACACCTTGCCTGTGTTAAAAAATTACTAACAAAACCTTAACATTATTTTAATTACCAAGTTTAATTTAATATCTTTTATTCAGAAGGAGTCAGTCTATCGAACCAAGTTACCTTTGCCATATGTAATACTTATGTCAAATAAATGTCGTATGTGTTGTATACATTTAAGAATAGAATAGAATAGAATAGAATAGAATAGAGTAAAATAGAATAGAATAGAATAGAATAGAATAGAAATAGATAATTGCACTTTTATTTTGCATAATTTTTCATTTATCTTTGACAGTTTAATAAAGATTCTTTGTTTTGAAGCCTTTAAAACTATGTCATGTAAAAATTTGATGGATTCAAGTGTTTTTATCTAAACCGCTATTTAGTAGTCATATTATCAAACGTGCCATCAAAAGTAATTGATGTAAACGATTTGTCATTGTCACCAGGTATGAGACATTGAAGTTTTAGTTTTGTAAATCGAAGACGGAAAATTTTACTTCATTTTAATAAATGTCTATTTATATCATATGTATGGGGCAGACATATTTGTTTGACGATTAGCAAAGACGGAAAATTTTACTTCATTTTAACAAGAGAAGATATGGTTGAACCATATCGGGGAAACTCAATTAAAGTAAATGGAGGATTTAAACAGGAACCCATTTTGTATTGTAATATGAGAGATTAATACAATACAAATACAAATATAAATAATTTTATTGGCTCAAACTCATCTACAATAAATATTGTAATGGAAAATAGTATATAACATCACATGTAATGTAACGTAAATTATCGTTACATACATTAACATTACGTACATAATATGTTACGTACAATAAAGGCACTGCATTTTAATTTATTTTGCCTTTAGGTGCTAAATATAAGTATATATTAATGATGTTTTGAAGTGCGTTTCAATGTATTTTAGCAGTTATGACACATTATTTAAATGTCTTTAGTGTTTCTGCGCTCACAAACGGTGTTACGGACCTTAATTTCTTAAACGTGACACAATAAATTTTGACTGTTTTATCGTTGCTGACAACAATTTAAATGAAACATAGATAAGCATTTGTTATGATGATAATTGGATTCAACTTGATCTAAAACCAATAAAAGAACGTCAATAAAAAGTGTATTGCTCATGCTTTATAGAGAAAATAGATTGATTGTTTGGATGGATGTTTGTTTTATGTCCAGCGAGCAGTATTTCAGTTATGTTCAGGAGTTTTGTTACATACATTAATAGGTTTTTGGCGACATGCAATCAAGGCCACATATTTTGTAACAAAAACAACTTTTATCGAGACTATATTTCTGTCTTCATACAATACAACAATTTAAGAAAAATCATGAAAAGAATGTTTTCCGGGTGTGTTTAATGATTATTTATAAACTCAAAAGTACTTGATGCAAGAAAGCGACATGGTAAATTTGAGCAGTACTGTACACAACTATTAAAAGTAATGTATGCAAGGTCAAAACTCAAATGTCAAGATTGGGTGAACCTTCCGTCTCCAAAACATCGACATTGATACATTTTCTGTACAAGAAATAATTTATTGAGACTTTCAGTGTTCGCTGAATAAATATTCGACTTGAAAGTATGACGACAGGTTTTTCTTAAAATGCAACATTTACGATGGAATGAGATCTTGTCAACGCCATCTTTGTCCCAAATTATTTACATTTGTACCGTTTGTTAAATCTGCAATCCGAATTGGGATAAAGGACTGGTTTTTCGTTTGTTTTAAAAATATTCGAAATTCTGAATACATTGATTTATGTATTATTTTATTTTGCAAAGATGTACATGTGTAAATCGTGTTTACTGTTAGGACATCATGATGATCAGCTGCAGCAGCACAGGCAGCCATTTAGTATATTAACTGTTTACATCACGAAAATTGTTTAATATACCATTAAAACAGTAGCAAGAAGTTGGACATACTTACAATGTGTTAATTATACATTTAAAAATTCAGATGAAAGCAGATTGAATGTGCATTTATGATATAATATAATGATTGTTTACTAGCCAGCTTGATCGCGTAAGAATATATGAACAGAATTATATTTTTATTCAAATGTAAAGAACAAAATTATTACATTTTGCAATACAAAACATATTGTTATTCACCTGAAAAATAATCAAAACAATATTACAGGTAGAAAGTACTTACTTCGGTAAATGCAAACATCGAACTATATTATCGCGCAATAGCTCAGTAAACCGTACCTGAAATTAGTTATAACCCCACGTGTGATATAAAGCAATGATTTGAGTTATGATTATCGCACAATAGCTCAGTAAACCGTACCTGAAATTAGTTATAACCCCACGTGTGATACAATGCAATGATTTGAGTAATGATAAATGTCTATTTATATCATATGTATGGGACAGACATATTTGTTTGACGATTAGCAAAGAAGGAAAATTTTACTTCATTTTAATAAATGTCTATTTATTTTATATCATATGTATGGGACAGACATATTTGTTTGACGATTAGCAAAGACGGAAAATTTTACTTCATTTTAATAAATGTCTATTTATATCATATGTATGGGACAGACATATTTGTTTGACGATTAGCAAAGGTGTGACTTTGTACCCAAAAGTACCCAAATCAACACAAACACACATTAAAATAACATATTTTTGGCAGTTTTATCTTCAAACGTTTATAATACTGCCATATATGTTATTTTAATGTGTATTTTGAGATATAGTTTGGGTAAGAAGTCGAATATTTTGCGGCGTATGAATTTTCAAAGATTACAATATCAAATTTCTCATCTTATTCGTGCTCAAACAGATATTTTTGGGGAAAGGAGATGAGTCCAGTCCTTTTGCTAGGAAATCCGTAATAAAAACAAGAATTGCCAAATCTAGCAATATTTATAAAATTTAGACCAGGAAAGACATTTCTTCTTTATCATACTAAAACTTTATTATCACGATTATATCATTTATAAAGCTGATGTGTTGTAAAACTGTCATTAAGATGGTCACATCAAGGTCAATGAGGTCAACTTTTATGTGGTAATACTTATTAATCTTCACATTATAAAGTATGACTAAGTCAAAATATTACACAACAATGTGGGTTCATTAGCATTAGTGACACTATAAATAGCATAAAACACCATGCTGATCTTAATAAGGGGTCCTTGGTACCGAGGCCAATTATAAATAGCATAGACGTTAGCTCCCTGAAAAATAGTGGTACGGTCGGTTATGGGTTGACAACCCGTTTACGCGTGAATGTTTAAATATAGATAGGGGGTTTCCTTGGCTGTTATTTGTCAAATACCAAATTGCACTCGAGATTGTAACGGTTGCTATTTTATAATGAAAGTAATTGAACAAAATTTAGATTATGTTGAACGTTTAACAAATTAAAGAGTATATGTGCTGAAATTCTATCATTTTTTATTTCAATTTATAAAAACCTGGTGCGGTTTTCCGTACCAGTAATTGAAAGTGGTTCGGTTAGAACCGTATCGGTCGTACCGCTTGCTACGCCTATGTAATGGTATGATAAACGGACATTCTATAACGTCGAGGACTGATTAGTAACGGTAGCGCAAGACAAAATATGTACCGAAATTATTCCGATAAAATATTGTCAACATTTTGTTTTGGCGAAACAACCCTTAAAGTCATGTTTAGACTACATTAAAGGTGTCTAGAACACGTTATGCACATATCTTTAATGTAAGTACAATATTAATAATATTAATAATTTGTGGGATATTGAAAAACCAACGGAATGCAATTTATTATAGACTTTTAATTTTTTTTCCAGATAACATTATGAGGGCAGTTTTGTTTATAATAGCAGTAACAGTTGTTCAAGGGTATCCAAGATTCCAAAACCATATACCGAACGGACATGGAATACCTAATCCATGTTCTCCGGGATCGTACTGGGCGGCCGTAGGACATTATCATTTTAACCAAGGAACAGTCCCAAAGAATCAATTTGGAGTGGTAGGTTAAGTATTAAACAAGCCATTGTTTGACATTTATACAATTAATATGTCATTGACGCCGCCTAAATGCGTGATAAGATAGATAGTTTATTCGATATATCCGAACCGAAAATTTATCTTATTTGCATGCAGATTAGGAAATTCATTTCACAAATTGCATATAAAACAAAAAAGAATAAAAACGAGCATTTATTGAATTCTTTGCAGCAATTGTGACATCATAGCACAGTAAAATCGGTGGCCGAGTGGTCAAGGTAGTTCGTCTACTATTGATCACGTGGTCTGTCAACACTGAGATTGCGGGTTCGATTCTCACTGCGGGCAGGGTGTACTCGACTCGAATCTTAATTGACAAGGATTGCCAGTTTTCCTATCGCAGGTGTGGGGGTTTTCTCCGGGTACTCCGGCTTCCTCCCCCAATAAAAACTGGACGCCATGATATAGCTGAAAAATTGCTGAAAGTGGCGTAAAACACCATCAAGCAAACAAACAAATAAACAGACATCATGGCAGAACCCGCTCGTATAAGCGTTTGACTTTAATATAAAACCAATGTAGCAAAACCTCCTTTTATATGCGCTTGACTTAACTATATAACAAATGTAGCAGAACACCCTCGTATAAGCTTTTATTTTTACTGTATAATCAATGTAGTAGAACACGTTCGTGTAAGCGCTTGATTTTACTGTTTTACTAATGTAGCAGAATACGCTCGTATAAGCGCTTGATTTTACTGTATAACTAATATAGCATAACACGGTCATGTAAGCGCTTGATTTTACTTTATAACCAGTATAGCATAACACGCTCGTGTACGCGCTTGATTTTACTGTATAATCAATATAGCACAACACGCTCGTGTAAGCGCTTGATTTTACTGTATAACCAATATAGCATAACACGCTCGTGAAAGCGCTTGATTTTACTGCATAACCAATATAGCACAACACGCTCGTGTATGCGCTTGATTTTACTGTATAACCAATATAGCATAACACGCTTGTGTAAGCGCTTGATTTTACTTTATAACCAGTATAGCATAACATGCTCGTGTAAGCGCTTGATTTTACTGTATTAACAATATAGCATAACACGCTCGTGTAAGCGCTTGATTTTACTGTATAATCAATATAGCATAACACGCTCGTGTATGCGCTTGATTTTACTGTATAACCAATATAGCATAACATGCTCGTGTAAGCGCTTGATTTTACTGTATAACCAATATAGCATAACACGCTCGTGTAAGCGCTTGATTTAACTGTATAACCAATATAGCATAACACGCTCGTGTACGCGCTTGATTTTACTTTATAACCAATATAGCATAACACGCTCGTGTACGCGCTTGAATTTACTGTATAACCAATATAGCATAACACGCTCGTATAAGCGCTTGATTTTACTGTATAACCAATATAGCATAACACGCTCGTTTAAGCGCTTGATTTTACTGTATAACCAATATAGCATAACACGCTCGTATAAGCGCTTGATTTTACTGTATAACCAATATAGCATAACACGCTCGTGTACGCGCTTGATTTTACTTTATAACCAATATAGCATAACACGCTCGTGTACGCGCTTGAATTTACTGTATAACCAATATAGCATAACACGCTCGTATAAGCGCTTGATTTTACTGTATAACCAATATAGCATAACACGCTCGTTTAAGCGCTTGATTTTACTGTATCACCAATATAGCATAACACGCTCGTGTACGCGCTTGATTTTACTGTATAACCAATATAGCATAACACGCTCGTGTAAGCGCTTGATTTTACTGTATAACCAATATAGCATAACACGCTCGTGTACGCGCTTGATTTTACTGTATTAACAATATAGTATAACACGCTCGTGTAAGAGCTCGATTTTACTGTATAACCAATATAGCATTACACGCTTGTGTAAGCGCTTGATTTTACTTTATAACCAGTATAGAATAACAAGCTCATGTAAGCGCTTGATTTTACTTTATAACAAGTATAGCATAACACGCTCGTGTACGCGCTTGATTTTACTGTATAATCAATATAGCACAACACGCTCGTGTAAGCGCTTGATTTTACTGTATAACCAATATAGCATAACACGCTCGTGAAAGCGCTTGATTTTACTGTATAACCAATATAGCATAACACGCTTGCGTAAGCGCTTGATTTTACTTTATAACCAGTATAGCATAACACGCTCATGTAAGCGCTTGATTTTACTGTATAACCAATATAGCATAACACGCTCGTGTAAGCGCTTGATTTTACTGTATAACCAATATAACATAACACGCTCGTGTAAGCGCTTGATTTTACTGTATAACCAATATAGCATAACACGCTCGTGTAAGCGCTTGATTTTACTTTATAACCAATATAGCATAACACGCTCGTGTATTCGATTGATTTTACTGTATAACCAATATACCATAACACGCTCGTGTATGCGCTTGATTTTACTGTATAACCAATATAGCATAACACGCTCGTGTACGCGCTTGATTTTACTGTATTAACAATATAGCATAACACGCTCGTGTAAGAGCTCGATTTTACTGTATAACCAATATAGCCTAACACGCTCGTGTACGCGCTTGATTTTACTTTATAACCAATATAGCATAACACGCTCGTGTACGCGCTTGATTTTACTGTATAACCAATATAGCATAACACGCTCGTATAAGCGCTTGGTTTTACTGTATAACCAATATAGCATAACACGCTCGTGTAAGCGCTTGATTATACTGTATAACCAATATAGCATAACACGCTCGTGTATGCGCTTGATTTAACTGTATAACCAATATAACATAACACGCTCGTGTAGGCGCTTGATTTTACTTTATAACCAATACAGCATAACACGCTCGTGTAAGCGCTTGATTTTACTTTATAACCAGTATAGCATAACACGCTCGTGTAAGCGCTTGATTTTACTGTATAACCAATATAGCCTAACACGCTCGTGTACGCGCTTGATTTACTTTATAACCAATATAGCATAACACGCTCGTGTACGCGCTTGATTTTACTGTATAACCAATATAGCATAACACGCTCGTGTATGCGCTTGATTTAACTGTATAACCAATATAACATAACACGCTCGTGTAAGAGCTCGATTTTACTGTATAACTAATATTGTAGAAAAAAATTCGTTTAGGGCCACTATTTTTAACAAAAAATTCTGTTGCTGAAATTATCATAAATATGCTTGACTTTTTTTATTGATGACATATTTGTCATGCTAGGTTGACGTGTCGGCAATCTAATGGGTACCAACAGTACTCCCTTCTTTTTGACCTGTTACTTTATACGTATGGGGCATATTTTATACAAGGATTTCTTAAATCAATGACAAAACGTTAGCCCTGTTCTTCAATTTCACGTTCCGCTATATTGTTGACGTGCTTTCACTGAATAATCCAACATTTGATGACTTTGTCGATCGCACCTACCCCATCCATTGAACTTGAAATAAGGACACCACAGAAGCTGCTAGATCTGTCTCATGCCCTAACCTGAATCTATAAATAAAGGTCTGTTGAAAACCACTACACAAGGGATGATGTTCATTTTTCATATTGTGAATTTTCCATTTTCGTGTGACAGCATTCCGGCAGCACCTGCATACCTGCATACGGAGTATATATCTCTCAATTGACCAGGTACTCAAGAGCGTATTTCTTACTTAGATTTTCTTGATAAAGGGTGTCTGCTGACAGCAAGGGTTCACGGTGGCAAGATTGAAGTCATCGCTTAGAAAATTCTACGATCGTCATCATGAATTTGTTGACCGTTATGGAATATCTACGTCTTTAATGACAATTGATTTGTTCCGTTTGTTTGCGAATGCACCCGCAACCTGTTTTTAGTGGGTTCTTTTTTTATTGTTTTGTTGCCCCTTCTCTAGTTTAACCATGACTTATTGTCAATTTAATACTCCCCAGTATCTTCTATTTTTTTTCTAAGAAAAGGACATACAATCTGAAAAAAACCAGACATATCCCAGAAAAAATATGAAATCCAAGTGCTTCGGAATTATGAGCGTTTCTTGCATCCATAACGAAATCTGCCTTGTATTCTTTTTTTCGGGTTGGACATGGAAAACCGTATAACACCTACCTTGTATTAATCGAAGTCGATCATACAATTTTGTTAGTGTCATATAAGTTTATCTTGACGGTAATCTAACCTAAACTTGCTTGACAGACGAATACATGTCAAGTCTCACGCTTTGCGCGTGAGGATCATGCTTTTAAGCGTGAAATCACGCCCTCACGCTCACCACCGTAAATCTCACACTGATTTTATATTTAATTTAAAAAGTTCTAATACTTTTTTATAACCTTCCGGTCGCCCATTTTCTCACTCTTTGCCACTCAAACCCCATGATAGGTCTGCCCCGGGGCGTTATTGTTTGAAGTTCTATAGAATAACATATTAACACCATGAACTGACGAGGGTGAAAAATTTCTGTCAAGATTTTTTTTGTCATAGAGTTTAGTTAGTAACTTCATGGTACCGCTATTATTGATCATGTGAATGTCAACACTCAGACTGCTGGTTCAAGTCTCATTTGGGCAGTGCGTGCTCAATCCAAATAATAATTGGATGGTCAGTTTTTCTACCCGAAGGTCGGGGCATTACTACGGGTACTCCGTCTTCCTACCCCAACAAAAACTGGACGCCACGATAAAGCTGGTAATTTGTGAAAGTGGTGTTAAAAACAATATAAACAAACAAACAATAGTTACTTCAAGAAAAATCCAAGTAATAGTTGTTATTTTTTGTTATATATTTAATTTCCATCTGAGTACGATGTAGCTATGTAAATATGAATTCTTTTACATATTGAAATGTGAAATTGAATGACTTGGCTAGTTTTTTTCTAATCTTTGATCTAAGTAATATTCCTTGAGGGTCATTATAAAAATCAAATTTTTGGACTTGAAAGGTGGGTATACTAAAAATTTTTTCAGAAAGACAATGCCATTGTCAAGGAAATATGCACCCACCGAATTTCGACAAATATTTAGATTGCAAAGATCTTGAAATCATTTGAGGGGCTAATCTAATAGTGTATGTATGAATCTTTTTATCTTCTGATATTTTGTGAAAGATTCCGGATTTGACCCCAAATTAGTTTGATGTAAAATGTAGGTAATTTCACCACTAAATAGCTGACATTAAACTTACTTTTTCTTCATTACCAATTAAGGAAAGTTTGACTAAAATCTGAGAAAATGAGTTTTCTACAAAGTACATGTAAATTTTGGCGACTAGTGTCATATTGATCCTGCCATATTCTGTTATGAATGGAACAGATTGGGGCCATTCTGTATGGAAAGGAAATCGCTTGTCATGTTCATTATGGAAGACTGACGTAATTAGGCCTGCGATGGAAATGATTAGCAATACCGGGTATATGGCAATAATACCCATATATGAGTTTTTGTGTCGATGACTTCAAATACTCAAGATAAACTTAATTATCCTCATAATAGTATTATTCTCAGAAAATGGTTGGTGAATACAATTACCGACTAAAATTATACTTCAACGGGGAAGCAGCGAGGTCTGTATTTGATTTAACTACCGCTATATCCTGGCACATATATAATAAAATACGTGTGTTCTCTGGTCTGTAGGACTTCAGGACAGCAGGTTTTCAATGGACACAAGAGTTATGTAGGCACGACTCTGACGGTGATGGGATGTCAAATGGCGCAGAAGTAGGAGACCCAAATTGTACTTGGCAACCGGGACAAGCTGTCCTACAGCAAGCAACCGGTCATCCAGGTAATATATTTGTTACATTCTTATGGCACGAAAAAGTAACATTTTATCTATTATACAAGATGATGGTCCATAATATTAGATCATAATCTGTAATTTTACCCCGTCTGTCTGTCTGTCGGTCTGTCTGTCTGTCTGTCCACATCACTTGTAAGCGCAACTCCTCATAAACCACTTGATGAAATTTATGAAATTTAGCATAAAGGAAGTACGTTATATGTAGATTTGCATGAAGAATTTTTATTGAACTCGGATATCATTAAGGGGAGATAATTGGACTTGAAAGCGAAGCGTGGGGTATCCCTTTGTGAGCGTGCTCACAGTCCACACTTCTTACAACTTGTTAACATTAATTTAAAAGCAAAAAGGTCATAGCAAGCCGGCTAATTATAGGGTAATTGACCAGACTTCATATTTATGAGAAATACATATTTTTGAGAAATTATGATAGCAAAAAATGTGTAAGTGTGTCAGCCTATACTATGATTTATTTAAGAAATTATTCACGAATGCTGTGGTTTATCATTGTTGCTGTCGCTCGGGATGGTCACCCCGTTGTAAAACAATTATAAATCACAGCCTCCGTAAATTATTTCTATTCTAATAAGACAATCAATGTACATTTATGATATTTAAGTACCTATAGAAAACATTATTACCGCCATAATCTGACTGTTCCTTTAATGTAACACACAATATATTGAACGGATAATTATAGTGTCGCTATTTATAAGATTAATACGTCATATGCAATAGACTTTCGGTAGGAGTTTCAGTTTTGTAATTGGATCAGCCCTTCAAAACACACCCTCCTCGTCGCGTTTTGCTCAATCTACGTTCACGAATTATAAATATCGATAGCTTCGGCTATCCTATGGTTAGCTGACAATAACCTTAGATTATGGACTTTAATCCTAGATGATCCATAAAATGTTTATGGCAAGGAAAAGCACGATCCATAATACAAAAAAAAATATTATAGGAATGACGCAACTCTTTTTTATTGGGTTGCAAAATAAATAAAAATGAGTAATTTCTTAAAAATAAATATTAGATAACTAATGAAACAATGTAATAAACAAAAGAGTGAACAAGCTTTAACAAGGATTTAATAAATGTCGTACTAAACGCTCGGGCAACTTGTCACTTGTAAAACCAATAAAGTGGACGTGTCCCCATGAAAAATTTTAATTGGAGAGTAAAAAAATGTGTTCGTCGAAGCAAATAACACCAATTTATCAATATTTATTTATAAGCACACAAACATCATGACAAAGCCGACAACATCAAGTATTACGTGTTTTTGACAGAACTATAAGATAAATCGGCTTACATCTTATAAAAGTATACTGATTTACGTCTATGAATGAAAACCATATATCAAATATATTTAACATACTATTCTATATTATTTATAGAAACCGGCTTATTAAGAACTAATATCATGAATTAATAGCATCAACAACCCTAATAGCTACCAATTATCTTAGATATGGATAAAGTTCTGTATATTGCAGCATTCTTTTTAATCGAATGATTAAATTAAAAGAGTTATTTATTACATAATCAATTTTAAATTAGAAAGCTAGTGGCTGAGACACAATAATATTTGTTTTCTGTTTTTTTTTAAAAATAATGCTCGTATTAACATTCAGATTTGTGATTTCTGTATAAAAAACGTCCCGAACGGTGACAGTGATGCTATTTATATCGATATACAGATTCTGTACAACCGTATAGCTGGATTTTGAAATAGACAAACTTTGTATCATAAATACTTACATGTATATATTAATATAAAAAACATTTACGGTATTAGGCAGAGGTCAGTACGAATCTTAATTATGGACCTACCAAATTTATTCTGGCCTCAGCAGTTAGAAATATTTTAGAAATCATTAAAAAAATTCATAAATAGATAATAATAATAATAATAAATTGCTTATATAGCTGCCATTTTCACAGTACTGTTTCAGGCAATACTACTCTCCCTTGTACATGACAATACCCTCTACGTAAGCAGCTTTGGTATAAATAAACAAATGACCGCTGATATAGCCATGTTTAGCTATGTGTATAGTAGTTTGGTATTATTTTTGCAGTATAAAAAGTGTGAATGATGTGTCTGGTTCAAAATTTGGACCAATAATGTAACATGTACACTGTCTACATTGTAGGTATATGTGAACCTGTTAATTCACCGACATGTATGAACAAGGAGCTGAAGTTTGAATGCCACTGCATGGAAAATCCCAACGTCTGTAATATGCCTGGTGCACCACGATAAACATACAAAATTCTACTACAACTTCTGTCTTCAGTTTATTACGTGTATGTCTAAGATCTTTTCAACATTTAAATATGCAGTGAACACAGGGGAACGACACGAGATTTAACTATTTCAATAACATATCTCTTTTTCAAATTTTCAACAGTTGCCAGCTTTAAATAAATGATGAATATTTATTTAATCGTTATCTTTTATATATTTAATGAGTAACATAATATTACGTTAATACAGACGAGCATCAATGATCATCAACAGTGATAGTATGTATGTACCTTAGCACACTGTGTTACCGTCTGAAAACAATGATTATGAAGTCGGGGTTTCGTGAGCACATAGTTTCTTTTTACTTTGTGTTATCGTAGAAATCTTGACTAATGACTAATTGTTGTCATAGTCTAGGGAAGCTGTTGCAACAAACCATCATGGCCACAGTGACCACATGAAACATTGTTTTGGGTCGAAAATTATAACATAACAAGTCGAGAGAAGATATGGTTGAACCATATCGGGGAAACTCAATTAAAGTAAATGGAGGATTAAAACAGGAACCCATTTTGTATTGTAATATGAGAGATTAATACATTACAAATACAAATATAAATAATTTTATTGGCTCAAACTCATCTACAATAAATAGTGTAATGGAAAATAATATATAACATCGCATGTAATGTAACGTAAATTACCGTTACATACATTAACATTACGTACATTATATGTTACGTACAATAAAGGCACTGCATTTTAAATTATTTTGCCTTTAGGTGCTAAATATAAGTAATATATTAATGATGTTCTGAAGTGCTTTTCAATGTATTTTAGCAGTTATGACACATTATTTAAATGTCTTTAGTGTTTCAGCGCTCACAAACGGTGTTACGGACCTTAATTTCTTAAACGTGACACAATAAATTTCGCTGTTTTATTCGTTGCTGACAACAATTTAAATGAAACATAAATAAGAATTTGTTATGATGATAATTGGATTCAACTTGATCTAAAACCAATAAAAGAACGTCAATAAACGTGTATTGGTCATGCTTTATAGAGAAAATAGATTGATTGTTTGGATGGATGTTTGCTTTATGTCCAGCGAGCAGTATTTCAGTTATGTTCAGGAGTTTTGTTACATACATTAATAGGTTTTTGGTGACATGCAATCAAGGCCACATATTTTGTAACAAATAACAACTTTTATCGAGACTATATTTCTGTCTTCATACAATACAACAATTTATTAATAAGAAAAATCATCAAAAGAATATTTTCCGGGTGTGTTTAATGATTATTTATAAACTCAAAAGTACTTGATGCAAGAAAGCGACATGGTAAATTTGAGCAGTACTGTACACAACTATTAAAAGTAATGTATGCAAGGTCAAAACTCAAGTGTCAAGATTGGGTGAACCTTCCGTCTCCAAAACATCGACATTGATACATTTTCTGTACAAGAAATAATTTATTGAGACTTTCAGTGTTCACTGAATAAATATTCGACTTGAAAGTTTGACGACATGTTTTTCTTTAAAATGCAACATTTACGATGGAATGAAACCTCATCAACGCCATCTTTGTCCCAAATTATTTACATTTGTACCGTTTGTTAAATATGCAATCCGAATTGGGATAAATAACTAATTTTCGTTTGTTTTAAAAATATTCGAAATTCTGAATACATTGATTTATGTATTTTTTTTTTTGCAAAGATGTACATGTGTAAATCGTGTTTACTGTTAGGACATCATGATGATCAGCTGCAGCAGCACAGGCAGCCATGGAATATTAACTGTTTACATCACGAAAATTGTTTGATACACCATTAAAACAGTAGCAAGAAGTTCATTATTGTTGGACATACTTACAATGCGTTAATTATACAATTAACAATTCAGATGAAAGCAGATTGAATGTGCATTTATGATATAATATTGGACATATTTACAATGCGTTATTTAAAATTTAAATAATTAAATTCGGATGAGAGCAGATTTAATGTGCATTTATGATAATAGTACGAAATAGTACGAAATGTTTGTTTGTTCAACACATTTACAATAAATGGTTATGACACATAATCACGTGCACATAATGTACTGAATACAATAGTTTATTTAGATTCAATAGTTTATTTAAGTCTCACCACATACATTCATATAAAACATCAATACAATAAAAGATAGAACATACAAATTAAAACGCATGAGCCATTCTAAAAGGAATTATGAGAGACTATAATATATATAGTACAACATGTACATACATGACATATAAAATACATTTAAACAAAGGGTATAATTTGTAAAAGTATCATAGATTAATGATATAAAAAGCTATTTCTTCTTAGTAAAATACTATGGCAGGTTTTGGCAACTAAACTACATACATTTTCATTATTAAATAAAAATATAAATTTATCATCGTCAGACAATGACATAAAATTTTCATTATGACTAGTAATGTCTAAAAATAGTGACTGTCTTAAATCATCATATAATGGGCATGATAATAAAACATGTTTTTCGTCTTCTATATCATTACAACTAATACATATTCTTTCATTTAATGCTAACCTCTCATAACGACCAGTTTCAATCTTTAAGGGTGCTACCCCACATCTAAATTTTGCGAAAGCACTACGAAAACGTAAAGGTATATTTTGCAACAAATATTGTTCAGTAGAATATGAAAATTTAAATAATTTATATGTTCTTAATTTGTCACCTTGTTCATATTGGTTCATTCTATTACACCAGTCATTTTTATATTTATCGAACATTTTTTCTTCTAATTGACATATAGTATTTTTATCAAGTACATTTACTTCCATATTACAAAATTGTTCCATATTATAAAACTTTAACATTTCCATAACTTGGTAACTCCAATTTTTAATTCTATAACTGCCTTTTCTAATAGACCACTTAAAAACTTTATAATTAATTCTATCTACATCCATTTTACTACATCTAGACCAGTGTCTAAAAACGTTAACCCATTGTCGAACGTATGACGGTTTCCAGCCCATATCACCGGCTACTGCATCATTAGGGGTATACTTTCCAACCCCCATATAAAATCTCATGGCTCGGTTCTGAACTGCTGAAATACAGGAGAACTCCTTTGTGCCCCAAATTGCTGAGCCGTAATTGATTACTGACCAAACTAAAGTGTCAAATAATTTAGTGAAGATATTGTGTTGGAAACCACCATAAGCTTTACATTTTACAATAAGTAACCCTAGAGCTCGACTGGCAGATTTAGCCACTGCTTTGGCCATTACATTATAATCTAAAAATTCATTTAAAACCAGTCCCAAATACTGATAACTTGATACATATTCTATATTTTCACCATTGATCTTGAAAATACAATCAGATCTTGATATTGATTGATTTCTAAAATGAATCAATGAATACAACAATGATCGTTCACCTAGCCAGCTTGATCGCGTAAGAATATATGAACAGAATTATATTTTTATTCAAATGCAAAGAACAAAATTATTGCATTTCGCAATACAAAACATACTGTTTTTTACCTGAAAAATAATCAAAACAATATTACAGATAGAAAGTACTTACTTCGGCTAATGCAAACATCGAGCTATATTATCGCGCAATAGCTCAGTAAACCGTACCTGAAATTAGTTATAACCCCATGTGTGATACAATGCAATGATTTGAGTTATGACAAGAAATGATATGGGTTACACCCATATCCAGAGATGTTCGATTTATATGTTATATGTGTATCCGATTTGGTTTAATAGGTTTTTTCAATTTGTTATATTTAAAATTTCATCATATGCTGTAAAGGGTTACAAATATAGACGATTGTGGAAGGCACGAAATAATCATCTTGATTATAAATATCTCAACTTTGAGAAGAGTAGTGTAATAAAAAAGCAAAGTGTTGGAAAGACAAATGTTTACCGTACAATAACAATACATTAACCTTTTCGAAATCACATTGTCACGCGGTTCTGTGTGAAAAAAAGGGGGTGTAAGATCGGCAGTTATCGGGTCCTTCAGTCGGGCATCCTCGGATGATCAAAGAAAAATACCGACAAGTTACAATTTCTATACAATAACTAACATTGTTTTTAAAAAAAATTGCAATTAAATGTATTTAAACGTCAAACTAACGTTCATGTCCATAAACATTTCTAAGAACTTAATAATATTTTCAGACTTTAAAATAAACCAAAAAATAAAAATTATAGAAGAGTCTTATTTTTACCAGAGAGATGTAATTATATGTCATCGTTTTTGCAAAACAATTTATAAGATTATTAACTTCTAAAATTATTTTCAACTATTTAAACTGTTGATGACCTTTATTCGAATGTAACTGAATTGTTTTTCTATTTTATTATTGTATACATTTTTCAAAATTTCATTTAACTTTTTTAAATTTCTGTTTGTTTAAAGGACTTCATATACGATCTTAGTGGTATGTTTAATCTAATTCTATAAGTATCTAAATATAACTTGTTTCTTTAAAATAGTTGAACATAACAAAATTTAAATCTTGAATTAAAATAAAAATCCATACCTTTTGTGTTTTTTTTTATTATAAAGAAATGTCAATGACATTTTTCACTGATTCAGAAATCAAATTTCTTTAAATAACATGCGTGTTTTAAAATCTTATTTTCGTAAAAAAATAATAATCTAAATTAGCATTTTAGTGACTAATTATGTGAGTCTAAATGGTCTTCCATTTATACCTTTCATTAAAGTTCAGTGTCATAAATAAGCAATTAGCAAATAAACAAGGCACATCTAATTTACAATTTACAATTACATCACAGAAATATCTCTTACCCCTCACCCCCCACCACGCACACACACACGCCTCGTTTTCGGCCAATCTCGTGCGAGAGAGTTTCGGATTTCGAAATCGTAAATAATCAAAACCCAGGGAAATTAAATTTAATGTTCAAGATTTGATGAATTTCTACATAAAGGTTTCATTTTCTACCCTAATTATGAAATAATCCAGAAATAATACTGAAAATTATCGATCATGCATTACGTAATACAAAATTTTAAAATGCATTATTTTTATCAAATCTTCTTATGAATTCCCATAAAACAAATACATTCACATTCTATTATGTGAAGATTAGAAACGGCATAAAAACTACAAGGCTTAAGTACCCTAGAAATTCTGACATAACGAAAGAAATAAAATTGAAAATTGTCGATAAAGTCAAATTTATAATCATCTACATTTTTATGTAAAGATACGAATGCAGAAAAGATATGAAGCTTGCTCTATCAAGCATGAAATAATCCAAACAAAAAATATAATGATAAAATTGAATAAAACTGAACAAGTCTTTCTAACATATACATTACGTAATATAACGTAACAAAATCTAAAAATGCCTTTTTATTATCAAATTATCTAACTAATTAATAAAAGAAACACCGATATATACATTTTATTTTGTAAAGATAAGAATGCATTAAAAAAAATACTAAGCATACCCTATAAATCGTGAAATAATCCAAGAAATAAAATTGAATCGATGATCCTATCTAGCGAGGTCAAAAGCGCATTAATATACAATTTTGTTCATCTTTACTACTCCTTATTAGATTAGGACAGAAAAATGTATTTTCAAGCTAGGAGGATTTAACAAATGCGAAAAACTGTAATTGAAATATTTTCTAAGTTAGCATTAAATTAGCCATTTTATCACTTACAACATGAACTATATTGTTGAGTATGGTTTTTACCTTTTTGCTCAATTTACCCGAAAACAATTATATATCATTAAGAGATAATAAGAAGAGATCGAACATATGAAAATACTTACCTGAAATCAATCTTATCACCAACACTGTCCACAATCGTCAAGTAATTGTCATTTAGTCACTATTTTTTTTGACATTGTGCGTATTTATGTCTCCCAAACTAAGTTTTGGGAGACATATTGTTTTTGTTCGGTTTCTTATTCCTATTCTTCTTCTTTTTTCTTTCCGTTCAATCTTGTCCGCACATTTTCTCTGAGATGTACAATCCATATGAAACTTCGGGAACATGTTAAGGGTGACCTGAAGTTTTGCAATCCAAAAAGGGTATTTAAAATGACTGCCATGGAAACGGGGTCAGCGGTCATATAGGACATTGCATTATCTTGGTAAAAAAAGTATTTGGTGGGTTTTCAACATGCTGAAGATTATAGTGGCAATAGGGGTTCGTTTTGGAGACATTTTTGTTGGCATCCCAACACAATCAGGACTAGTTATTGTTCTTCTTCTTTCTTTTTCTTTCCGTTCAATTTTGTCCGCACATTTTCTCTGAGATGCAATGTCCAATCAATATGAAACTTTAGGTTCATGTTAAGGGTGACCTGAAGTTTTGCAATCTATTTTTGGAATTTTCAAAATGGCAGCCGTTTTTATGGAAAAGGGGGTCATTAAATAGAGAACAATGCATTATCTTGGTACAAATTGGTATTTAACATGCTCAAAATTATATTTGCAATAGGGGTTCGTTTGGGAGACATTCTGTGTCGGCATCCCAACACAATCAGCACTAGTTTCTATCATCTTGAAAATAAATGTAAGGACATAGCAGACACTAATAGGTCCACTTAATTTTTGGATTTACATTTCGGAATCAACACTCCAAAAGAACTTTCTACTAAACTTTTCAACAAACGAGATTTCAACTTTCCATTCTTCTGCCGTAACATTCCATTCACTCAGGCGTATAAACTTTACGTTTCTCAGCTGATACGTTACACCAGAAGATAGAGCTTGTACCAAGATTTCTTTGATCGAGCTATAATTAACGCAAACTGCCCACTAAAGGCTTGTTGCTCAACAGTTGGCTTGAAATTGTATGGAAGACATCATGTTGTTTATAAATACACGACATCTGTGTCTCAAATGCCTACAGATGAAGGTTTGTCGTGGTGTGTGTGCAGTGTATCCTTATCGACACGACGGGTGTATAACAACGAGCATGAACTGCTGACTCTTTTGGAACACACGAGTTCACTCTCATTTTCTTGAGAGTTCCTGTCGCTGACTTATATTTGTGTGGATTTTGTTTGTTTTGTGTTTGTTGTTGTGTATCCCATAGTTTTGTATAAGACTGCCATTTTTTTGATACAGTGGTATCTCATGGATTATTTATTGGCGCCTGCCATATTTTTGCCACTGTGCTATTTCTTCTTTTATTTATCAAAATTGATATATTGTAAAATAATAATTTGACACTTAAACGAACACAAATTTTGAAAACAAACTATGCTTAAAAAATTTCAGTTTTTTTTCAAAAAGATTCTTGCAACATTATTTCTGCAGACGCACATGTCATACTGTGTAGATAAAAAAATCGTGCAATCATACAAACACTTGCGCTATTAAGCCTGTTTGGCTCTATGTAACAAGAACGGTAAAGATATATTTTATCATCAATGTTAATGATAATGCCAAATATTTATAATCCACACGAATGGAGAAGCTAGTGATTAATAATCCACACCAATGGTAAAGCTAGATAATCCACACCAATGGTAAAGCTAGATATTTATAATCAACACGCAATGGTAAAGCTAGATATTTATAATCCACACGAATGGAGAAGCTAGATATTTATAATCCAAACCATTAGTAAAGCTAGATAATCCACACAATGGTAAAGCTAGATATTTATAATCCTCACCCAATAGTAAAGCTAGATATTTATAATCCACACTAATGGCAAAGCTAGATATTTATAATCAACACCAATGATAGAGCTAGATATTAATAATCCACACCAATAGTGAAGCTAGATATTTATAATCCACACCAATAGTAAAGCTAGATAATCCACACCAATGGTAAAACTAGATATTTATAATCCTCACCCAATAGTAAAGCTAGATATTTATAATCCACGCCAATAGTAAAGCTAGATATTTATAATCCACACTAATGGTAAAGCTAGATATTTATAATCCATACCAATGATAGAGCTAGATATTAATAATCCACACCAATGGTAAAGCTAGATAATCAACAACAATGGTAGACTTATATATTTATAATCCACACAATGATAAAGCTAGATATTTATAATCCACACTATTGATAAAGCTAGATATGTATAATCCACACCATTGATAAAGCTAGATATTTATAATTCACACCAATTATAAAGCTAGATAATCACCACCAATGTTAAAGCTAGATATTTATAATCCACACCAATGGTAAAGCTAGATATTTATAATCCACAACAATGTAAAAGCTAGATATTTATAATCAACACCAATGCTAAAGCTAGATATTTATAATCCACACCAATGCTAAAGCTAGATATTTTTAATCAACACCATTGCTAAAGCTAGATATTTATAATCCACACCAATGGTAAAGCTATATATTTATAATCAACACCAATGGTAAAGCTAGATATTTATAATCTACACCAATGGTAGAGCTAGATATTTATAATCAACACCAATGGTAAAGCTAGATATTTATAATCAACACCAATGCTAAAGCTAGATATTTATAATCCACACCAATGATAGAGCTAGATATTTATAATCAACACCAATGATAGAGCTAGATATTTATAATCCACACCAATGATAGAGCTAGATATTTATAATCAACACCAATGCTAAAGCTAGATATTTATAATCCACACCAATGATAGAGCTGGATATTTATAATCAACACCAATGCTAAAGCTAGATATTTATAATCAACACCAATGCTAAAGCTAGATATTTATAATCCACACCAATGATAGAGCTGGATATTTATAATCAACACCAATGGTAAAGCTAGATATTTATAATCAACACCAATGCTAAAGCTAGATATTTATAATCCACACCAATGATAGAGCTAGATATTTATAATCAACACCAATGATAGAGCTAGATATTTATAATCCACACCAATGATAGAGCTAGATATTTATAATCAACACCAATGCTAAAGCTAGATATTTATAATCCACACCAATGATAGAGCTGGATATTTATAATCAACACCAATGCTAAAGCTAGATATTTATAATCAACACCAATGGTAAAGCTAGATATTTATAATCCACACCGATGATAGAGCTAGATATTTATAATCAACACCAATGCTAAAGCTAGATATTTATAATCCACACCAATGCTAAAGCTATATATTTATAATCCACACCTATGGTAAAGCTATATATTTATAATCCACACCAATGGTAAAGCTAGATATTTATAATCAACACCAATGGTAAAGCTAGATATTTATAATCCACACCGATGATAGAGCTAGATATTTATAATCCACACCAATGCTAAAGCTAGGTATTTATAATCCACACCAATGCTAAAGCTAGATATTTATAATCCACCCCTATGGTAAAGCTATATATTTATAATCCACACCAATGGTAAAGCTAGATATTAATAACCAACACCAATGGTTAAGCTAGATATTTATAATCCACATCAATGGTAAAGCTAGATATTTATAATCAACACCAATGGTAAAGCTAGATATTTATAATCAACACCAATGCTAAAGCTAGATATTTATAATCCACACCAATGGTAAAGCTAGATATTTATAATCCACACCAATGGTACAGCTAGATATTTATAATCCACACCAATGGTAAGCTAGATATTTATAATCTACACCAATGGTTAAGCTAGATATTTATAATCAACACCAATGCTAAAGCTAGATATTTATAATCCACACCAATGGTAAGCTAGATATTTATAATCACCACCAATGGTAAAGCTAGATATTTTTAATACACACCGATTATAAAGCTAGATATTTATCGAATTGAACATTGTTTATTGACTCTATAAGATCAGTTCAACATAAAACTTTTTGATATGTTGTTTCATATTGAACCTTCATACTTTTCGTAAGTATTGTTTATTGTAGTTGGTCCTGTTTTATTCGTGGTTTGATATATTTTAAACTTAGCAATTATTCCTTATCTACATGTTTGCTGTTATTGGATATAAAAAATTCTATTCTACATGGAAAGTGTGTCAATCTTTTCTTGCATCTCATTAATTTACAACAAATGGCCAACCAAACTATATTAACAATAGGCAATTCATTAAAACCACTTTTCTTATGAATGTCAGTTTCTAAATTCTCAACATCCTCACAAGTCAGGGTTTCTGCATCCACGAAACCCTGACAAACTTAGCTAGGAAATTCCTGGGCTAGATGTCACTATTTTGATTGTCTGCATCATTCCTTAATGTAGCCAATCAAAAGCTCGCTTCCATTCACGACTTGGTAAGGGGATATCCCAAAATCAATTGTAAATAAACCAAACAGATGTGTTGCATAGACCATGTGAAAATCAGTGCATTTTGTACAGTAGTGTTAATAGTTTGTTATTACCGCATTATTTATTAGTTGCAGAATGTTTTCTTCCCATTCAAGAATGAGTAAGAATGACTACTGCCAAACACTTGCTTCTTTCAATCAATTTCATTAGTTGATATTTTGCGATTTGACGTCATATGAAAATCTTCTAGCCCAGGAATTTCCTCGCAAAGTTTGGCAGGATTTCTTGAACACATGTGGACACAGAAACCCTGACTTGTGAGGATGAATTCTCAAGTCCTGAATATAAATTTGGACACCAAACGATGCATCCCAATGTACACTATTGAATAAAGAACAGTTCAGAAGTGTTTTATACATAGCAATACATGATAACACAACAGCGTGATGTTTTTGAATAGGTCAAATGAATTTTAATTAAATAACAGAAAAAAGAAAAGAATTAACAAGGGAGATAACTTAAATTAATGTAAGTAGATTGTTCCTTTAAATGGTGTTTAACGCCACTGGCAATCCTTGACACTCCAGATTTGAGTCGAGTACACCATGCTCTCGGTGAGACTTGAATAATGTCAATAAAGTAATGATTCTTGTTCACTTCCCTTCTACTCATCAAACAATTCTGAAGTAAATCCATCCAGTGGGTTTTAAAAGAAAAATAAACTAAGGGAGATAACCCAACCTTCAAATTAAGCTGACCTTGTGCACTGCACTCCTACTCATTGTGACCCTATATAAACTCCAAGTTTAAAGTCAATTTGTCAAATGCTCCGAACCAAACTATGAGCAATGGCAGGACAGACTGACAAAGTGGGAAATAGCAGATATGCTCCAAACAAAACTATGACAAACAGCAGGTCAGACTTACAAAGCAGCAACTATATGCTCCCCATTTTGGGGAGCATACAAATAATTATTAATGGCATTATTCCTTAGCTGAATCAAACTATGAACTATGTAGTATCTGTAGTATTATAAAAGCTACAATAGTTTCCATGGAACACAGAAGCCAAGTAAAGGGAATAACATTAACTCTTATCAAACTTTAGTCCAAATACTTTATATCTACTAAATCTTCACCCTTGTTTTTCGATAATTGCAGTTTGTTCTTAATTACAATCAAGTGACAATCGCACAAATTCTGGCTAATAAATACATAGTTTAGCATACATCAACAAATATGCTAAGTGTAAATTCATTCATTAATTTTTTAAATAAAGACAATACACAACTCTAAAATACTTATTTATTTCAATCTATGAACAACAAGTATTCCTTTAGTGTTCTGGGTAAAGGAAGCATGTCAATTTTAGGTAAACATTTTCCCTTAAGTAAGTCCCGCACTCCAATTCTACAGATGAACTTTAAGGACTGAACTTTACCCGTCAATGCAGCCAGCTGTTTAGTCAGCTGATCATGATCATCGTTATTATAGATGCATTGTTGTATTGATTTTAAAGCTGTCATGCTTAATACGGGTTCAAATTCTAGCAGAATCTGTGTAAATATGGGTCCATTGTTAAGAATAAGGGCTTCCTTTACAAATTTCTGATGTCTGGGATTTTTGTGGTTGTAATTAGATCCACCTTTAATTAATGTTCGTATCACTTTCAACTTCTCATCACTGACAGTGTTCCCAGAATGCAATCCCCTACGTTGTCTCAGAAAATGTCCAAATTCATAACAAACTGCCATTTTTCCTGCAATAAAAAAAACAGTATTAAAATGGTCAACTGTACAAAAATTATTTTACAACAAAAGAAACAAAGAGTTTTTAATATCTATTCTTTTCAAGTGTAAATCATTGGTTCAAGATCATTCATCTTATTGGACTTTTTTCCACAAGTTCAGCATTTTTTTTATTTTTAAAGAGATTTTAACCCGGCCTGTGCCAAACAAGTCCATTCTGAGTTTCAATAAAGTTCTAAGTTCTACTGTCCCTTTTTTGTTCATGTTGTCTCCTTAACTATGTCTAGATATGTGTAAGTTATTTCTATCTGAAGAAGATCAACTGACCTCTTCACAACTTCTATTTAAATAGCACGCAGACATATAAACAGACATGTTATGTAATTCTGTTGTGGTAGCAGAAGTTGTTTTCCTGTCTTGTCAGTAGCTGTAGTGGACAGACCTGCTATGCACAAAAACGTTAAAACTTATTCCAGTTTTTGAAGTTCTGCATTACCTGTTTTGTCAGTGGCCGTAGCTGACAGACCTGCATACAGAAGTTTGTATGTAATTACCTGTTTTGTCAGTGGCCGTAGCTGACAGCCCTGCATACAGAAGTTTGTATGTAATTTCAGTTTTGACAGAAGGAATCTGTGATTTGTTCATACATATGTAATGGAGTGCTGTAATAAAAACAATAATTAGATACAGCCTATTCTAGATTTAAATACTCTTTTGGACGGCACTTTCATATAATTTTATATTATATTTTTTTTTGGACTAAAAACTGTTTTAAAGGAATTTATGGCTCTATAAACAAGGCTTATTCACTCACAAACAATTAAGGTCCAAAAGGACATTTATGATATGTTTATGTATTGGTCTTGTTTATACACCCATATTCCTTTTAAAACAGTGTTTTATCTTAATATTTCTTTTAATTGCTAAACTGCATATAATGATTGTAAGTTTTATCCAAATAATGTGTGATAACAACTCCATCTTCTTACTGAAAGTAGTTCAGTTAGCTTTATTTACTGAAAAATTAATACTTTTCAAACATTCTACCAAAATTCATTTGAATTTAACCAATCATATGAAAGCATTTCCAAATCATAAAAGAATTATATAAAGAGAAAAGAAAACAATAAATGTATCTTTATTGCATTTATGCTATAACCTAAATGTTTAGCTTTATAATAAAGTATAAAAATTGAAAAAGTTGATCTAACGATCACTGATACCCCGCATTTTGCAGAACTTTAAGGTAAACATTTTTTGTTAGCTTGTCATCTTGAACATTTATAGAATGTCTCCAGCATCAATAGGCTTCTTATCAACCTGATATGTAATAATGTTATATTGTCATTGAAATCAAATGCACGATTTTCGAGTTATCGTCCGAAACATTTTTTTGGTAAAAAATTTGGTAAACATTTTCTGGCATTTGTGGACCTGATATTTAATTGATTTTCTCCATCTAATATGAAACTATATTCGAAAGTTTCATTTCATTAAAATACACTTTTTGAGTTATTGTCCGGAAACATCTTATTTGTTAAAGTTTCTAACGTTTTGTGTTGATTGTGACCTTAAAATCTGACGTATTTTCTCCAAAATCTACAGGCTTCTTACCAACCTAATATGTAACAATATCGAATAGTTTCATTCAAATCGGCTGCAAGCTTTTTGAATTATCATCCGGAAACCAAATTCGGACGGACGAATGGACGAATTGGTCCAGCGGGTGTATAAATATACATTTAAACCTAACAAAACAGAAAAAGAATGCATTGTTGTGCAATCTTGGTTCAAACTAAAGGCTCATATTCATACCAGTACAGCCTTCCTGGTCACTACTGAAAATATTACATCCTCGATCCATCAGGTACTGAACAATAGTCAAAGCATCAGAAGGACTACCATTACACGCTTCCATTAATGCTGTCCTGCCTGTAAATAGAATGTTATAAAATTAAACTATTAAAACTTTTCATTTTACTTAACATGTTTCATTAATATTATAAAATTTCGGGCTGATAATATTTAAAATTTATTTTAAAGGTGTTATTGAAAGGTAAATATGAAGAGAAGATGACAGTCCCCTTAATATTTTATTGTTGTTTATCAGTGTAATGGCAGTAGTTCTTTTCAATTATAGAACAACAAGCATTTGGTGTATAATATAACTGATAAAGTATAACCTTGGAATACATTTTATCTTGTTTTTAGATTAGCTAAACAAGGTACATATTGTAAACCTCATAACTTTTGATTTTCACAAAGAAGGATAAAGTTAATTTTTTAATACATCGTTGTCAAGATATAATCACTCTTCTTAAAGGAGGTGGAAATTGTAATGGTGATCTCATGATTTCATTAACATTAAGGGCCCTTTCTGCCACATTTGATACGATAATGGACAAAAAAAAAAAGACAATGCAAAATGAAACCTGTGCTGTGTTGTGCTGGGGTGCAAAGCCAACACTAAACTTAAGGGTTCAAAATAACTGTTCACCAGCTCGCAAGTAGAATTTGCTGCAGGCAAGTAAGTTTCATGACAAGGTTGTCCGCCAGGAGAGTTGAAATAATTATGCCGTAATTACATAATTTTGTTGTCCTGTTACTATATTCATGAGCGTCAGTCTTTTACCATTTGTTGTAGACAAATTCAGGACCTTATTTATAAGTAATTTATAACACCAAATTTTTTTATTGGTTGGTTATAAAATGTTTAGCAATCAGAAGGATTTTACAAAATATTTGTGAAATTGGTTTTCAATTAGCACATAAATGAATCTTACAATAAAAATTTAAATTCCCTTGGTAGAAATCTCAATAAAAGTTTTTTTAATTTTGAAGGAATATTTTGACATAAGTAAATGGACCTCACTTGAAACCATCAAAAGTACTGTTTAAATAATCACCAAAAATTTGACACGTCTCTATAACATTGACCGAGAATCCTCGGCCGTTGTCCCCCATTAAAGTCTAAAAAACTGGTTGCACGGCAGAGGATTCTGGAACTATAAAGTTACAAATATCAGTAGAATAGCTGATGTACATGTTTCATACAGTAACTAAAACAGACAATAACCGAACTGAATTATTGCCTAAATGGACAATAAAAAAAAAATGAAATACCAAAATTATGAACTAGTAAATACTAGGGTAATAGTTGAATAATGATATTAGATGAAATTTTTATTTTAACAATAATACAAAGTGCAAACCCGGTTTATAAGTATGGTGAAAGTGAGTGGTCGGACACACAGGCAAAATAGGGTATCTGTTTTGTGTAATCAACTCCTACAGTTTTTAGCCCAGATCTCTGAATCTTCACACAAAGATTACACATGTATTGAATATACATGTGACTGCTATTATGGAAATGTTCAAGGAATTTTCCCTAATTTTCCAGACTTGGGAATTTTGTCATTTTTCAGAACATTTGCAGGAGACATAATCAACTCCTCTTACACAGAACCAACACATGTGGACACAGAAAAATACATGTACATAAAGATCTTAAAAACGGCCAATTAAATATACCTGAATTATCCATCAGATCTATGCTGGCTCCTCCCTCTAATAATATTTTAACATTCTGTGCTGAAGTTCTAGCAGCATGATGTAATGGTGTCTGCCCAAATCTGTCCATAGTGTCTAGTGATGTTCCAAAATATACCAACATGCTCAGAATCTCCAACGAAGCTGCAACACAACACATGGATGTAAAACTATGTAGGCAAAAACACTTGCATTTCATTGGTCTGTTAATGTTTTTTTTCACACTTAAGTCATTAAATTTCTTCTAATTTTTACCAAACGAATTTAAGAAAATCGTGGTCCATCAGTGGTCAAAAGCTCTTTTTAAAATTATTTTTTGTGCCAAATATCCTATGTGCAAACATCATTTTACTCACATTTAACACATTGATGACATTACATTATTTATACTGTATTACAGACCCACATCTGGCTTTGCTCCAGTAATTTATACTGACCCTCATCTGGCTTTGCTCCTGATATGATATGTAAAGGTGTTTCTCCTTTCTCTGTCACAAATCCTGGATCAATTCCCATACTAAGAAGCTGTTTGAATTTCTCTGCATTTCGTAATCGAACACTCTCTAAAATCTGATATTGTTGGTCTGTAATCTTACAGCGTAGCATAAAATCTCTCTCCCTTTTTACATCCTGTCATCAAAGCAAAATGTTTGTTAACTAACCTGAATGTTCCCAAGTTGAAAACATTACATAATACTTGGTCTACTTAATAAGCATAATTGGATCTCCTGTACTTGGCGATCAAAATTTTATTCCAGTATTGTTATATTTTTTCCCCAAAATATACAATACTGGAATATTGATGTACCAGTATTGTTCCCTGAGTAATGTTTTATAACTGCTTATGTTAATTTTTAATAAAGAGAATATATATTTAATAGGCTTCTGATACTTCATGTATTTTGTTTTGTTTTATTTGTTTTTTTTTGTCAGTATGATGAAGTATTTGTAAAATCTTAATGAGTATACAATGATTGTATAAAAACAGAGACATAAAACATAGTTAACAATTTTGCAATTTTGGTCACTTCATACTTTGTACTGCTCAGCAATACATGCATGCAATGATGTTCTTGTAATTAAGTTGTAGGCGAAAAGGTCTGAAGATCCCCATCTGTCTCTCCACATTCTTTCATCCAGATAACTTGGAAGGAGGTCTGATAACACCCTTTAATTTCCTTCAACTTCTGTTTGGCCCAGTACGAACGACTCTGTGGCTTGTGTATGGACAGTTAATGATTTAAGACTTTCTTTAAAGACAATTACTGTATATGAATATTTGAATTCATAATTTTGTAATAATCAAAAATTTTGCATTCATTTTATTATTATTAATATAATATCAGCCCATAATTATATCATACTAGTACGAGGACAAAATAAATGTATAGAAATATAAACAGAACTTAATTTTCAATCTTTATTACAAACAATTCAAACTAGTATTTTATAATTATGGACTGGTATTATATTCTTCGTAAAAAATGTATAACCTTTTTAAACAAACAGCATATGACACATGTTAAAAAAAAGAAGCCAAATAACAAGACCATTAAATACCTCAAATCTGTTTTTTAATTAAAACAGTAATAAAAACATTAATTTAAATTACATTGAAAATAAACATTACTGTTATAATACTGGATATAATATAAAATCTTGTTCCAGTATTATTAACAAAACTTGTATTCCAGTATTATGATAGCCATGTACAGGAGATCTGCATATTTATACATGTACAGATTGGTGATTGGTTCACTAATTGGTTGAATTGACAGCTACATTCAGGACAAGAACAAGTTAACAAACAATTAAATCAGCTGATGAAATGAGACTACTGCGTAATTGAGATATCATTTTGTCTTTCTGTCTTTCATAAAAAATTGACAGGTTGGAAAGGGACTATAGCAACTACAGTGCATCTATTTATTCTATATCTACAACAGGGTCTTTATTGTACAACCTACAGTATATATTTACAGTATTGAGTAGCCAGAGACATATACAAAAATAGTTTTCTCATGGTTCCGAACACTTTCTTCCGTTTTAAACATATGTAAGTTTTTCAAATGAGATATTTAACAGAAAACTTGGTGGATAATAATAAAAATATATCAAGAAACCTTAATTTCTTCTCTCAATGCTCTTTTGCTAGCCATTTTCACTCTTCAAACCCACATGTCGTCTGTCAATATCAAGGGAGGCAATCGTTTTCCGTTTCCACTTCCGGCGAAATGTCAGACTCGAATACCATAAAGCACTAGGCTATAGTTTATGCGGTTTAGCGCTGATAACAGCAGCTCTGAAGAAGGTAGTATAGTATTTTTTGTAACAACTTTGGTCCAATGTTTAAATAGAGTTATATAAAGATATTGCCATTCCCGAAACGTGTGACGTGTCAAAAAAAATTTTCATATCCCTTTTTGCTGTTTCTTCGAAATTTCGACAGGTAAAGTATAGTTAGACTGTCCCTGGTTCAACTTTATGATTGGACCAGTAAACATAAGCTACATGAACAAATAAAACCTTACACGTGATTATATTTAACAGTATCTTTGTATGTTAGTTTTGATCCTATTCCTATTATTTCTCATTCAGACTTTCATTTTTTTTTGTGCATGACATTTTTGTTATGAAAATCATGGATTTGAACCTTCAACCTGTGGAGGGTAAGATCAGCAGTTTTTGTGTCTTTCCGTCAAACATCGATGGAGGCGCCCAGACCAAAATGTAGCATCCTTTTAGCTGATATCTAGTCAATTTTTAGCATATATATTTGAGACCAATTAGCTGAAAATTAGTGCATAATTAGCATATTTGTTAGCATGTAATTAGCAACACTAAATTATACTAGCTCAACTACTCCAGACCATGCTAAATCATGCTACCAGTTTTTATCAACAGCCAATCAAATGTTTTTAAATGTACTAGTATAAAATTAGCGCAATTTGTAGCATATTTTAAGCGTTTCAATTATGTAAATTAGATCGACAGCAGGAAATCAGCGTGTCTGATAAGTAGACTTCTAGTATAAATATGCAAATTAGCTAACTAGTATGTTTTAGCAAACAATTAGTGCATATTTAGCAGGATATAGTACACATTCATGTATACTGTTGTAGCAGAAATCTAGCATGAATTTAGTGGGTTTTTAGTTTTGTTGTAGCATATATTTAGCAATGACTCAAAAAGATTCGAGCATGTATTGAGCGGACTTTTAGTATTGTTGTAGTGTGTATTTAGCACCATTTGCAACATTCTAGTATGTATGTAGTGGACTTGTAGTGTTGTTGTAGCAATGAGTTAGCAAGAATTCAGCAACATGCTAGCTCTTTTGTTTTTTGTCTTCTTTGCAAAAGATTTTCTCTGGATGGGAATTCTGCTTTTTCATGGGCAAACCTTTTCGGGATCTGCATTCCTAGAAGCCAATTAATGTGTACTGGAGCAAACAAAACCTGTATAAATAGAACAACAAAAAACATAAGTTTTAAGAAAATGGTTTATTTTCTATGACAACGCATAAACAGAAAAAAAATTAGCAACATGTAAATAGTTAGCAACTGTTTGAAAACAACAGTACATGTCTGTCTTTGCATACTCATCTGTAGTCTAAAAAATCACATCCCATAATTTTTATATTGTCTTGTCAGTAACTTATGTCTCATATCTCTCCAGAACTAAAATTGTCTTGGATGTCTGTTTTTATTTCCTCCGTCCATGTGAACAACAACGCATCATGTTTTTTAAGGTGGTTCTGGCACAAATGTCTGAAAAAAATAATTAAATGTTAGAACACTATAACACAAGACAATACAAAAAATAAAACAATAGATCATTCACACATCGGTTCAATTTCCAACAGTATATACTGTATCTAATATATTAGAGGTCGAAAATTTTGTAAAAATTTTAAGCCTTTCCAACCAAACTAAAATGTGATCAAATGTTTGTAATATTTGAACAGGTAAAAGAAAAAATGAATATAAAAGAAATGACACTGGCCTAGATAGAAAAAATATCATCAATCATTACATTTTAAAACAATGTCCAACGTTACGTTCATCCTTGCCCATGACATTTGTATTTTACAAACATCTGGGTCTTAATTGGGTATAATATAGCCATTCATGGTTCTTAACCTTTTTTCTTTTTCTGTTTGTGTCATTTATTTCTTAAAAGGTGTATTGAATATGTGTTGCAACAGGCAGGAACTGCTTATATTAACTACTTGTCCAGAGAACCAGTGTTCACTCAAATTTTCTTGAGAGTCCCTGGCTTGTGTTTGTGTGCTGTTTTGTTTTGTGATTTGTTGTTGTTCCAATTAGGCTTATAATATTTTCAAAACTTGTAACCAGATTGTAACCAGTTACAAATACATTAGGTCCAATTGAAGGACTTTTTTTAGGACACATATGCATGTTATGCTTCTTATTAAAAAAGTTACCAATTATGGTTTCTTCACTGGTGGGAATAATGCTGTAGAATCTTGAACCTGGACAAATTACGAACAGTACTGTCAGGAAATATTTGACTTCTTTTCTGTTTATGTTGCAACATGTCACTTGAAAACAAAAGGATCATTATTTTACAAGGCTGCAAATGTATGGGGCAAATAATATTGGTGCTTCATTGGAAATAAATAAGTTATTTTTAACATCTCAAGTCATTAAAACATGTATTCAAAATGAGCAGAACAGTTTACAGCAAGTTATTGTTTCCATTGAGTTATTTAACAGTAATTATAATTGTTTCACAAGATTTGCAATTAAAATTACATCATGTTACAAACATTAAACTAAAATTCATTTGCATCAGCATTGTTATGAGCTTAAAAATATTTTCAGAAAAATAAAATAAAGCAAAGAAATGTAGTAAGACCCATATTCTTTTGTAAATTGTTTACCCTTAAACTATACAGTTAATGACATTATTCTAATGCAACTGAGTTATTTTTTTATTGTATTATTATATATTGTATACATTTTTTCAAAATTTTATTAATTTTTTAATATTAGTTTAAAGGACTTCATGCATCCATGTTTACAATCCTTTGTATGTTTAATCTCAATCTATAATTATCTAAATAATTGTAATTCCAAATGAATGTACTTTTTGCTATGTTAGTGCCGCTCCAAATGCAAGTATATAGTTCTTTGTTATAATTCAAACTATTTTTCAAAACTGCATCTTCATTCTTGGTGCAATTTTATATTTATTTACCAGTCCAGTTATGATGAATGGGTGTAGAATTGTATCAAGACCCAGTTTCTATTGTTGTATTAATTACATTTTATGTGATATAACCATTTATATATTTGTAAATGTGAATGAATGAATGAATCAATCAATCAATCAATCAATCAATCAATCAATCAATCAATCAATCAATCAATCAATCAATCAATCAATCAATCAATCAATCAATCAATCAATCAATAAATAAATAAATAAATAAATAAATAAATAAATAAACAAACAAACAAACAAACAAACAAACAAACAAACAAACAAACAAATAAATAAATAAATAAATATGTTTAAATCTTTAATTAAATAAAAGTCCATATTTTTTTAGACTTTCTTTTATTATAAAGAGATTTTTCTTTTTTCTATTTTCAATTGCATTTTATAACTGATTTAGACATTTTTATCTATAACATACTTAAAAATCTAATTTTCATATATAAAAATAATAATTTAAATTTATATTTTCTTTGCTTATCATGTTAGCTTTTAATTTCTTCAATATAGCCAATTGCAAATTGATGTAAATATGATCTGCAAGACAATGCTTGCAAAACTTAATTACAAATGATTTTGTTGTCTGAAGACTCTGCTCTTTAAATGAGTTATTTTACCTTTAATGATGAGTTTTTCAGTTTTTCCATGTAATTTTAAGGCTAAAGATCTAACGTGAAACTGTAAATTAAAAAAAGATAATAAGCAAAATGAGGACTACACAACTCACCCTGTATTAATCTGAAATACTTCATTGTTTTTTTAGTCATAATTTATATCATTATATTTCAGGTTAAGCTTTAGTGTTTTTTTTAATAATATTCCAAAAGTTACATGTACTAGTAGATTTAAAGTGTTTTGTCATGATGTTTGCTTAACATTTCACTGAGTTTTTAACCATCAATGATTATTTCATATTTTGTTGTAGTTGATATTTAGCTAATAGCTTGTAAACTTATAGAGAGAAACTAAAACAGCAAGAAAAACTTGAAATATTAGTTAAGCAATGCTTATATAGCTGTCAACTTGTGAAAATTATAAGTAATCTGAGTGATTACAGACTCCTGGGACCCTATTATTTAAAATTAATTATTGCCTTTAAGTACCAATGATCAAAGGCTCAGTACTTTTGTGCTGTCAGGAATTAGTACTGTAGACATGCATGTTCATGTATAAATATGTATTTACATGTAAACAACACCTGCTAAGGTTAATAGTTGTACTTACATGTAAGAAAGTTTCATGACTAAGGATACTACATCAATCACTCTCTCACAGATAGCTGAGGGTACTCTATCACCTTCACAGCTGTGTGATATTGTTTTAATGCACTGTTATATTAACATGTTATACATGTTTTCGGTAGTCCTGAGTCAGACAGTATATGCTAGTGTTGGTTTAAAAGAACTAAAGCCAAACTGAGAACTTAAAAAATGTCAATTCTATATGTGACTGAAGAAAATCAACATTTTTGACTTCTCTGGGATAACACATTACCATTTATTTTACTGCTTGAGGGCCTAAAATTTACAGTCTGACTGGATAAATTCTCCATGGTTTTAATTGGGTTTGGTTTACTTATTTTCGGTTTTTGTGTTTTTTTATTTGCATTCTATATGTTTGTCTATATCTGTCTATATCTGGATTTGTAATTGTCCCTGGACTCCTGGATCTTGTTGTTCAGTTGGTTTCCTGTAATTGTCCCTGGACTCCTGGATCTTCTTGTTCAGTTGGTTTCCTGTAATTGTCCCTGAACTCCCGGATCTTGTTGTTCAGTTGGTTTCCTGTAATTGTCCCTGGACTCCTGGATCTTGTTGTTCAGTTGGTTTCCTGTAATTGTCCCTGGACTCCAGGATCTTGTTGTTCAGTTGGTTTCCTGTAATTGTCCCTGAACTCCTGGATCTTGTTGTTCAGTGGTTTCCTGTAATTGTCCCTGGACTCCTGGATCTTGTTGTTCAGTTGGTTTCCTGTAATTGTCCCTGGACTCCCGGATCTTGTTGTTCAGTTGGTTTCCTGTAATTGTCCCTGGACTCCAGGATCTTGTTGTTCAGTGGTTTCCTGTAATTGTCCCTGGACTCCTGGATCTTGTTGTTCAGTTGGTTTCCTGTAATTGTCCCTGGACTCCCGGATCTTGTTGTTCACTTGGTTTCCTGTAATTGTCCCTGGACTTCAGGATCTTGTTGTTCAGTTGGTTTCCTGTAATTGTCCCTGAACTCCTGGATCTTGTTGTTCAGTTGGTTTCCTGTAATTGTCCCTGGACTCCCGGATCTTGTTGTTCAGTGGTTTCCTGTAATTGTCCCTGGACTCCTGGATCTTGTTGTTCAGTTGGTTTCCTGTAATTGTCCCTGGACTCCCAGATCTTGTTGTTCAGTTGGTTTCCTGTAATTGTCCCTAGACTCCCGGATCTTGTTGTTCAGTTGGTTTCCTGTAATTGTCCCTGGACTCCTGGATCTTGTTGTTCAGTTGGTTTCCTGTAATTGTCCCTGGACTCCCGGATCTTGTTGTTCAGTTGGTTTCCTGTAATTGTCCCTGAACTCCAGGATCTTGTTGTTCAGTTGGTTTCCTTTCCTATTTCTCATAATAGTACAGGTACATGCTCAAGCATACTAGTACTATTACTCAATATTTATTAAACTTCTTGCAGTACAATCGGGGAGGGACAGGGTGCAAGCCCCCCCCCACCTCATGATGCTGCATCTATAAAATGCATCCATAATCCCTGTGATCAAACAATGTGTCTAAAGTGTCCCCTTTCTCAGAAGAAATTCTGGATTAGCCAAAGAAATCATGGATCAGATAAGTTAATTACATGTAAGTCAATGTGTAATGCTAATTAACATAAGATGAATGATACTACTACTAACGATTACTTGTAGCTTATCTGCATTATCGATAAACATAGTTCTAATTTTAGCATGTACAATGTCACGAATGTGAAGGTTACATGTACATTCTGTACGTGCTTGATGAACCTTCTGTTTTCTATGTTAAGCTTTTTTATGAACAGCATTAAGATATATGTGGTGTATTTTTAGACAATACTTGCTTAACACTCAAATGCAATTATGACATTGGGAATGCCCCTTTGTTTAACAAATTACATGTAAATATACATATACCTGCCATGTGTGGGACAGAATACTAACTTAGAGGTGAACTATTAGTTTCAAAGTCATATTATATTACATTCTTTAAATATGCATAGGTTATTATCAATGTAATATTCCAAATTTTGACAAACCGAAAATAAAGTTCATCATCTGTAGTATCTTGACATGAAATTGTGATTAGAAATTAATACTGTCTGGACTGTGATAATTTGATGTAGCAGATGTAGTGGAATAAATTAGTCCCCTGGGAACAGGGCCATTGTGATGGTTGTCAGGAAGAATAAATAGAAAGGTCCATTTTATTATTTGTTATTTTTAACTAACAAATATGTTAGGGAAATTGATTGTTGTCATGTTGAGTTAGATAACAGCATTACACTTTGTCGGTGTGATTGACTTTATGGACAGACTTGTAATTGTTTACATAATATCTGCTGTAGTAATGGGGTTCACACTAGAGAAACTGGCTTCCTTCACTAATAAAAACTCTATGCCATAAAGCTGAACATGGCATTATAACCTTACCAATATATACAAATAAACTTATAATAAAGAAATGATTTTCCATTGTTTTATTGTGACTTGCTTGGAAAGCACTAATTTGATATCTATAGATATACACTGTATACTGTATACTGTATACTCTGTACAAATTGTTTTTTGATTCACTTTCTGTCTGGTCTTGGTGAACATTATTGCATTCATATTAGTTAAAATTTGATTAATATATCACCTAGTGTAGACTATTATTGGTGATCAATGATTACCATCTTGGCTGACCAATTACTGTACATGATATGTATTGAATGTGATCTCTTGACAAGTGGTCAATACAGACTGGCCATTAGTGATTAATTTATGATGCATAGTTCATTTAATCTTATGTTTGGATTATCTATTTAATTATTCATAATTCAACTTTTAAAATTGGAGTTATGTCTGTTATTGATTCACATTCCTACACAGAGAAGGTAAGTCATATTTTTATTAATACTGTTCATTTTTACTTTTGCTGTGACAGTTATTAGGATCAACATTATACTACAGAGCCTTTTATGTTTACTGATGTAGCTGCATGTACAGAAACATGTAGAAAACAACAGGTAACACTTGATATGTACCTGTATATAGCCTAATTCTACTTATTAGAATTGGACTTCAAGGATTTTTTTTCTAATTTTCCAAACTTGGAAACTAAGTCATTTTCAGAACATTTTCATAAGACAGTACCTATTTTGTGTAATCAAATCTTAAAATTTTTTTACACAAACCCAAAAGCTTCTTCCAACAAATTGTAAACCATTCTCTGTTTATTAAGGCATTTGCTGCGCAACCTGGCCATTTGAGACTTTTGCGATTTTTTCAGTGGATTAAACTAAAATACTATAGAGATAAGTCAAATATATTACAGTTGATTAGTCAACAAATTTAGAAGTGTAACCTGCATTGACAGAAACCCCAGATGGCTTGAAAGTCTAAAAGTAGTAGAATCTCTAAATACACAATCGTTTTAAGCGTATGATGCAATGTATTAGCTATTTTTGAATTTTAAACTGAGAATTAATTGTGACATCTGAAATCTTTTTACAAAACTTTGCCATATCACTGTCTATATGTAGATGACACAAAAATATATGGTCACTGATAGGTCAATTACGCGAGATTAAGGTGTTAAATAAATACATGGCATTATTATGAATGGTGGATATAATTATTTTACCTCTTTCTATAGGTAGATATGAGCTATACGTAATGATTTTGATACATTTGGATACCCTTAATTTGTTACTGGAACACCGCCATGCCCGTGCCCTTTGAATTTAAAAAAAATAGTATAAACATTGAAAATTGGTAATTAAAACGTAATTATTTTTTTAAGCCTGATGGGTTCAAAGTTGAACATCTAGTCTCATGGAGGTGAGTAGAACAACATACAATGTACATGTATTTCAATTTTTCCACAAAAAAAAAGAAAGATATATTCTATAATAAGTAGCTCACCTGTAAAAATGAAAGGTCTCTGGATGTGACCTATTACTGTCACTTGAATATGATAATTGTTATAAAATTAAATTACTATGACTACCATGGAACTGACTGACACATTCAACTATCAATGCAAATAATGGCACCAGATAATATGAATCTGGTTTTGTTCTGTGACCTACATGTACTAGTACACGTACATGTATAAATTGTAGTTTCAATTTCTGTCATATGTTTATCTTTTGTTAAATTAAAGGGAATTGAGCAATCTAATTAAAATTTCATTTTTCACTTGCCCCTCTTCTCATTAATATACATGTATTGCAGGCAGGGTGTACTTGACTCTAATCTTAATTGACAAGTATTGCCAGTTTTCCCACCGCAGGTCGGGGGTTCTCTCTGTGTTCTCCAGCTTACTCCCCCAATAAAAACTGGACGCCATGATATAGCTGAAAAATTGCTAAAAGTGGTGTTTAAAACACCATCAAACAAACAAAACATTAATATATTGTCGCACATTAAAGATCTACATGTAATTCCATTCAGGTCGTATAGTGATGACCTTGTTTACAAATACATGTATATAATGATATGCCAAGGCATGGTGAAGCAATTCTACGCAGTAACAACATAAACAAAAGGGAAGAACAAGTGAAAGATTTTATTTTAATTAGATTGAGGTACATGTACATGTTTATATGCTTCAGTTTTGTATTTTTGAATGTATGTTTCATACAGAATTTAGTGCTTTGATTGGTTGCACGGTTTTAAATAAATGTAACTACTGTTGGAGATCCTGCCCAAGGTTGGAGTTCTGTCACTACTGTTAGAGATCCTATACCCAAGGTTGGAGTTCTGTCACTACTGTTAGAGATCCTCCCCAAGGTTGGAGTTCTGTCACTACTGTTAGAGATCCTACCCAAGGTTGGAGTTCTGTCACTACTGTTAGAGATCCTCCCCAAGGTTGGAGTTCTGTCACTACTGTTAGAGATCCTGCCCAAGGTTGGAGTTCTGTCACTATTGTTAGAGATCCTATACCCAAGGTAGGAGTTCTGTCACTACTGTTAGAGATCCTACCCAATGTTGGAGTTCTGTCACTACTGTTAGAGATCCTACCCAAGGTTGGAGTTCTGTCACTACTGTTAGAGATCCTACCCAAGGTTGGAGTTCTGTCGCTAATGTTAGAGATTCTACCCAAGGTTGGAGTTCTGTCACTACTGTTAGAGATCCTACCCAAGGTTGGAGTTCTGTCACTACTGTTAGAGATCCTACCCAAGGTTGGAGTTCTGTCACTACTGTTAGAGATCCTACCCAAGGTTGGAGTTCTGTCACTACTGTTAGAGATCCTACCCAAGGTTGGAGTTCTGTCACTACTGTTAGAGATCCTACCCAAGGTTGGAGTTCTGTCTCTACTGTTAGAGATCCTCCCCAAGGTTGGAGTTCTGTCACTACTGTTAGAGATCCTACCCAAGGTTGGAGTTCTGTCACTACTGTTAGAGATTCTACCCAAGGTTGGAGTTCTGTCATTACTGTTAGAGATTCTACCCAAGGTTGGAGTTCTGTCACTACTGTTGGAGATCCTCCCCAAGGTTGGAGTTCTGTCATACTGTTAGAGATCCTACCCAAGGTTGGAGTTCTGTCACTACTGTTAGAGATCCTACCCAAGGTTGGAGTTCTGTCACTACTGTTAGAGATCCTATACCCAAGGTTGGAGTTCTGTCACTACTGTTAGAGATCCTATACCCAAGGTTGGAGTTCTGTCACTACTGTTGGAGATCCTACCCAAGGTTGGAGTTCTGTCACTACTGTTGGAGATCCTACCCAAGGTTGGAGTTCTGTCACTACTGTTAGAGATCCTACCCAAGGTTGGAGTTCTGTCACTACTGTTGGAGATCCTACCCAAGGTTGGAGTTCTGTCTCTACTGTTAGAGATCCTACCCAAGGTTGGAGTTCTGTCATTACTGTTAGAGATCCTACCCAAGGTTGGAGTTCTGTCACTACTGTTAGAGATCCTATACCCAAGGTTGGAGTTCTGTCACTACTGTTAGAGATCCTCCCCAAGGTTGGAGTTCTGTCACTACTGTTAGAGATCCTATACCCAAGGTTGGAGTTCTGTCACTACTGTTAGAGATCCTACCCAAGGTTGGAGTTCTGTCACTACTGTTAGAGATCCTATACCCAAGGTTGGAGTTCTGTCACTACTGTTAGAGATTCTACCCAAGGTTGGAGTTCTGTCACTACTGTTAGAGATCCTCCCCAAGGTTGGAGTTCTGTCACTACTGTTGGAGATCCTCCCCAAGGTTGGAGTTCTGTCTCTACTGTTAGAGATCCTCCCCAAGGTTGGAGTTCTGTCACTACTGTTAGAGATTCTACCCAAGGTTGGAGTTCTGTCTCTACCGTTAGAGATCCTACCCAAGGTTGGAGTTCTGTCACTACTGTTAGAGATCCTACCCAAGGTTGGAGTTCTGTCACTACTGTTAGAGATCCTACCCAAGGTTGGAGTTCTGTCACTACTGTTGGAGATTCTACCCAAGGTTGGAGTTCTGTCTCTACCGTTAGAGATCCTACCCAAGGTTGGAGTTCTGTCACTACTGTTAGAGATCCTACCCAAGGTTGGAGTTCTGTCACTACTGTTAGAGATCCTATACCCAAGGTTGGAGTTCTGTCACTACTGTTAGAGATCCTACCCAAGGTTGGAGTTCTGTCACTACTGTTGGAGATCCTACCCAAGGTTGGAGTTCTGTCACTACTGTTAGAGATCCTATACCCAAGGTTGGAGTTCTGTCACTACTGTTAGAGATCCTACCCAAGGTTGGAGTTCTGTCACTACTGTTGGAGATCCAACCCAAGGTTGGAGTTCTGTCACTACTGTTAGAGATCCTACCCAAGGTTGGAGTTCTGTCACTACTGTTAGAGATCCTATACCCAAGGTTGGAGTTCTGTCACTACTGTTAGAGATCCTATACCCAAGGTTGGAGTTCTGTCACTACTGTTAGAGATCCTATACCCAAGGTTGGAGTTCTGTCACTACTGTTGGAGATCCTCCCCAAGGTTGGAGTTCTGTCACTACTGTTAGAGATCCTACCCAAGGTTGGAGTTCTGTCACTACTGTTAGAGATCCTATACCCAAGGTTGGAGTTCTGTCACTACTGTTAGAGATCCTACCCAAGGTTGGAGTTCTGTCACTACTGTTAGAGATCCTACCCAAGGTTGGAGTTCTGTCACTACTGTTAGAGATCCTCCCCAAGGTTGGAGTTCTGTCACTACTGTTGGAGATCCTACCCAAGGTTGGAGTTCTGTCACTACTGTTGGAGATCCTACCCAAGGTTGGAGTTCTGTCACTACTGTTGGAGATCCTACCCAAGGTTGGAGTTCTGTCATTACTGTTGGAGATTCTACCCAAGGTTGGAGTTCTGTCATTACTGTTGGAGATCCTCCCCAAGGTTGGAGTTCTGTCACTACTGTTGGAGATCCTACCCAAGGTTGGAGTTCTGTCACTACTGTTGGAGATCCTACCCAAGGTTGGAGTTCTGTCATTACTGTTGGAGATTCTACCCAAGGTTGGAGTTCTGTCACTACTGTTAGAGATCCTACCCAAGGTTGGAGTTCTGTCACTACTGTTAGAGATTCTACCCAAGGTTGGAGTTCTGTCACTACTGTTAGAGATTCTACCCAAGGTTGGAGTTCTGTCACTACTGTTAGAGATCCTACCCAAGGTTGGAGTTCTGTCATTACTGTTAGAGATCCTATACCCAAGGTTGGAGTTCTGTCACTACTGTTAGAGATCCTATACCCAAGGTTGGAGTTCTGTCACTACTGTTAGAGATTCTACCCAAGGTTGGAGTTCTGTCACTACTGTTAGAGATCCTATACCCAAGGTTGGAGTTCTGTCATTACTGTTAGAGATCCTATACCCAAGGTTGGAGTTCTGTCACTACTGTTAGAGATCCTACCCAAGGTTGGAGTTCTGTCACTACTGTTAGAGATCCTACCCAAGGTTGGAGTTCTGTCACTACTGTTAGAGATCCTCCCCAAGGTTGGAGTTCTGTCACTACTGTTAGAGATCCTCCCCAAGGTTGGAGTTCTGTCACTACTGTTAGAGATCCTACCCAAGGTTGGAGTTCTGTCACTACTGTTAGAGATTCTACCCAAGGTTGGAGTTCTGTCACTACTGTTAGAGATTCTACCCAAGGTTGGAGTTCTGTCACTACTGTTAGAGATCCTACCCAAGGTTGGAGTTCTGTCACTACTGTTAGAGATCCTATACCCAAGGTTGGAGTTCTGTCACTACTGTTAGAGATCCTACCCAAGGTTGGAGTTCTGTCACTACTGTTAGAGATCCTATACCCAAGGTTGGAGTTCTGTCACTACTGTTAGAGATCCTACCCAAGGTTGGAGTTCTGTCACTACTGTTAGAGATCCTACCCAAGGTTGGAGTTCTGTCACTACTGTTAGAGATCCTCCCCAAGGTTGGAGTTCTGTCACTACTGTTAGAGATCCTCCCCAAGGTTGGAGTTCTGTCACTACTGTTAGAGATCCTACCCAAGGTTGGAGTTCTGTCACTACTGTTAGAGATTCTACCCAAGGTTGGAGTTCTGTCACTACTGTTAGAGATCCTACCCAAGGTTGGAGTTCTGTCACTACTGTTAGAGATTCTACCCAAGGTTGGAGTTCTGTCACTACTGTTAGAGATCCTACCCAAGGTTGGAGTTCTGTCACTACTGTTAGAGATCCTATACCCAAGGTTGGAGTTCTGTAACTACTGTTAGAGATCCTACCCAAGGTTGGAGTTCTGTCACTACTGTTAGAGATCCTACCCAAGGTTGGAGTTCTGTCACTACTGTTAGAGATCCTACCCAAGGTTGGAGTTCTGTCACTACTGTTAGAGATCCTCCCCAAGGTTGGAGTTCTGTCACTACTGTTAGAGATCCTCCCCAAGGTTGGAGTTCTGTCACTACTGTTAGAGATCCTACCCAAGGTTGGAGTTCTGTCACTACTGTTAGAGATTCTACCCAAGGTTGGAGTTCTGTCACTACTGTTAGAGATTCTACCCAAGGTTGGAGTTCTGTCACTACTGTTAGAGATCCTACCCAAGGTTGGAGTTCTGTCACTACTGTTGGAGATCCTCCCCAAGGTTGGAGTTCTGTCACTACTGTTGGAGATCCTATACCCAAGGTTGGAGTTCTGTCACTACTGTTGGAGATCCTCCCCAAGGTTGGAGTTCTGTCACTACTGTTAGAGATCCTACCCAAGGTTGGAGTTCTGTCACTACTGTTGGAGATCCTCCCCAAGGTTGGAGTTCTGTCACTACTGTTAGAGATCCTATACCCAAGGTTGGAGTTCTGTCACTACTGTTAGAGATCCTACCCAAGGTTGGAGTTCTGTCACTACTGTTAGAGATCCTACCCAAGGTTGGAGTTCTGTCACTACTGTTGGAGATCCTCCCCAAGGTTGGAGTTCTGTCATACTGTTGGAGATTCTACCCAAGGTTGGAGTTCTGTCACTACTGTTAGAGATTCTACCCAAGGTTGGAGTTCTGTCACTACTGTTAGAGATCCTCCCCAAGGTTGGAGTTCTGTCACTACTGTTGGAGATCCTACCCAAGGTTGGAGTTCTGTCACTACTGTTAGAGATCCTACCCAAGGTTGGAGTTCTGTCACTACTGTTGGAGATCCTACCCAAGGTTGGAGTTCTGTCACTACTGTTAGAGATCCTACCCAAGGTTGGAGTTCTGTCACTACTGTTAGAGATCCTACCCAAGGTTGGAGTTCTGTCACTACTGTTAGAGATCCTCCCCAAGGTTGGAGTTCTGTCACTACTGTTAGAGATCCTACCCAAGGTTGGAGTTCTGTCATTACTGTTAGAGATCCTACCCAAGGTTGGAGTTCTGTCACTACTGTTAGAGATCCTCCCCAAGGTTGGAGTTCTGTCATTACTGTTGGAGATTCTACCCAAGGTTGGAGTTCTGTCATTACTGTTAGAGATTCTACCCAAGGTTGGAGTTCTGTCACTACTGTTAGAGATTCTACCCAAGGTTGGAGTTCTGTCACTACTGTTAGAGATCCTATACCCAAGGTTGGAGTTCTGTCATTACTGTTGGAGATTCTACCCAAGGTTGGAGTTCTGTCACTACTGTTAGAGATTCTACCCAAGGTTGGAGTTCTGTCACTACTGTTAGAGATCCTACCCAAGGTTGGAGTTCTGTCACTACTGTTGGAGATCCTACCCAAGGTTGGAGTTCTGTCACTACTGTTAGAGATCCTACCCAAGGTTGGAGTTCTGTCACTACTGTTAGAGATCCTACCCAAGGTTGGAGTTCTGTCACTACTGTTAGAGATCCTCCCCAAGGTTGGAGTTCTGTCACTACTGTTAGAGATCCTGCCCAAGGTTGGAGTTCTGTCATTACTGTTAGAGATCCTACCCAAGGTTGGAGTTCTGTCACTACTGTTAGAGATCCTCCCCAAGGTTGGAGTTCTGTCATTACTGTTGGAGATTCTACCCAAGGTTGGAGTTCTGTCATTACTGTTAGAGATTCTACCCAAGGTTGGAGTTCTGTCACTACTGTTAGAGATCCTACCCAAGGTTGGAGTTCTGTCACTACTGTTGGAGATCCTACCCAAGGTTGGAGTTCTGTCACTACTGTTGGAGATCCTACCCAAGGTTGGAGTTCTGTCATTACTGTTGGAGATCCTACCCAAGGTTGGAGTTCTGTCATTACTGTTGGAGATCCTACCCAAGGTTGGAGTTCTGTCACTACTGTTAGAGATCCTATACCCAAGGTTGGAGTTCTGTCACTACTGTTAGAGATCCTATACCCAAGGTTGGAGTTCTGTCACTACTGTTAGAGATCCTACCCAAGGTTGGAGTTCTGTCACTACTGTTAGAGATCCTACCCAAGGTTGGAGTTCTGTCACTACTGTTGGAGATCCTCCCCAAGGTTGGAGTTCTGTCACTACTGTTAGAGATCCTATACCCAAGGTTGGAGTTCTGTCACTACTGTTAGAGATCCTACCCAAGGTTGGAGTTCTGTCACTACTGTTAGAGATCCTACCCAAGGTTGGAGTTCTGTCACTACTGTTGGAGATCCTCCCCAAGGTTGGAGTTCTGTCATACTGTTGGAGATTCTACCCAAGGTTGGAGTTCTGTCACTACTGTTAGAGATTCTACCCAAGGTTGGAGTTCTGTCACTACTGTTAGAGATCCTCCCCAAGGTTGGAGTTCTGTCACTACTGTTGGAGATCCTACCCAAGGTTGGAGTTCTGTCACTACTGTTAGAGATCCTACCCAAGGTTGGAGTTCTGTCACTACTGTTGGAGATCCTACCCAAGGTTGGAGTTCTGTCACTACTGTTAGAGATCCTACCCAAGGTTGGAGTTCTGTCACTACTGTTAGAGATCCTACCCAAGGTTGGAGTTCTGTCACTACTGTTAGAGATCCTCCCCAAGGTTGGAGTTCTGTCACTACTGTTAGAGATCCTGCCCAAGGTTGGAGTTCTGTCATTACTGTTAGAGATCCTACCCAAGGTTGGAGTTCTGTCACTACTGTTAGAGATCCTCCCCAAGGTTGGAGTTCTGTCATTACTGTTGGAGATTCTACCCAAGGTTGGAGTTCTGTCATTACTGTTAGAGATTCTACCCAAGGTTGGAGTTCTGTCACTACTGTTAGAGATTCTACCCAAGGTTGGAGTTCTGTCACTACTGTTAGAGATCCTATACCCAAGGTTGGAGTTCTGTCATTACTGTTGGAGATTCTACCCAAGGTTGGAGTTCTGTCACTACTGTTAGAGATTCTACCCAAGGTTGGAGTTCTGTCACTACTGTTAGAGATCCTACCCAAGGTTGGAGTTCTGTCACTACTGTTGGAGATCCTACCCAAGGTTGGAGTTCTGTCACTACTGTTAGAGATCCTACCCAAGGTTGGAGTTCTGTCACTACTGTTAGAGATCCTACCCAAGGTTGGAGTTCTGTCACTACTGTTAGAGATCCTCCCCAAGGTTGGAGTTCTGTCACTACTGTTAGAGATCCTGCCCAAGGTTGGAGTTCTGTCATTACTGTTAGAGATCCTACCCAAGGTTGGAGTTCTGTCACTACTGTTAGAGATCCTCCCCAAGGTTGGAGTTCTGTCATTACTGTTGGAGATTCTACCCAAGGTTGGAGTTCTGTCATTACTGTTAGAGATTCTACCCAAGGTTGGAGTTCTGTCACTACTGTTAGAGATCCTACCCAAGGTTGGAGTTCTGTCACTACTGTTGGAGATCCTCCCCAAGGTTGGAGTTCTGTCACTACTGTTAGAGATCCTACCCAAGGTTGGAGTTCTGTCACTACTGTTGGAGATCCTACCCAAGGTTGGAGTTCTGTCACTACTGTTGGAGATCCTACCCAAGGTTGGAGTTCTGTCATTACTGTTGGAGATCCTACCCAAGGTTGGAGTTCTGTCATTACTGTTAGAGATCCTACCCAAGGTTGGAGTTCTGTCACTACTGTTAGAGATCCTATACCCAAGGTTGGAGTTCTGTCACTACTGTTAGAGATCCTCCCCAAGGTTGGAGTTCTGTCATTACTGTTGGAGATCCTACCCAAGGTTGGAGTTCTGTCACTACTGTTAGAGATCCTACCTAAGGTTGGAGTTCTGTCACTACTGTTGGAGATCCTACCCAAGGTTGGAGTTCTGTCACTACTGTTATAGATCCTACCCAAGGTTGGAGTTCTGTCATTACTGTTGGAGATCCTGCCCAAGGTTGGAGTTCTGTCACTACTGTTAGAGATCCTACCCAAGGTTGGAGTTCTGTCACTACTGTTAGAGATCCTACCCAAGGTTGGAGTTCTGTCACTACTGTTAGAGATCCTCCCCAAGGTTGGAGTTCTGTCACTACTGTTAGAGATCCTGCCCAAGGTTGGAGTTCTGTCATTACTGTTAGAGATCCTACCCAAGGTTGGAGTTCTGTCACTACTGTTAGAGATCCTCCCCAAGGTTGGAGTTCTGTCATTACTGTTGGAGATTCTACCCAAGGTTGGAGTTCTGTCATTACTGTTAGAGATTCTACCCAAGGTTGGAGTTCTGTCACTACTGTTAGAGATTCTACCCAAGGTTGGAGTTCTGTCACTACTGTTAGAGATCCTATACCCAAGGTTGGAGTTCTGTCATTACTGTTGGAGATTCTACCCAAGGTTGGAGTTCTGTCACTACTGTTGGAGATCCTACCCAAGGTTGGAGTTCTGTCACTACTGTTAGAGATCCTACCCAAGGTTGGAGTTCTGTCACTACTGTTAGAGATCCTCCCCAAGGTTGGAGTTCTGTCACTACTGTTAGAGATTCTACCCAAGGTTGGAGTTCTGTCACTACTGTTAGAGATTCTACCCAAGGTTGGAGTTCTGTCACTACTGTTAGAGATTCTACCCAAGGTTGGAGTTCTGTCACTACTGTTAGAGATTCTACCCAAGGTTGGAGTTCTGTCACTACTGTTAGAGATTCTACCCAAGGTTGGAGTTCTGTCACTACTGTTAGAGATCCTATACCCAAGGTTGGAGTTCTGTCATTACTGTTGGAGATCCTACCCAAGGTTGGAGTTCTGTCACTACTGTTAGAGATCCTACCCAAGGTTGGAGTTCTGTCACTACTGTTGGAGATCCTACCCAAGGTTGGAGTTCTGTCACTACTGTTAGAGATCCTATACCCAAGGTTGGAGTTCTGTCTCTACTGTTAGAGATCCTCCCCAAGGTTGGAGTTCTGTCACTACTGTTAGAGATCCTATACCCAAGGTTGGAGTTCTGTCACTACTGTTAGAGATCCTACCCAAGGTTGGAGTTCTGTCACTACTGTTGGAGATCCTACCCAAGGTTGGAGTTCTGTCACTACTGTTGGAGATCCTACCCAAGGTTGGAGTTCTGTCATTACTGTTGGAGATCCTACCCAAGGTTGGAGTTCTGTCATTACTGTTAGAGATCCTACCCAAGGTTGGAGTTCTGTCACTACTGTTAGAGATCCTATACCCAAGGTTGGAGTTCTGTCACTACTGTTAGAGATCCTATACCCAAGGTTGGAGTTCTGTCACTACTGTTGGAGATCCTACCCAAGGTTGGAGTTCTGTCACTACTGTTGGAGATTCTACCCAAGGTTGGAGTTCTGTCACTACTGTTAGAGATCCTACCCAAGGTTGGAGTTCTGTCACTACTGTTAGAGATCCTACCCAAGGTTGGAGTTCTGTCACTACTGTTAGAGATCCTACCCAAGGTTGGAGTTCTGTCACTACTGTTAGAGATTCTACCCAAGGTTGGAGTTCTGTCACTACTGTTAGAGATCCTACCCAAGGTTGGAGTTCTGTCACTACTGTTAGAGATCCTACCTAAGGTTGGAGTTCTGTCACTACTGTTGGAGATCCTACCCAAGGTTGGAGTTCTGTCACTACTGTTATAGATCCTACCCAAGGTTGGAGTTCTGTCATTACTGTTGGAGATCCTGCCCAAGGTTGGAGTTCTGTCACTACTGTTAGAGATCCTACCCAAGGTTGGAGTTCTGTCACTACTGTTAGAGATTCTACCCAAGGTTGGAGTTCTGTCACTACTGTTAGAGATCCTACCCAAGGTTGGAGTTCTGTCACTACTGTTAGAGATCCTACCCAAGGTTGGAGTTCTGTCACTACTGTTAGAGATCCTATACCCAAGGTTGGAGTTCTGTCACTACTGTTAGAGATCCTCCCCAAGGTTGGAGTTCTGTCACTACTGTTAGAGATCCTCCCCAAGGTTGGAGTTCTGTCACTACTGTTAGAGATCCTGCCCAAGGTTGGAGTTCTGTCACTACTGTTAGAGATCCTACCCAAGGTTGGAGTTCTGTCACTACTGTTGGAGATCCTGCCCAAGGTTGGAGTTCTGTCACTACTGTTAGAGATCCTACCCAAGGTTGGAGTTCTGTCACTACTGTTAGAGATCCTACCCAAGGTTGGAGTTCTGTCACTACTGTTAGAGATCCTACCCAAGGTTGGAGTTCTGTCACTACTGTTAGAGATCCTACCCAAGGTTGGAGTTCTGTCACTACTGTTAGAGATCCTACCCAAGGTTGGAGTTCTGTCACTACTGTTAGAGATCCTACCCAAGGTTGGAGTTCTGTCACTACTGTTAGAGATCCTATACCCAAGGTTGGAGTTCTGTCACTACTGTTAGAGATCCTACCCAAGGTTGGAGTTCTGTCACTACTGTTAGAGATCCTCCCCAAAGTTGGAGTTCTGTCACTACTGTTAGAGATTCTACCCAAGGTTGGAGTTCTGTCACTACTGTTAGAGATCCTACCCAAAGTTGGAGTTCTGTCACTACTGTTAGAGATCCTACCCAAGGTTGGAGTTCTGTCATTACTGTTGGAGATCCTACCCAAGGTTGGAGTTCTGTCATTACTGTTAGAGATCCTACCCAAGGTTGGAGTTCTGTCACTACTGTTAGAGATCCTGCCCAAGGTTGGAGTTCTGTCTCTACTGTTAGAGATCCTACCCAAGGTTGGAGTTCTGTCACTACTGTTAGAGATCCTACCCAAGGTTGGAGTTCTGTCACTACTGTTAGAGATCCTGCCCAAGGTTGGAGTTCTGTCACTACTGTTAGAGATCCTACCCAAGGTTGGAGTTCTGTCACTACTGTTGGAGATCCTGCCCAAGGTTGGAGTTCTGTCTCTACTGTTAGAGATCCTACCCAAGGTTGGAGTTCTCTCACTACTGTTAGAGATCCTATACCCAAGGTTGGAGTTCTGTCACTACTGTTAGAGATCCTACCCAAGGTTGGAGTTCTGTCACTACTGTTAGAGATTCTACCCAAGGTTGGAGTTCTGTCACTACTGTTAGAGATCCTCCCCAAGGTTGGAGTTCTGTCACTACTGTTAGAGATTCTACCCAAGGTTGGAGTTCTGTCACTACTGTTAGAGATCCTCCCCAAGGTTGGAGTTCTGTCACTACTGTTAGAGATCCTATACCCAAGGTTGGAGTTCTGTCACTACTGTTAGAGATTCATACCCAAGGTTGGAGTTCTGTCACTACTGTTAGAGATCCTACCCAAGGTTGGAGTTCTGTCACTACTGTTAGAGATCCTACCCAAGGTTGGAGTTCTGTCACTACTGTTAGAGATCCTATACCCAAGGTTGAAGTTCTGTCACTACTGTTAGAGATCCTATACCCAAGGTTGGAGTTCTGTCACTACTGTTAGAGATCCTACCCAAGGTTGGAGTTCTGTCACTACTGTTAGAGATTCTACCCAAGGTTGGAGTTCTGTCACTACTGTTAGAGATCCTACCCAAGGTTGGAGTTCTGTCACTACTGTTAGAGATCCTACCCAAGGTTGGAGTTCTGTCACTACTGTTAGAGATTCTACCCAAGGTTGGAGTTCTGTCACTACTGTTAGAGATCCTACCCAAGGTTGGAGTTCTGTCACTACTGTTAGAGATCCTATACCCAAGGTTGGAGTTCTGTCACTACTGTTGGAGATTCTACCCAAGGTTGGAGTTCTGTCACTACTGTTAGAGATTCTACCCAAGGTTGGAGTTCTGTCACTACTGTTAGAGATCCTACCCAAGGTTGGAGTTCTGTCATTACTGTTAGAGATTCTACCCAAGGTTGGAGTTGTTCTGTCACTACTGTTAGAGATCCTACCCAATGTTGGAGTTCTGTCATTACTGTTGGAGATCCTACCCAAGGTTGGAGTTCTGTCACTACTGTTGGAGATCCTACCCAAGGTTGGAGTTCTGTCACTACTGTTAGAGATCCTACCCAAGGTTGGAGTTCTGTCACTACTGTTAGAGATCCTCCCCAAGGTTGGAGTTCTGTCATTACTGTTAGAGATCCTACCCAAGGTTGGAGTTCTGTCACTACTGTTAGAGATCCTACCCAAGGTTGGAGTTCTGTCACTACTGTTAGAGATCCTATACCCAAGGTTGAAGTTCTGTCACTACTGTTAGAGATCCTATACCCAAGGTTGGAGTTCTGTCACTACTGTTAGAGATCCTACCCAAGGTTGGAGTTCTGTCACTACTGTTAGAGATTCTACCCAAGGTTGGAGTTCTGTCACTACTGTTAGAGATCCTACCCAAGGTTGGAGTTCTGTCATTACTGTTAGAGATTCTACCCAAGGTTGGAGTTGTTCTGTCACTACTGTTAGAGATCCTACCCAATGTTGGAGTTCTGTCATTACTGTTGGAGATCCTACCCAAGGTTGGAGTTCTGTCACTACTGTTGGAGATCCTACCCAAGGTTGGAGTTCTGTCACTACTGTTAGAGATCCTCCCCAAGGTTGGAGTTCTGTCACTACTGTTAGAGATCCTACCCAAGGTTGGAGTTCTGTCACTACTGTTAGAGATCCTCCCCAAGGTTGGAGTTCTGTCATTACTGTTAGAGATCCTACCCAAGGTTGGAGTTCTGTCACTACTGTTAGAGATCCTATACCCAAGGTTGGAGTTCTGTCACTACTGTTAGAGATCCTACCCAAGGTTGGAGTTCTGTCACTACTGTTAGAGATCCTACCCAAGGTTGGAGTTCTGTCATTACTGTTAGAGATCCTCCCCAAGGTTGGAGTTCTGTCACTACTGTTAGAGATCCTATACCCAAGGTTGGAGTTCTGTCACTACTGTTAGAGATTCTACCCAAGGTTGGAGTTCTGTCACTACTGTTAGAGATCCTCCCCAAGGTTGGAGTTCTGTCATTACTGTTAGAGATCCTACCCAAGGTTGGAGTTCTGTCACTACTGTTAGAGATTCTACCCAAGGTTGGAGTTCTGTCACTACTGTTAGAGATCCTACCCAAGGTTGGAGTTCTGTCACTACTGTTAGAGATTCTACCCAAGGTTGGAGTTCTGTCACTACTGTTAGAGATCCTCCCCAAGGTTGGAGTTCTGTCACTACTGTTAGAGATCCTCCCCAAGGTTGGAGTTCTGTCACTACTGTTAGAGATCCTCCCCAAGGTTGGAGTTCTGTCACTACTGTTAGAGATTCTACCCAAGGTTGGAGTTCTGTCACTACTGTTAGAGATTCTACCCAAGGTTGGAGTTCTGTCTCTACTGTTAGAGATCCTCCCCAAGGTTGGAGTTCTGTCACTACTGTTAGAGATCCTACCCAAGGTTGGAGTTCTGTCACTACTGTTAGAGATCCTCCCCAAGGTTGGAGTTCTGTCACTATTGTTAGAGATCCTCCCCAAGGTTGGAGTTCTGTCACTACTGTTAGAGATCCTACCCAAGGTTGGAGTTCTGTCACTACTGTTAGAGATCCTACCCAAGGTTGGAGTTCTGTCACTACTGTTAGAGATCCTACCCAAGGTTGGAGTTCTGTCACTACTGTTAGAGATCCTACCCAAGGTTGGAGTTCTGTAACTACTGTTGGAGATTCTACCCAAGGTTGGAGTTCTGTCACTACTGTTATAGATCCTACCCAAGGTTGGAGTTCTGTCACTACTGTTAGAGATTCTACCCAAGGTTGGAGTTCTGTCACTACTGTTAGAGATCCTCCCCAAGGTTGGAGTTCTGTCACTACTGTTAGAGATTCTACCCAAGGTTGGAGTTCTGTCACTACTGTTAGAGATCCTACCCAAGGTTGGAGTTCTGTCACTACTGTTAGAGATTCTACCCAAGGTTGGAGTTCTGTCACTACTGTTAGAGATCCTCCCCAAGGTTGGAGTTCTGTCACTACTGTTAGAGATCCTCCCCAAGGTTGGAGTTCTGTCACTACTGTTAGAGATCCTCCCCAAGGTTGGAGTTCTGTCTCTACTGTTAGAGATCCTACCCAAGGTTGGAGTTCTGTCACTACTGTTGGAGATCCTACCCAATGTTGGAGTTCTGTCTCTACTGTTAGAGATCCTATACCCAAGGTTGGAGTTCTGTCACTACTGTTGGAGATCCTCCCCAAGGTTGGAGTTCTGTCACTACTGTTAGAGATCCTACCCAAGGTTGGAGTTCTGTCACTACTGTTGGAGATTCTACCCAAGGTTGGAGTTCTGTCACTACTGTTGGAGATTCTACCCAATGTTGGAGTTCTGTCTCTACTGTTAGAGATCCTATACCCAAGGTTGGAGTTCTGTCACTACTGTTGGAGATCCTCCCCAAGGTTGGAGTTCTGTCACTACTGTTAGAGATCCTACCCAAGGTTGGAGTTCTGTCACTACTGTTGGAGATTCTACCCAAGGTTGGAGTTCTGTCACTACTGTTGGAGATCCTACCCAAGGTTGGAGTTCTGTCACTACTGTTAGAGATCCTATACCCAAGGTTGGAGTTCTGTCACTACTGTTAGAGATCCTATACCCAAGGTTGGAGTTCTGTAACTACTGTTAGAGATCCTATACCCAAGGTTGGAGTTCTGTCACTACTGTTAGAGATCCTCCCCAAGGTTGGAGTTCTGTCACTACTGTTAGAGATCCTACCCAAGGTTGGAGTTCTGTCACTACTGTTAGAGATCCTATACCCAAGGTTGGAGTTCTGTAACTACTGTTAGAGATCCTATACCCAAGGTTGGAGTTCTGTCACTACTGTTAGAGATCCTACCCAAGGTTGGAGTTCTGTCACTACTGTTAGAGATCCTACCCAAGTTTGGAGTTCTGTCACTACTGTTGGAGATCCTACCCAAGTTTGGAGTTCTGTCTCCCCTCTTATAAAGATGACATAGCTAATGCTGAAAATTGCTTTGAATCTATTTAAATTTAAACAAATACCCTGTAGAAGAATTCTGCTTCATAATATTTTATTGAAAAAATCCCATGATGCACCAAATACTTGCCATACACATGTACTTAAATACCTCGGAAAATTTAATGTCTTGTATGTTGATTGATTTATCATTTATGTCACCCCTTATGCAAGCCTCTAACACAGTACCATCACCAAACTTGATTTGTACTATTGATTAACAAGAGTATTGTCTTAACTCTAATTAGATAAATTAATTATGACTTGTGCATTATTAAATAAAAGCCAATATATTGATCAAACATTACCCGGAGACTGTACTGAACAGTAACAATATAAACTGGAAGTCAGATCAGGATCCACTTCACATCACAAGTCAGCCGGTCTTCTTTATGCTATTTAAGTCTAAATTTTTAAACTGCAGAAAGAAGGCAGTTAGAACTTAGAATCATTACATCTTATCAATTAAAAAACTTGAACAGCTTAGTAGTATGAATATTTGATTGCTGTCCATTTTTGTGGGGCCTCGGTGGCCGAGTGGTTTAGGATTTTTGTCTACTATTGATCACTTGGTCTGTCAACACAGAGGTTGCAGGTTTTGGTCTCACTGCGCTAGACTCCAATCTTAATTGACAAGGATTGTCATTTTTCCTACCGCAGGTCGGGGTTTTCTCTGTGTACTCTGGCTTGATCTGGTATATCTGATAAAATTGCTGCAATTGATGTTTAACACCATTGAAACAGACCAATCCATTGTTATGATGTACATTTGGATGAACTTTAACATCACTGTATACATGTACAATGTATGTCAACGATTGTCTGTAAGATAGGATAGGGTTTAATGAAAATATTTATACTTTAAACAAGAATCTTACTGAAAGAGACTGTTTTTTGTAATTTAAATAAGTACTAAAGGTAGTGAATGCTTAACATTTATATACATGTATTATCACACCAATCAATTCTATGTATTACTGTCCATGTAATACTTGTGATAGTTTATAGAACAAAACAGAGAGATCACAGGATCTACTTCAATGCAGGTGTTTTTTAGACAAACAATAACAGCATTCAACCAATCAAATTTGTCTTGCTGATCAGTCATCAGATGATGGATGTATATTTACAAGTAAAATTTCCTTTTACTGATTTGTGAGCTGTTTTTTAATCTGGTATTTTTTCTGTTTGTTTAACAAGATTGAAAATTCCAAAGACATACATATAGTCTCCATATAAAATGTATGGTAAAGAGAGTACAATAGGGTTGATAGCTCCAAGGGGAAGCAGATGATATAAATTAGAAATCAATAGAACAGACTTTAAAAAAAACCCCACAAATACAAAAAAGTCAATGGAAATCTGATTTCTATTCCATGGTGTTTCCTGGATCTACTGAACTAGAAAAAATCTCATGATCTTCAATTAACTGAAAATAAAAATATAAATGTTAAAAATTTGGATCATTAATTCTTTGTTTGACCATGTGTGAAATAAATTGACATGTAGTTGATATAACATAAACCTGATGAAAGAAAACTTATTAAAAACAATCCATATGGAACAATGTTTTGTAAATAGTAGATTAATTGTAACTATACGATGAGTTTATAAAGTCAGTTTGAGTCTTATATACTGTACTATGTATAAACCTTACTAAAATTTAGAACTGTTTGTGATACCTGGTGTATTTCCACATGTTTGTAATACCTGGGTGCCGTTTCATAAAGCGATCGTTAGCTTAACGTGCACGTTATCCCATTTAAATTGCATGGGATAACGAGCATGTTAATTAGCGATCGCTTTATGAAACGGCACCCAGTATATTTTCACCTGTTTGTTACACCTGTATATTTTCACCTGTTTGTAATACCTGTATATTTTTTACCTGTTTGTTATACCTTGTATATTTTCACCTGTTTGTAATACCTGTATATTTTCACCTGTTTGTAATACCTTGTATATTTTCACCTGTTTGTAATACCTGTATATTTTCACCTGTTTGTAATACCTGTATATTTCCACCTGTTTGCAATACCTGTATATTTTTCACCTGTTTGTAATACCTGTATATTTTCACCTGTTTGTAATACCTGTATATTTTCACCTGTTTGTTATACATTGTATATTTTCACCTGTTTGTAATACCTGTATATTTTCACTTGTTTGTAATACCTGTATATTTTCACCTGTTTGTGATACTTGTATATTTTCACCTGTTTGTAATACCTGTATATTTTGACCCATTTGTTATACCATGTATATTTTCACCTGTTTTTAATACCTGTATATTTTCAACTGTTTGTAATACCTGTATATTTTCACCTGTTTGTGATACTTGTATATTTTCACCTGTTTGTAATACATGTATATTTTCACCTGTTTGTAATACCTGTATATTTTCACCTGTTTGTGATACGTTGTATATTTTTACCTGTTTGTAATACCTGTATATTTTCACCTGTTTGTAATACCTTGTATATTTTCACCTGTTTGTAATACCTGTAAATTTTCACCTGATTGTAATACCTGTATATTTTCACCTGTTTGTAATACCTGTATTTTTTCACCTGTTGGTAATACCTGTATATTTTCACCCGTTTGTAATACCTGTATATTTTCACATGTTTGTAATACCTGTATATTTCCACCTGTTGGTAATACCTGTATATTTTCACCCGTTTGTAATACCTGTACATTTTCACATGTTTGTCATACCTTATATATTTTACTTATTATCACCCTATAAATTGCCATGGTAGTTGCATTTAAAAATGATAACTTATTGATTTGAAAATAAAGTACAATTGATTTTACCTTTAGCTCCATCTTTGGAAAGATTCTTATCTTGGTGACATTGATACCTATTATAGGTATGTGTGTACTTATTATGCCAATATTAACACACAGGTTTTACTTTATCAAGTATGATGTAGTACTAATTTTAATAACAAATCTTTACTTTATCAAGTACAATTTTTGATAATGCCCCAATATTCACCCTTTTCTTCATATTCTCTTCAAAAACAGGTGTGAAAGTGAGTTTGAGCACAAAAAGGGTAAATGATGTTGTCAATCAGTGAAATTAAGTTTTACTGAATTATGTGAAAAGTAGGGGCTGAAAGGAGGTTAAAACTCAGTTCACTCATTGGTATTCTGTTAATCTGATGAAATCTTAAAGTTATTAGTAAATGTGAACTAAATTTAATTACAGTTTTGTTTACGAAGGGAAATACTGGTATGGACATCATTAAAAACGTTACAGAATATTGCTTTTCTATGGCATGTTCAATTTATTCCCTTAATGACTCAGATTTTAGATTGAAAGTCCTGAACAGAGGATTATAGTATATGTTTGTCTTATTTGTTCAGAAGATATTGCTTTAGGATATGAAGTAAATTAATTTTTGAAGCAGTTTAACTCACGATGATTAAAAGTTAGTCAAATCAATGAATTCTTTATGTTTAATATACAGCTGTCTGGCTTCAGTTGATGCACTGTTAATAAATTTTTCATTTCCATACTTCATGAAAGTCTTAGAGAAAATAACTTAAGTACTAAAAATAATGATAAACAGTAGAAAAATGTCACATTTTACTGGTACTAAAGGCAGAATTCCCTAACCCTATCCCTAGATATTTTTTTAAAAACAGTCTAAACTTCTTTCCCAATACTACATGTATTCCCAATTTATTGTTAAGATAAAATTGTACCCATAGCTAAAATACTGTTGGCTTGATGTTAGGCCACCCCATTCATAAACAGGTGTCCACACACATAGAAACTTTGTTTCCCATCTGATAAGACCAAGATTAAAAATGTCAATTTCTCTTGTAGGAACTCATAATAGGACAAATATGTAAAACATTTTATTATTTACTCAACCAGTACACATTTCCAAAAGTAGATATTCAGCTTGAGAATTCTGGCAATTAAAATTTTTATAGATTAAAAAGTATAACAAAAAGTATAGTTTTAATTTAAGTCCCATAAGCAAGTTATTATGGCTTAATCAGATGTTACTATTTAATTAATTTGCTACTAAGTTGATTATAGGCATAACAGTAGTAAATGTGTACCAGTAACAAGTTACCAGATTGTGTACCCTATATTAAGTACAGTACTGAATACTTCCCAAAAAATACAAATAAATAGGTAAAAAATTTTAATAAAAGCCATTAGGCAATAAGTCCGTGCGAGACCGTTTTACGGTAGTCAAGGACGTTAAAAACCCCATAAGTAAGTACTTTGTTGTGTTCTGATTTTGTAAAAAGTGGTTAGTGGTACAATTTTTTAGCTGTAAGCTCCAGCATAAATTAAGTTTTAAAAAGTGGTAAAATTTTTCTCAGATCTTGCAAGAAAAAAATTTTGTAATTTTTAAAACAATGTAGTATTTTTACATTCACTGCATTAGAAATTGCATGTAAAAGTGGAAATTGGTCATGGATATATATGGCATATATTTTTTAAATGGTAAATGAAATGCTGATCAATGTTAGAAAGGTATGCAAATCACAGAAATGTTAGTGTTTTCGACTATAGCCAAAACATTTACTACTGTGCTACCTATAGGTAAATGAAGGATTTTCAACCTAAGAGTTATCTCCCTTTTTTAAATAGGAATGTTTAAAAAAATGTTGATGTTGCTAATTTTTTTTTAAATCTTATCATTAAGTGTAACTACTAAATAAGTCAATGTTGTTATTTCAGATATGAACACATTTCACAGTACATATAATAGGTCTACATATTTGTACAATCACAAAAACACTTCAAACTGACAAATGACAAAAATTACACAGTGAAAAATTACAGCTTTATCAGAAATTTTTGTTGCATTAAGAATTAACAAGATATGGTTTTATTTAAGTTTTCACTAACAGAAAGCCATATATATGGATACAAATACAGTTTTTTGTCAGATTTATTTTGGAATCAGAGTAAAAAATATATATGTTTGGTATGTTAATATCTATGCATGATTAGAATTCTGCTTTGTATGACCAAAGTCCTGATTAGAATTCTGCTTTGTATGACCAAAGTCCTGATTAATTTGAGTTCATTACTTCTTTGCACATTTTTGATTTACTTTAAATATTTGTAGTAGTGTTTCACTGGCGTATTAAACACAACGAAATAAATCCACACTAGGGTTCTTTATTTTTCAAATGTTGACATAAAGTTATAAGTGGAAAATACCCTGTAATAACAATAACAAGTTATAAATATATAAAATAGCATATAATGTAAACATCGAAAGTGTTATACTACTTCCAGTTTAATTAAAATGATTTGTTCTCCACCTGTGCACTTATGTAGATTTAGTGTCTGTAAATCCTGTCAAAGGAGTTGTATACAATCAGTTATAGGTATATAAATCCTGTTTAAGGTTTAAACCTTCTTATAGGTATACATAGTCAGTGACAAGGTTGTATCAGGCCAAACACACCACCCGATATCTTTTTACATGTATAACAAATTTTTTTCCCAGGATGAAATGTCATTCCATTAGGCAAATTTTCACAATATTGAACACATCACAAAGGTATAGATTGTTAAACTCTTATACCATGTATACATAGTTAGAATTTTTAATGGAAGAAAACAGTTTCCATGTTATATTATGTTAACCTACGTGTCATCCTTGGTAACAGGTGGTACAATACTGTAGCTATGCATGTAGGATATACATCAGTGTTCCAGCTAGGGGGAAATAGAGGGGCGCCGCGCCCTGCCCTAAAATTACCGCACCCCTGTGCCCCTCTCAGACACCCCTGTGTCCCGATTTGTGCCCCTTATCACTCTATTGCTCTAATTAATTTTCTGCTCTAAAATTAATAGTTATTATAGTGTTTTTATAGCTAATTAACTCATTAGACTATTCTGTTTCCTTATAATTTGATTATGTAATTAGTGGTAGACAGTGGGGACTGGTACACAGGTAACACTTCAAAAATGTTATTACCTTAAAAATTTGCGTGGTCACTGTTTTTGGCCATTTGGCTAAATTATGATCCAGACCGGACATATCTACAACCGTTTTTATTGCCATATGCGGTAGATATCTTTGAATATTTGTCACCGCGCCATGTTTATCATTGAACACGCCATTTTTTAAAAACAAAAGTGAAAGCTGGTACCCGACTGCCTTTTTCTATGTTCAAATAGCGTTATGTAAAACTACTCGCGGCAACCACTACAAACCAACTGAAAATACGGAATATATCCGGAGCGGATATGAACTTAGTTCAGGAACTTGCAAATACAATGCTGCTTGTGTTGAAGTTACAACCTCAAACATTGAAACACAGTAATAAATAGTATATTGGCAGTCACTTTTCAGTTGATTAAATGCACAAATATATTTAAATATTTTACTTTAAAATGAAAACAAAGGCGAAAAACAGCAACAGAACACTTATTCAAATAACAATAACAACAAAAGTGCAACAACCTCAATCATACTAAAAAATATGAAAATACACGAAAAAGTGCCCTTCTCATGCGCCCCTCTGTTTTTAAATCCTAGCTGGAACACTGTACATTGTGCACATATACACAAGGTGTGGGTCAGGTACAACTGTCATGACTGTCTACTTAGTGTTAATTTACACATATTCTCAGTATACTTCCTGTTTCATTAAAAATGGTTGCTATGCCCCTCTAGAAATGTCAAGTATGTGTAAAGTCTTCACAGACTTTTCAAATATTTCAGAAATTGAATGTTTGTATATACATAATAAAGGTGTGTGGAGACAAAGGATTAAAATTTTTATTAAATTTTAATCAAATTAATCAAGTCTTGTCTGGCTATTTTTTATCCTATATTTGGTAGGATTTTTAAATACACAATGGAGGTTTTCAGGTCCAAAAGATTTTGGATTTTCATGAAATATTCTTAAAACTACAGATAGTTGGACTGTTTGCAGACCAAATAATCGAAGTAGGAATACATACATGTCTTTGCCATTTTCTCCTTCATTTTTGAAGTTACAGTGTTTGGTGGGATATTTGAACACACAATGAAGGTTTGCAGGGCAAAAGAATTTAGTTTTTTGTGAAATATTTTAAAAACTAGTACAGTTAGTTAGTCATGTTGCTGACCAGATAACTGAGATAGATATACTACATGTAGTACATGTATTGTCCAGGCATCATTCTCACAAGTCAGGGTTTCTTTGTCCACATGTGTCCACGAAACCCTGACAAACTTAGCTAGGAAATTCCCGGGCTAGAAGATTTTCATATGACGTCAAACCTTCAAAATTTCAACTAATGAAATTGCTTGACAGAAGCAAGTGTTTGGCAGAAGTCATTCTTACTAATTCTTGAGTGGGAAGAAAATGTAACGCAACTAATAAATAATGCGGTAATAACAAGCTATTAACACTAATGTACAATGGTCTATATGCAACACATCCGTTTGGTTTATTTACAATTGACTTCGGGATATCCCCAACCAAATCGCGAATGAAAGCGAGCTTTTGATTGGCTACATTAAAGTAGGATGTTGCCAATCAAAATATTGACTTCTAGCCCGGGAATTTCCTAGCTAAGTTTGTCAGGGTTTCGTGGACACTTACAGTGGACATAGAAACCTTGACTTGTGAGGATGTCCAGGCATCTGCTTCTTCTTTTTAGAACAAGAGCCACACCACGTTTGTAAACATTATGATGTCATGCAGGACCAAAGGATTTTGATTTTCATTAAATTTTCATAAAATTGGAGATTAGTTGCACTTGGTGACTTTGCAGGCAGGATATCTGAGATAAGGGTACATGTCTTGTCTGGCTATCTTCTCTTTCATTTTTAAAGCTACAACATTTATATATTTATACTTAGTAGGATGTTTGTACACATAGTAAAAGTTTGAAGGACCAAACTACTTTGCATTGATTTTCATTAAAATTTTCATAAAATTTTTGCCTGCTGCAACACACTTGTCATGTCTTTCAGAACACTTTACTTTAGAAAAAAAAAACATTGCCACTAACATATCAACCTTTAATTCTCTGCTGCAGTAGGGATACTTTTCAACTAGTCTATCATTATCTTCTCTGTTTTTAAAGAACTTAATTATAGAATGTTAGAAATAAATATGGTATACAAATCCACATTATAAAACACTTGTGTACGATTCCTAATTTCTACAGTGTATATAGCACTTAGCGTGAGTAGAACTTTTATTTTAATTGCACCGAGTGTCGTGACGAGGTTACAAATAGTCTAGTTAGTAAACCATTACATTAAATAGAAAACGGTCTTTATAGATAATTATTAAACTTTAAATGTCACTTTGATAATGGACATGAACGACGTAAAAAATTCTGGCTTCTGTTGTATGAATGTCAAGTTACCATGGAGGGAGTTTCGCCTGTTGATCTGGTATGTTAGATATTTAAATTTTAAAATCAGTATGTAAAAGATGTTCTCAATCTATGGTCCACCAAGTTGTTGTTTATTTTGTTTTCCATGGTTACTGTTTTAGGAAGTAATTATTTAAATAACTTTGATTGGTAAGGAATTCACTAATGGTATATGCTTCTTGTTGAATTTTGTTTTGTGTAAACGTAATCATTTGAGATCATGATAACACATATATACTATTGACGTTTAATTATAATTAAGTTTTTCAATGCCCGCATGAGTTCTCTGGAAAAATTGTAGAATCATTAAATAATAATTAATGTATTTTTAAATGTTGCATTTTTATGAACAGAATAATTTTGGTTTTTTCAGTCCAGATCTGTAAAACTTCACTTAAACTTTTTTTCTAAAAGTGGAATTGTTCAAGGATTTTATAACCAACTGTCCAGACTTGGAAAGTTCATAATTAAATTTACATAAGATAGTACTTTATTTTGTGTACATGTAATCAACTCCCCCTTCAATTTCTACCCAGATGTTTTAAAAGTTGGGGAGGGGAATCATTTAGTGAGCATAGCTAAGTTTTTCTATTTTGTCACTACTAGATATCATAATAATGTTATTTGGAACAAGATGTGGTTTGAATTCAATGTGCTTTATAATGGGTCAACAATTGTGATCCTAGCAAATATGATTTTTAGACTCTTTTTAGACTCTTTTTTTTGGTTGTCTTTTGTCAGATTGTATAAAAATTGACCTTTTCTCACCCAAGTCCCATTAAACATTATAGGTGTATGTATTTTCATCAGTATCAGTTTAATAGCAAAGCCAACCCATGAGTGATATACTTTAGAGTTTCTATAGAACAAATTGTATATAGGAAACAGTAGCAATTATAGTGTTTAAACAATGGAACAGTTCAAAATAAAAAAAAAACCTGACTAACACCAAGTCATTAAAAATTAGTTTGATTTGATCTGCTGGTGTATTGATATGTTTGAAGCAATTCAAATGTTGTTCAAAATATAAATGTAATATTAAAACACTATTTTGTGTTTTGATTGGTTTTTATTGAGTATGCCACTCAGCAATGTAAAGATCTAATCATGGTTGCTGCTGTAGAATAAATATGATATCTATTTGGATCAGAATCTTCCGCCTCTGGTTTTGTTCTATATATAAACATGTCATTATCTGGGAAGGAGTTACTATACACTCTTGGGACCCTCTGGTTTTTGTTCTGTATATAAACATGTCGTTATCTGGGAAGGAGTTACTACACACTCTTGGGAGCCTCTGGTTTCTGTTCTGTATATATTTACATGTCATTATCTGGGAAGTAGTTATTACACACTCTTGGGAGCCTCTTGTTTTTGTTCTGTATATAAACATGTCATTTTCTGGGAAGGAGTTACTACACACTCTTGGGAGCCTCTGGTTTTTGTTCTGTATATATAAACATGTCGTTATCTGGGAAGGAGTTACTACACACTCTTGGGAGCCTCTGGTTTTGTTCTGTATATATAAACATACAATTATCTGGGAAGGAGTTATCTCACACTCTTGGGAGCCTCTGGTTTTTGTTCTGTATATATAAACATGTGATTATCTGGGAAGGTTACTACACACTCTTGGGAGCCTCTGGTTTTTGTTCTGTATATATAAACATGTGATTATCTGGGAAGGTTACTACACACTCTTGGGAGCCTCTGGTTTTTGTTCTGTATATATAAACATGTGATTATCTGGGAAGGAGTTATTACACACTCTTGGGAGCCTCTGGTTTTTGTTCTGTATATATAAACATGTGATTATCTGGGAAGGTTACTACACACTCTTGGGAGCCTCTGGTTTTTGTTCTGTATATATAAACATGTGATTATCTGGGAAGGTTACTACACACTCTTGGGAGCCTCTGGTTTTTGTTCTGTATATATAAACATGTGATTATCTTGGAAGGAGTTACTATACACTCTTGGGAGGCTCTGGTTTTTGTTCTATATATAAACATGTGATTATCTGGGAAGGTTACTACACACTCTTGTCGTTATCTGGGAAGGAGTTATTACAAATTCTTGGGAGCCTCTGGTTTTTGTTCTGTAAATTTCCTGGGATGGAGTTATTACACATTCTTGGGAGCCTCTGATTTTTGCTCTGTACATTTTCTGGGAAGGAGTTATTACACACTAATGGGGCCCCTGGTTTTGATAACTACCTACTGCATGTATAAAGATGCCATTGTCTGTATTTATTCTTGGGGGCCTCTGGTTTCCTTTTGTACACACTGTTGTCAGTACCTAACCTGTGTAGAAATGTAATAACTTTTCTCTACTGCAGTGTTAATGTAGACATCAATGACCTAGCTTTCTCCACTGGAGTGTTTGTCATTGTAAAGTATTATTATTATTTATGGGGTCATCATCTGGTTACAGTACAACAGTTTTATGTTTACCATCTGACCTAATTAACTGGTTATGTCACAAGTAAAAAGTGTTACTGTAGTGATATCAAGTGACATAACTTTAGATAAGTGCAGTGTGTATAATTGTTGTTGTTGATTACATCTTGTTTACTCTATTTTCAGACTGTACTGACGTGTTTCACATAGGACACAGTGAATTAGAACGTGGTAAGATTTATAGATTATTTTACAGAGAAATGTTTAATATTAGATATAGAGTAATTTTGCAAGTACATGGACATGTAACAGTAATAGTAATAGGCAGAAAATTGTTCTAGGAATCCTTCAGAGAAAAAGTTATATTTTTGTTCGTTTGAATAATAATTGTCAGCTATATCAGTGCATCCAGGTTTTATTTCGGGGGAAGAAGCTACAGTATTCTCCGACCCTCAGCAGCGAAACTGGCAATACTTGTTTTGAGAAAATAACTATTACTACTATGGAGTCAGTTTATTTGTGATTTTTTATTTGAATGAATGCGTGTTAATACCTTGAAACGTTCAACTACTTTTATGAAAAATTTCTTATCTACCATTTATTGTTTTCGTAAAGTTGTCACACACAATGGCAAATTAAACATTTAATTATCAAAATTAGAACTTCAGCAGTTACTGGACAAGGACTACCAGTTTTCCTTCCTAATGTTGTGAGTTTTACTCGATGCTCTAGTTTTCTATGAGGGTTTATACTTGTATCAATATTTCATATTGCAAAATCTCTTCTGCAAAAACTGCAATTTAAATTGTATTTGTATATCCCCACCCACAAATAAGGGGCCTGGGTCCCCGAGTGGTTAAGGTATTTCGTCTACTATTTATCATGTGGTCTGTCAACACTGAGGTTGTGGGTTCGAGTCTCACTGTGGGCAGGGTGTACTCAACTTTAATCTTAATTGACAAGGATTGCCTGTTCTCCTTCCACAGGTCAGGGTTTTTCTCGGGGTACTGCGGCTTCTTACCCTTATAAAAATTGGACCCCATGATAAAGCTGAAAAATTGCTGAAAGTGGCGTTAAACACCAAAACAACCAAGCAACCCACAAATAAACTCATATATCTGTAGGTCATATTTAGCTTGACTTAAACTTACAGCTTAAACTGAAAATAAAATAAATCCTTCCAATCAGTACCCTGCATAGAAGAGTTGATTAATATGTGTACTGTTATTTGTCCTGTATCTGTGTCACTGACGCAGTCCATGATAAGTCCATGATAATTAAACTAAATATGATATCTTGATATTGACTTTAGGATGTTTTTTACGTAGCTACTTTGTCGTAAAATGTTCAAATAAGACTTTTATATTCAACATACAAGTACTAAGGCACTGACTTGACCGATCTTTGTTACAACTCGGCATAAAGAATAAAAGTAAACAAGCAGTACTAAATTGTTAAATGGTTTAAATCAGCTACCCAGCAGGTATTTTTATGAAATGAATTATATTTAATCATTTCAATTTGACTTTTATCCACCTTCTTCATTATTGTACTTTAACATTACTTAAAGTTTCCTGTTTTTACAACATTAGTTTTGGATATGAGTACTGACTTACAAGTATTGTCAGAGCTACAGATAGTAGTATCAGCAAACTGCAATTATCGTCTGTGGGTTTTATAAATGGAATTCAATTATGCCAATTTTTATAAATATTGGCCCCCACAATTAAAGAAAAGAATTCAGTGATATTCATCTATGTGATTTTAAAATACAAATCATGACTTAAATCTTATTTTGAAAATAAATCAACTTCATAAAGAAATAGTCAACAACTATAAAGCCCTATCATAGATGACCACTACCTACTATATATCACTCTTCAGGAATCAGTTGTATGTGTATAAAGCCCTGTCATAGATGACCACTACCTACTATATATCACTCTTCAGGAATCAGTTGTATGTGTATAAAGCCCTGTCATAGATGACCACTACCTACTATATATCACTCTTCAGGAATCAGTTGTATGTGTATAAAGCCCTGTCATAGATGACCACTACCTACTATATATCACTCTTCAGGAATCAGTTGTATGTGTATAAAGCCCTGTCATAGATGACCACTACCTATTATATATCACTCTTCAGGAATCAGTTGTATGTGTATAAAGCCCTGTCATAGATGACCACTACCTACTATATATCACTCTTCAGGAATCAGTTGTATGTGTATAAAGCCCTGTCATAGATGACCACTACCTACTATATATCACTCTTCAGGAATCAGTTGTATGTGTATAAAGCCCTGTCATAGATGACCACTACCTACTATATATTACTCTTCAGGAATCAGTTGTATGTGTATAAAGCCCTGTCATAGATGACCACTACCTACTATATATTACTCTTCAGGAATCAGTTGTATGTGTATAAATCCCTGTCATAGATGACCACTACCTATTATATATCACTCTTCAGGAATCAGTTGTATGTGTATAAAGCCCTGTCATAGATGACCACTACCTACTATATATCACTCTTCAGGAATCAGTTGTATGTGTATAAAGCCCTGTCATAGATGACCACTACCTACTATATATCACTCTTCAGGAATCAGTTGTATGTGTATAAAGCCCTGTCATAGATGACCACTACCTACTATATATCACTCTTCAGGAATCAGTTGTATGTGTATAAAGCCCTGTCATAGATGACCACTACCTACTATATATTACTCTTCAGGAATCAGTTGTATGTGTATAAAGCCCTGTCATAGATGACCACTACCTACTATATATTACTCTTCAGGAATCAGTTGTATGTGTATAAATCCCTGTCATAGATGACCACTACCTATTATATATCACTCTTCAGGAATCAGTTGTATGTGTATAAAGCCCTGTCATAGATGACCACTACCTACTATATATCACTCTTCAGGAATCAGTTGTATGTGTATAAAGCCCTATCATAGATGACCACTACCTACTATATATCACTCTTCAGGAATCAGTTGTATGTGTATAAATCCCTGTCATAGATGACCACTACCTACTATATATTACTCTTCAGGAATCAGTTGTATGTGTATAAAGCCCTGTCATAGATGACCACTACCTACTATATATTACTCTTCAGGAATCAGTTGTATGTGTATAAAGCCCTGTCATAGATGACCACTACCTATTATATATCACTCTTCAGGAATCAGTTGTATGTGTATAAATCCCTGTCATAGATGACCACTACCTACTATATATTACTCTTCAGGAATCAGTTGTATGTGTATAAATCCCTGTCATAGATGACCACTACCTACTATATATTACTCTTCAGGAATCAGTTGTATGTGTATAAATCCCCGTCATAGATGACCACTACCTACTATATATAACTCTTCAGGAATCAGTTGTATGTGTATAAAGCCCTGTCATAGATGACCACTACCTACTATATATTACTCTTCAGGAATCAGTTGTATGTGTATAAATCCCTGTCATAGATGACCACTACCTACTATTTATTACTCTTCAGGAATCAGTTGTATGTGTATAAATCCCTGTCATAGATGACCACTACCTACTATATATTACTCTTCAGGAATCAGTTGTATGTGTATAAAGCCCTGTCATAGGTGACCACTACCTACTATATATCACTCTTCAGGAATCAGTTGTATGTGTATAAAGCCCTGTCATAGATGACCACTACCTACTATATATTACTCTTCAGGAATCAGTTGTATGTGTATAAATCCCTGTCATAGATGACCACTACCTACTATATATTACTCTTCAGGAATCAGTTGTATGTGTATAAAGCCCTGTCATAGATGACCACTACCTACTATATATCACTCTTCAGGAATCAGTTGTATGTGTATAAAGCCCTGTCATAGATGACCACTACCTACTATATATCACTCTTCAGGAATCAGTTGTATGTATATAAATCCCTGTCATAGATGACCACTACCTACTATATATCACTCTTCAGGAATCAGTTGTATGTGTATAAATCCCTGTCATAGATGACCACTACCTACTATATATTACTCTTCAGGAATCAGTTGTATGTGTATAAAGCCCTGTCATAGATGACCACTACCTACTATATATCACTCTTCAGGAATCAGTTGTATGTGTATAAAGCCCTGTCATAGATGACCACTACCTACTATATATCACTCTTCAGGAATCAGTTGTATGTATATAAATCCCTGTCATAGATGACCACTACCTACTATATATTACTCTTCAGGAATCAGTTGTATGTGTATAAAGCCCTGTCATAGATGACCACTACCTACTATATATCACTCTTCAGGAATCAGTTGTATGTGTATAAAGCCCTGTCATAGATGACCACTACCTACTATATATCACTCTTCAGGAATCAGTTGTATGTGTATAAATCCCTGTCATAGATGACCACTACCTACTATATATCACTCTTCAGGAATCAGTTGTATGTGTATAAATCCCTGTCATAGATGACCACTACCTACTATATATCACTCTTCAGGAATCAGTTGTATGTGTATAAATCCCTGTCATAGATGACCACTACCTACTATATATCACTCTTCAGGAATCAGTTGTATGTGTATAAAGCCCTGTCATAGATGACCACTACCTACTATATATCACTCTTCAGGAATCAGTTGTATGTGTATAAATCCCTGTCATAGATGACCACTACCTACTATATATCACTCTTCAGGAATCAGTTGTATGTGTATAAAGCCCTGTCATAGATGACCACTACCTACTATATATCACTCTTCAGGAATCAGTTGTATGTGTATAAAGCCCTATCATAGATGACCACTACCTACTATATATTACTCTTCAGGAATCAGTTGTATGTGTATAAAGCCCTGTCATAGATGACCACTACCTACTATATATCACTCTTCAGGAATCAGTTGTATGTGTATAAAGCCCTGTCATAGATGACCCCTACCTACTATATATCACTCTTCAGGAATCAGTTGTATGTGTATAAATCCCTGTCATAGATGACCACTACCTACTATATATTACTCTTTAGGAATCAGTTGTATGTGTATAAAGCCCTGTCATAGATGACCACTACCTACTATATATTACTCTTCAGGAATCAGTTGTATGTGTATAAAGCCCTGTCATAGATGACCACTACCTACTATATATTACTCTTCAGGAATCAGTTGTATGTGTATAAAGCCCTGTCATAGATGACCACTACCTACTATATATCACTCTTCAGGAATCAGTTGTATGTGTATAAAGCCCTGTCATAGATGACCACTACCTACTATATATTACTCTTCAGGAATCAGTTGTATGTGTATAAAGCCCTGTCATAGATGACCACTACCTACTATATATCACTCTTCAGGAATCAGTTGTATGTGTATAAAGCCCTGTCATAGATGACCACTACCTACTATATATCACTCTTCAGGAATCAGTTGTATGTGTATAAAGCCCTGTCATAGATGACCACTACCTACTATATATTACTCTTTAGGAATCAGTTGTATGTGTATAAAGCCCTGTCATAGATGACCACTACCTACTATATATCACTCTTCAGGAATCAGTTGTATGTGTATAAAGCCCTGTCATAGATGACCACTACCTACTATATATTACTCTTCAGGAATCAGTTGTATGTGTATAAAGCCCTGTCATAGATGACCACTACCTACTATATATCACTCTTCAGGAATCAGTTGTATGTGTATAAAGCCCTGTCATAGAAGACCAATACCTACTATATATTACTCTTCAGGAATCAGTTGTATGTGTATAAAGCCCTGTCATAGATGACCACTACCTACTATATATTACTCTTCAGGAATCAGTTGTATGTGTATAAAGCCCTGTCATAGATGACCACTACCTACTATATATCACTCTTCAGGAATCAGTTGTATGTGTATAAAGCCCTGTCATAGATGACCACTACCTACTATATATTACTCTTCAGGAATCAGTTGTATGTGTATAAAGCCCTGTCATAGATGACCACTACCTACTATATATCACTCTTCAGGAATCAGTTGTATGTGTATAAAGCCCTGTCATAGAAGACCAATACCTACTATATATTACTCTTCAGGAATCAGTTGTATGTGTATAAAGCCCTGTCATAGATGACCACTACCTACTATATATTACTCTTCAGGAATCAGTTGTATGTGTATAAAGCCCTGTCATAGATGACCACTACCTACTATATATTACTCTTCAGGAATCAGTTGTATGTGTATAAAGCCCTGTCATAGATGACCACTACCTACTATATATCACTCTTCAGGAATCAGTTGTATGTGTATAAAGCCCTGTCATAGAAGACCAATACCTACTATATATTACTCTTCAGGAATCAGTTGTATGTGTATAAATCCCTGTCATAGATGACCACTACCTACTATATATCACTCTTCAGGAATCAGTTGTATGTGTATAAAGCCCTGTCATAGAAGACCAATACCTACTATATATTACTCTTCAGGAATCAGTTGTATGTGTATAAAGCCCTGTCATAGATGACCACTACCTACTATATATTACTCTTCAGGAATCAGTTGTATGTGTATAAAGCCCTGTCATAGATGACCACTACCTACTATATATTACTCTTCAGGAATCAGTTGTATGTGTATAAAGCCCTGTCATAGATGACCACTACCTACTATATATCACTCTTCAGGAATCAGTTGTATGTGTATAAAGCCCTGTCATAGATGACCACTACCTACTATATATCACTCTTCAGGAATCAGTTGTATGTGTATAAAGCCCTGTCATAGATGACCACTACCTACTATATATTACTCTTTAGGAATCAGTTGTATGTGTATAAAGCCCTGTCATAGATGACCACTACCTACTATATATCACTCTTCAGGAATCAGTTGTATGTGTATAAAGCCCTGTCATAGATGACCACTACCTACTATATATTACTCTTCAGGAATCAGTTGTATGTGTATAAAGCCCTGTCATAGATGACCACTACCTACTATATATCACTCTTCAGGAATCAGTTGTATGTGTATAAAGCCCTGTCATAGATGACCACTACCTACTATATATTACTCTTCAGGAATCAGTTGTATGTGTATAAAGCCCTGTCATAGATGACCACTACCTACTATATATTACTCTTCAGGAATCAGTTGTATGTGTATAAAGCCCTGTCATAGATGACCACTACCTACTATATATTACTCTTCAGGAATCAATTGTATGTGTATAAAGCCCTGTCATAGATGACCACTACCTACTATATATTACTCTTCAGGAATCAGTTGTATGTGTATAAAGCCCTGTCATAGATGACCACTACCTACTATATATTACTCTTCAGGAATCAATTGTATGTGTATAAAGCCCTGTCATAGATGACCACTACCTACTATATATTACTCTTTAGGAATCAGTTGTATGTGTATAAAGCCCTGTCATAGATGACCACTACCTACTATATATCACTCTTCAGGAATCAGTTGTATGTGTATAAAGCCCTGTCATAGATGACCACTACCTACTATATATCACTCTTCAGGAATCAGTTGTATGTGTATAAAGCCCTGTCATAGATGACCACTACCTACTATATATCACTCTTCAGGAATCAGTTGTATGTGTATAAATCCCTGTCATAGATGACCACTACCTACTATATATTACTCTTCAGGAATCAGTTGTATGTGTATAAAGCCCTGTCATAGATGACCACTACCTACTATATATTACTCTTCAGGAATCAGTTGTATGTGTATAAAGCCCTGTCATAGATGACCACTACCTACTATATATTACTCTTCAGGAATCAGTTGTATGTGTATAAAGCCCTGTCATAGAAGACCAATACCTACTATATATTACTCTTCAGGAATCAGTTGTATGTGTATAAAGCCCTGTCATAGATGACCACTACCTACTATATATCACTCTTCAGGAATCAGTTGTATGTGTATAAAGCCCTGTCATAGATGACCACTACCTACTATATATCACTCTTCAGGAATCAGTTGTATGTGTATAAAGCCCTGTCATAGATGACCACTACCTACTATATATCACTCTTCAGGAATCAGTTGTATGTGTATAAAGCCCTGTCATAGATGACCACTACCTACTATATATCACTCTTCAGGAATCAGTTGTATGTGTATAAAGCCCTGTCATAGATGACCACTACCTACTATATATTACTCTTCAGGAATCAGTTGTATGTGTATAAAGCCCTGTCATAGATGACCACTACTTACTATATATCACTCTTCAGGAATCAGTTGTATGTGTATAAAGCCCTGTCATAGATGACCACTACCTACTATATATAACTCTTCAGGAATCAGTTGTATGTGTATAAAGCCCTGTCATAGATGACCACTACCTACTATATATCACTCTTCAGGAATCAGTTGTATGTGTATAAAGCCCTGTCATAGATGACCACTACCTACTATATATTACTCTTCAGGAATCAGTTGTATGTGTATAAAGCCCTGTCATAGATGACCACTACCTACTATATATTACTCTTCAGGAATCAGTTGTATGTGTATAAAGCCCTGTCATAGATGACCACTACCTACTATATATTACTCTTCAGGAATCAGTTGTATGTGTATAAAGCCCTGTCATAGATGACCACTACCTACTATATATTACTCTTTAGGAATCAGTTGTATGTGTATAAAGCCCTGTCATAGATGACCACTACCTACTATATATTACTCTTCAGGAATCAGTTGTATGTGTATAAAGCCCTGTCATAGATGACCACTACCTACTATATATTACTCTTTAGGAATCAGTTGTATGTGTATAAAGCCCTGTCATAGATGACCACTACCTACTATATATCACTCTTCAGGAATCAGTTGTATGTGTATAAAGCCCTGTCATAGATGACCACTACCTACTATATATTACTCTTCAGGAATCAGTTGTATGTGTATAAAGCCCTGTCATAGATGACCACTACCTACTATATATTACTCTTTAGGAATCAGTTGTATGTGTATAAAGCCCTGTCATAGATGACCACTACCTACTATATATCACTCTTCAGGAATCAGTTGTATGTGTATAAATCCCTGTCATAGATGACCACTACCTACTATATATCACTCTTTAGGAATCAGTTGTATGTGTATAAAGCCCTGTCATAGATGACCACTACCTACTATATATCACTCTTCAGGAATCAGTTGTATGTGTATAAAGCCCTGTCATAGATGACCACTACCTACTATATATCACTCTTCAGGAATCAGTTGTATGTGTATAAAGCCCTGTCATAGATGACCACTACCTACTATATATCACTCTTTAGGAATCAGTTGTATGTGTATAAAGCCCTGTCATAGATGACCACTACCTACTATATATTACTCTTCAGGAATCAGTTGTATGTGTATAAAGCCCTGTCATAGATGACCACTACCTACTATATATCACTCTTCAGGAATCAGTTGTATGTGTATAAATCCCTGTCATAGATGACCACTACCTACTATATATCACTCTTCAGGAATCAGTTGTATGTGTATAAAGCCCTGTCATAGATGACCACTACCTACTATATATCACTCTTCAGGAATCAGTTGTATGTGTATAAAGCCCTGTCATAGATGACCACTACCTACTATATATCACTCTTCAGGAATCAGTTGTATGTGTATAAAGCCCTGTCATAGATGACCACTACCTACTATATATTACTCTTCAGGAATCAGTTGTATGTGTATAAAGCCCTGTCATAGATGACCACTACCTACTATATATTACTCTTCAGGAATCAGTTGTATGTGTATAAAGCCCTGTCATAGATGACCACTACCTACTATATATTACTCTTTAGGAATCAGTTGTATGTGTATAAAGCCCTGTCATAGATGACCACTACCTACTATATATTACTCTTCAGGAATCAGTTGTATGTGTATAAAGCCCTGTCATAGAAGACCAATACCTACTATATATCACTCTTCAGGAATCAGTTGTATGTGTATAAAGCCCTGTCATAGATGACCACTACCTACTATATATTACTCTTCAGGAATCAGTTGTATGTGTATAAAGCCCTGTCATAGATGACCACTACCTACTATATATTACTCTTCAGGAATCAGTTGTATGTGTATAAAGCCCTGTCATAGATGACCACTACCTACTATATATTACTCTTCAGGAATCAGTTGTATGTGTATAAAGCCCTGTCATAGATGACCACTACCTACTATATATTACTCTTTAGGAATCAGTTGTATGTGTATAAAGCCCTGTCATAGATGACCACTACCTACTATATATTACTCTTCAGGAATCAGTTGTATGTGTATAAAGCCCTGTCATAGATGACCACTACCTACTATATATTACTCTTTAGGAATCAGTTGTATGTGTATAAAGCCCTGTCATAGATGACCACTACCTACTATATATTACTCTTCAGGAATCAGTTGTATGTGTATAAAGCCCTGTCATAGATGACCACTACCTACTATATATTACTCTTCAGGAATCAGTTGTATGTGTGAACATTCATTACTTTATTATTCTCCTTCTGAGACAACATAATGGGTTTTTGCCACATTACAAATCTAGCATAAGAATAAAAAAATGGAAGTTCAGTGTAATGAAATAAATACGGTAGGGTAAGGTCATAATGGTAGAAATTATTCGAATCAGAGAAAAATTTGACTGGAATGGAGTATACTTGATTATAATGGTTTAACAACTACATACTCTGGAAGAGGAAGTGGAAGATTTACGGACCATGTATGATTCAGCTGCATTACAAATATAAATACCTAAAGCTTGAGTTTTTATCAGAAGTAAATTGTTCAGTTAGTTATATATGAACATAAAAAATTAAATTAAATTCTTGAGACAGAGAATTGTCGGACATTATTCTGTCCAGTTTTTGAGTGCTCTCAAGCCTACATTGTATTGTAAGATTTTCATGTAATTTAAATGAAATTCTCATATCAACAATATCTTAGACAAGTTAAAAAAAAAACAGCATTGAATGTTCATTTTGTGGGAGTTATGGCCCTTTGATATTGTAAAATCTTGTGTTGTGGCAATATTTCTTGTAACCATTTAAAAGATTTAAGTAAAATATTTATATTGAAAATGTCTTGCATTATTTAAAAAAAAATAAGTGCCAATTGATCATTTTGTTGACTTATTGTAAATTATTCGGAAAATAGTCTTGTAAGCACTTTTATTGTTTCATCTAATTACATTTTTATGAAATTTGTTCTCAAATTAAAGATTTGTATCATGAATATTAGAGAGAAGAGGTGTATGAGAGACACTATATAATTATATCAAGTCCTTTTGTGTGTTCACATTGGAACAGTTAAAACAAATTACTTGATTGCCCTTTTGAAGATAGTACAGTATGTGTTTCAGCTGGTAAAATGTGAATGTATATTGTTCTTTTTATAACCCCTCTCGACAGAGTTGGGGGTGTATAGTGGTCTTCATATCCGTCCGTCCGTTCGTGAGTCCACATATTGAAAATGTCTTGCATTATTTAAAAAAAATCAGCGACAATTGATCATTTTGTTGATTTAGAATTGTAATTATAGAATTAGAATTATATGAAAAATTGTCTTGTAAGCACTTTTACTGTTACATCTCGTTACATTTTTATGAAATTTGTTCTCAAATTAAAGATTTTTATCATGAATATTAGAGAGATGAGGTGTATGAATGACACAATTAGAATTATATCAAGTCCTTTTGTGTGTTCACCTTGGAACAGTAAAAACAAATTACTTAATTGCCCTTTTTAAGATAGGCATGTGTTTCAGCTGGTAAAATGTGAATGTACTCTTTTATTCTTTGGAGGTGGAGTTAAGTTATTGTCGTGAAATACAGCTTCAGTTTAAAACATACCCAGGTTCATTTAAGATCAAAGTTTTCTTTGAATGATCAGTTTTGTTATAATTTCCTGGATTCAGTAAATAAACTATACAGGTATCCCAAATTTTCTTATGACTTGTCTATTGATTTTTAGTGGTTCCATATTTGTCAATTATAGTCATCAAACAACAGACAATTAAATAACAGGTATGTTATGGCTCTCATTAAGCAGATATCTGGTAATTAATGATACACTAATTGACGTTTCACGTCAATGTCAATATGAGTTGACTTGAGATTAAAATGTTACATAATACATAATGACAGGACTGTGATTAAAGGTAACGTAGGGTTAATGACAGGACTGTGACTAAAGGTTGTAGGGTTTCATTTACATGTACATGTAGTTTATTATAACCTTTCATGGATAAGTTTTACTCCTGACACATAAACAAACTGATATGACCTTGCTGTCTAATGTGACAAAGATTTCCAGTATAACTTGCCCAGGGTTGCCATCTCTTGTGACAAAGGTGACCAGTATAACTTTCCCAGGGTTGCCATCTGTTGTGACAAAGGTGACCAGTATAACTTGCCCAGGGTTGTCATCTGATGTGACATAGGTGACCAGTATAACTTGCCCAGGGTTGTCATCTGATGTGACAAAGGTGACCAGTATAACTTGCCCAGGGTTGCCATCTTATGTGACAAAGGTGACCAGTATAACTTGCCCCAGGTTGCGATCTGATGTGACAAAGGTGACCAGTATAACTTGCCTAGGGTTGCCATCTTATGTGACAACGGTGACCAGTATATCTTGCCCATGGTTGCGATCTGATGTGACAAAGGTGACCAGTATAACTTGCCCAGGGTTGCCATCTAATGTGACATAGGTGACCAGTATAACTTGCCGAGGGTTGCCATCTGATGTGACAAAGGTGACCAGTATAACTTGCCCAGGGTTGCCATCTAATGTGACAAAGGTGACCAGTATAACTTGCCCAGGGTTGCCATCTAATGTGACAAAGATTACCAGTATAACTTGCCCATGGTTTCCATCTGATGTGACAAAGGTGACCAGTATAACTTGCCCAGGGTTGTCATCTGATGTGACAAAGATTACCAGTATAACTTGCCCACTGTTGTCATCTGATGTGACAAAGCTGACCAGTATAACTTGCCCAGGGTTGTCATCTGATGTGACAAAGGTGACCAGTATAACTTGCCCAGGGTTGCCATCTGATGTGACAAAGATTACCAGTATAACTTGCCCAGGGTTGCGATCTGATGTGACAAAGGTGACCAGTATAACTTGCCTAGGGTTGCCATCTTATGTGACAACGGTGACCAGTATATCTTGCCCATGGTTGCGATCTGATGTGACAAAGGTGACCAGTATAACTTGCCCAGGGTTGCCATCTAATGTGACATAGGTGACCAGTATAACTTGCCCAGGGTTGCCATCTGATGTGACAAAGGTGACCAGTATAACTTGCCCAATGTTGCCATCTAATGTGACAAAGGTGACCAGTATAACTTGCCCAGGGTTGCCATCTAATGTGACAAAGTTTACCAGTATAACTTGCCCATGGTTGCCATCTGATGTGACAAAGGTGACCAGTATAACTTGCCCAGGGTTGTCATCTGATGTGACAAAGATTACCAGTATAACTTGCCCACTGTTGTCATCTGATGTGACAAAGCTGACCAGTATAACTTGCCCAGGGTTGTCATCTGATGTGACAAAGGTGACCAGTATAACTTGCCCAGGGTTGCCATCTGATGTGACAAAGATTACCAGTATAACTTGCCCAGGGTTGTCATCTGATGTGACAAAGATTATCAGTATAACTTGCCCACTGTTGTCATCTGATGTGACAAAGCTGACCAGTATAACTTGCCCAGGGTTGTCATCTGATGTGACAAAGGTGACCAGTATAACTTGCCCAGGGTTGCCATCTGATGTGACAAAGATTACCAGTATAACTTGCCCAGGGTTGTCATCTGATGTGACAAAGATTACCAGTATAACTTGCCCACTGTTGTCATCTGATGTGACAAAGGTGACCAGTATAACTTGCCCACTGTTGTCATCTGATGTGACAAAGGTGACCAGTATAACTTGCCCATGGTTGCCATCTTATGTGACAAAGGTGACCAGTATAACTTGCCCAGTGTTGCCATCTGATGTGACAAAGGTGACCAATTTTGCCCAGGGTTGCCATCTGATGAGACAAAGGTGACCAGTATAACCTTCCCACTGTTGTCATCTGATGTGACAGAGCTGACCAGTATAACTTGCCCAGGGTTGTCATCTGATGTGACAAAGGTGACCAGTATAACTTGCCCAGGGTTGCCATCTGATGTGACAAAGATTACCAGTATAACTTGCCCAGGGTTGTCATCTGGTGTGACAAAGATTACCAGTATAACTTGCCCACTGTTGTCATCTGATGTGACAAAGCTGACCAGTATAACTTGCCCAGGGTTGTCATCTGATGTGACAAAGGTGACCAGTATAACTTGCCCAGGGTTGCCATCTGATGTGACAAAGATTACCAGTATAACTTGCCCAGGGTTGTCATCTGATGTGACAAAGATTACCAGTATAACTTGCCCACTGTTGTCATCTGATGTGACAAAGGTGACCAGTATAACTTGCCCATGGTTGCCATCTGATGTGACAAAGGTGACCAATTTTGCCCAGGGTTGCCATCTGATGTGACAAAGGTGACCAGTATAACCTTCCCAGGGTTAACATCTTATGTGACAAAGGTGACCAGTATATCTTGCCCATGGTTGCCATCTGATGTGACAAAGGTGTCCAATATAAATTGCCCCAGGTTGCCATCTGATGTGACAAAGGTGACCAGTATAACCTTCCCACTGTTGTCATCTTATGTGACAAAGGTGACCAGTATATCTTGCCCATGGTTGCCATCTGATGTGACATAGGTGTCCAGTATAACTTGCCCAGGGTTGCCATCTAATGTGACAAAGGTGACCAATTTTGCCCAGGGTTGCCATCTGATGTGACAAAGGTGACCAGTATATCTTGCCCATGGTTGCCATCTTATGTGACAAAGGTGACCAGTATAACTTGCCTAGGGTTGCCATCTGTTGTGACAAAGGTGACCTGAACTTGCCCAGGGTTGCCATCTGATGTGACAAAGGTGACCAGTAAAAATTGCACAGGGTTTCCATCTTATGTGACTAAGGTCACCAGTATAACCAGGGTCAAGTGTACTGCAGGTAAAAGTATTCATTTAACAAGATCATGCTCCAACACCTGAATGAATACTGTATAATTTCAATTGAGCAATTTAATTCCTTAGTATTGTATTGAGAGATTTAACCCCATTGACCAATGACTGGACAATAGATTGATATAGCCTTTGTTAAGGTGGTAAATCACTTTCATTACCCAACAGTTTATTATACACCATGGCTCTGTGTCACTGAGGATTTTATAAGTGATCTTGTCTCTATAATTCTGCATTGCTAATCGTTGGAATGACACCGTGAATTCAGTCTGTGCTGGTACTGAGTAATGGGAGCTGTAAACAACTATGCTGACTGCATGTTAAGTTGTCATGGTAATGTTAATTAAACAATAAACAGCTGTATAATTTGTTCAGATCACACCAAGTCAACTAATTTGGAAGCCATTGAATTGTATTATACTGTGTTATGAATGTTCCTTAACAGTTTATTTTCTACTTTAATTTGGTTTGTGAGCTGAAATTTGATTTGTCAACTCGAAGTATTAACACAGGTTATACAAAGTACTTGATTTGGTCAAATGGCATATTCTTACGCCATTAAAGTTAAATAAGTTCCATGACATTAAATATTATGCTGTATTCTTTGAGTTAAAAGCAATATACTTCTGGAGATAGCACAGGTGATGTTTGGAACTTAAGATTCCATTTGGTGTTTATGACTTCATTGTGAGATTTTCAGGTACAACTATGTAACTTAAAATTCATGTTTTCAACTTTGAAAATTAAAACTCAACAGTTTATAATTTTTGCATGTAGATTATAATTTTTGTTACTAAATTTTGTTCATAAGAAAATGTAATGTCCATCACATAAAGACTTCAGTACATCTGTCACAGATAAATGTCAGTCTTAGTGACAATTGTTCAAGAATTACGTCTGACAATGACAACTTATTGTTTCACATGGATAGGACTAACTGTACCAAAACAATGCTAATGCTGTCAACTTCACATTCAAAATGTTGGAAATCCATCTACAGCTAATACACAATATTTTCCTGTTCTTGTATTCATGATTTACTTACTCGTCCAGGAGCACCTGAGTGCACCCATGATTGGGTTCGGGTTACTCACTTTCTATTTTTGTGTTTTTGGTTTTCGTTTTGAATTGTATACGTTTGTCTATATCTGGATTTGTAACTGTCCCTTTACCTTTGGCTCTTGTTGTTGGGTCAGTTTCCTTGGAGATGTTTCTTACCTCAGTATATACTGACATGGTTTGAGGTATCTACAATATATAGACTTTATTTGACCACACTGATTTGGTTTGAGGTCTCTACAATATATAGACTTTACTGGACCACACTGATTTGGTTTGAGGTATCTACAATATATAGACTTTACTGGACAACACTGATTTTGTTTGAGGTATCTACAATATATAGACTTTACTGGACAACACTGATTTTGTTTGAGGTATCTACAATATATAGACTTTACTGGACAACACTGATTTGGTTTGAGGTATCTACAATATATAGACTTTACTGGACAACATTGATTTGGTTTGAGGTCTCTACAATATATAGACTTTACTGGAGAACACTGATTTGGTTTGAGATATCTACAATATATAGACTTTACTGGACAACACTGATTTGGTTTGAGGTATCTACAATATATAGACTTTACTGGAGAACACTGATTTGGTTTAAGGTATCTACAATATATAGACTTTACTGGACAACACTGATTTGGTTTGAGGTATCTACAATATTTAGACTTTACTGGACAACACTGATTTGGTTTGAGGTATCTACAATATATAGACTTTACTGGACAACACTGATTTGGTTTGAGGTATCTACAATATATAGACTTTACTGGACAACACTGATTTGGTTTGAGGTATCTACAATATACAGACTTTACTGGACCACACTGATTTGGTTTGAGGTATCTACAATATATAGACTTTACTGGACAACACTGATTTGGTTTGAGGTATCTACAATATACAGACTTTACTGGACCACACTGATTTTGTTTGAGGTATCTACAATATATAGACTTTACTGGACAACACTGATTTGGTTTGAGGTCTCTACAATATATAGACTTTACTGGACAACACTGATTTTGTTTGAGGTATCTACAATATATAGACTTTACTGGACAACACTGATTTGGTTTGAGGTATCTACAACATATAGACCCTACTGGACAACACTGATTTGGTTTGAGGTATCTACAATATTTAGACTTTACTGGAGAACACTGATTTTCTTTGAGGTATCTACAATATATAGACTTTACTGGACAACACTGATTTGGTTTGAGGTATCTACAACATATAGACTTTACTGGACAACACTGATTTGGTTTGAGGTATCTACAATATTTAGACTTTACTGGAGAACACTGATTTTGTTTGAAGTATCTACAATATATAGACTTTACTGGACAACACTGATTTGGTTTGAGGTATCTACAATATTTAGACTTTACTGGAGAACACTGATTTTGTTTTAGGTATCTACAATATATAGACTTTACTGGACCACACTGATTTGGTTTGAGGTATCTACAACATATAGACTTTACTGGACAACACTGATTTGGTTTGAGGTATCTATAATATATAGACTTTACTGGACAACACTAATTTGGTTTGAGGTATCTACAATATATAGACTTTACTGGACCACACTGATTTGGTTTGAGGTATCTACAATATATAGACTTTACTGGAAAATGCTGATTTTGTTTGAGGTATCTACAATATTTAGACTTTACTGGACAACACTGATTTGGTTTGAGGTATCTACAATATATAGACTTTACTGGACAACACTGATTTGGTTTGAGGTATCTACAATATATAGACTTTACTGGACCACACTGATTTGGTTTGAGGTATCTACAATATACAGACTTTACTGGACAACACTGATTTGGTTTGAGGTATCTACAATATATAGACTTTACTGGACAACACTGATTTGGTTTGAGGTATCTACAATATATAGACTTTACTGGACAACACTGATTTGGTTTGAGGTATCTACAATATACAGACTTTACTGGACAACACTGATTTGGTTTGAGGTCTCTACAATATATAGACTTTACTGGACCACACTGATTTGGTTTGAGGTATCTACAATATATAGACTTTACTGGACCACACTGATTTGGTTTGAGGTATCTACAATATATAGACTTTACTGGACAACACTGATTTGGTTTAAGGTATCTACAATATATAGACTTTACTGGACAACACTGATTTGGTTTGAGGTATCTACAATATATAGACTTTACTGGACAACACTGATTTGGTTTAAGGTATCTATAATATATAGACTTTACTGGACAACACTGATTTTGTTTGAGGTATCTACAATATATAGACTTTACTGGACAACACTGATTTTGTTTGAGGTATCTACAATATATAGACTTTACTGGACCACACTGATTTGGTTTGAGGTATCTACAATATTTAGACTTTACTGGACAACACTGATTTGGTTTAAGGTATCTACAATATATAGACTTTACTGGACAACACTGATTTGGTTTGAGGTATCTACAATATATAGACTTTACTGGACAACCCTGATTTGGTTTGAGGTATCTACAATATATAGACTTTACTGGACAACACTGATTTGGTTTGAGGTATCTACAATATATAGACTTTACTGGACAACACTGATTTGGTTTGAGGCATTTACAATATATAGACTTTACTGGACAACACTGATTTTGTTTGAGGTATCTACAATATTTAGACTTTACTGGACAACACTGATTTGGTTTGAGGTATCTACAATATATAGACTTTACTGGACAACACTGATTTGGTTTGAGGTACCTACAATATATAGACTTTACTGGACCGCACTGATTTGGTTTGAGGTATCTACAATATATAGACTTTACTGGACAACACTGATTTGGTTTGAGGTATCTACAACATATAGACTTTACTGGACCACACTGATTTGGTTTGAGGTATCTACAATATATAGACTTTACTGGACAACACTGATTTGGTTTGAGGTATCTACAATATACAGACTTTACTGGACCACACTGATTTTGTTTGAGGTATCTACAATATATAGACTTTACTGGAAAATGCTGATTTTGTTTGAGGTATCTACAATATTTAGACTTTACTGGACAACACTGATTTGGTTTGAGGTATCTACAATATATAGACTTTACTGGACAACACTGATTTGGTTTGAGATATCTACAATATATAGACTTTACTGGACAACACTGATTTTGTTTGAGGTATCTACAATATATAGACTTTACTGGACAACACTGATTTGGTTTGAGGTATCTACAATATATAGACTTTACTGGACAACACTGATTTGGTTTGAGGTATCTACAATATATAGACTTTACTGGAAAATGCTGATTTTGTTTGAGGTATCTACAATATTTAGACTTTACTGGACAACACTGATTTGGTTTGAGGTATCTACAATATATAGACTTTACTGGACAACACTGATTTGGTGTGAGGTATCTACAATATATAGACTTTACTGGACCACACTGATTTGGTTTGAGGTATCTACAATATATAGACTTTACTGGACCACACTGATTTGGTTTGAGGTATCTACAATATATAGACTTTACTGGACAACACTGATTTGGTTTGAGGTATCTACAACATATAGACTTTACTGGACCACACTGATTTGGTTTGAGGTATCTACAATATATAGACTTTACTGGACAACCCTGATTTGGTTTGAGGTATCTACAATATATAGACTTTACTGGACAACACTGATTTTGTTTGAGGTATCTACAATATATAGACTTTACTGGACCACACTGATTTTGTTTGAGGTATCTACAATATATAGACTTTACTGGAAAATGCTGATTTTGTTTGAGGTATCTACAATATTTAGACTTTACTGGACAACACTGATTTGGTTTGAGGTATCTACAATATATAGACTTTACTGGGCAACACTGATTTGGTTTGAGGTATCTACAATATTTAGACTTTACTGGACAACACTGATTTGGTTTGAGGTATCTACAATATTTAGACTTTACTGGACAACACTGATTTGGTTTGAGGTATCTACAATATTTAGACTTTACTGGACAACACTGATTTGGTTTGAGGTATCTACAATATATAGACTTTACTGGACAACACTGATTTGGTTTGAGGTATCTACAATATAAAGACTTTACTGGACAACACTGATTTGGTTTGAGGTATCTACAATTTTAAGACTTTACTGGACAACACTGATTTGGTTTGAGGTATCTACAATTTTTAGACTTTACTGGATAACACTGATATATTCTGAGGTATCTCAATATATAGGCTTTACTGGACAACACTAATCTACCTAACTTATTTAGTGTCATGTTCTTAAACATCAATAAAGGGTTCATTTGATTTTTGACATGACCTTTATGTCATAGTGACACATCCCCTGTTACAGGTATGCAGTCATTCAGTTATATTACAACAAGATCGTGTTATAAAGTTTGTTTCATGGTTGATATTTTTGTAATATAATATTTTATACTGTAAAAATTCACAGTATAGTGTGAAAAGGGGAAAAAAGAATTTATTTTGAGACTGGTAATTAAGTCTCAGGGGAGTTAACCCATATGTTGTTGTCAATTTTTGATGGATTAATTTTAAAAAAGTATTAGCTAACTTTGTATTGATTGAGGGCACTATTTATTGTTGTGCATATTGCACTCATTTTGTTATCTGAGTAATTTTTTTGGGGGTTTACCCCATGAAGTTTTGTCATATATGTGACAGGCAGGAGAGGCACATTACCTTGTTGATATAAGGTCAACTTCCATTATTAACATACATTTTCCATCCATCGACAATTTATATAAAGTTTTTTTATTGATTTCATCAATATTAACAGGCAATTTTTTATTTATATATCTATTTAATCATAAATTTGTTTGTTCTATACAGTTTTGGTGTTTTATGGGTGTTAGGTTATCGTCAGGTCCTAGCCCTCATATTTGTGTTATTTGTAGCTTTCAGTGATTAATTGAATTGTAAGTTTTATGTTTGGTTTATATTTTATATAGTCAAATTTGTCTATTTTTGACCATTGTAAAGTTCTTTGAAGTGGTGTTCAGATGGAAATAAATAAATCTTGTTATACCACGGTAATGTTTGTATCAACCATTATATTTAATATATATAGACACAGTGATAGTACTAACAACAAGTTATAATAAGTTTCTTTAAGGCATAAATGAGATCCTTTTAACACATTTCTATGGTAAATATTATGATATATCACACCAAGCAAAAGCTACCATGAAAAAATAACAAGGATTATCGTTACCGTACTTTAAATGTTTATTTTGACAGTCTCATACTAAGGTAAAGGCTACAAGGAAATAAGTGGAGAAATTTAAACTGCTTGGAGAAGCTCAGACCATGTCAAGGTATGTTAATGGCTGTATATAAATAGCTTTACAGTTGAATTAATATCTTATTTAACATTGTGTAATATTTTAGTTTGTTGTGTAATTTGTTGCGTATAATGTTTTCTTGACTGCATGTTTTTTATATATTTGTTTGGGAAACCAGAATTCCAATCAAGGACTGTGTTTTAAAAATAGTGCTGACTTTGTCACACATGAGTGATTTTAATAGAGTAATGACAGACAGTATGTGTTATATTCATGATTCTGAAATTTGTGAGAAAAAGATTATATTTTAGAATCCTTGAGGTGGGTATTTATTTAAAAATAGATAGTTGATAAATTGTGGATATATTATTGTGTTTGCAACAATAATATTATAAGCAAGTTTTACTATAATTTTTGTAACTGATGTTATTGATATACCTGCCATTGGGATCAAACACATCAAAGTAAATGATTCAATAGAAATATCTAAGATAGGTGTTGTTGTCATGATGAACATGAATTTTAGACTTTATATAGTAGCCGGACTAACACTTTATACATGAAGTATGGAGAGATAGAAATTCTATTTGTGTAATTAGTAGTGTAGTGTCTAGACTGACATTTTTCCATTTCTGTACCAAAGTTAATGTATATATGTATTCAGTCCATATTTATGCTAATGTGACAACTTCAGACTGCTATACATACAAAGACATACAGTACAATTTTGTACTTTTAAAATAAACATCACTTTTTAACTCACAGGCACTGGTTTACCTGGTAAGGGATAAGAGGTGGCATATTTTTTTCTACGAAACAAGTGCCTGTCAGCGTGTAAAACTGAAACTTTTCATTGTTAAGGGTCTGATTTTTGTGTGGTTGACATTGTCATATAGGATCTTACATTGGTGTATGAGTGGATTATAGGATTTCTCCAATCGAGGTAGTTAAATTTCCATAATTTAACTATCAAGAAATTAGAAATACGATTATCCAATAGTACTAATGTTAGATTCAGTTTCTCTAATTTTACGTTCATATCTTGAATATGCGTTAAATAGACGGTGTTTTGTCTGTGACGTCATCAGTTCTTATTATGACGTTATTATTTTAAACCAATCAACTGCAAAAATAAGGGAAACATCAATTCATGGTAGTTAAAGATGTTCTGTAAATACATTGTAGACTGTTTTTATATAATTAATACTGACAAGTAATTAATCTGGAGTTCTGTTTAACACAACATTACAGAATTAATTTTGCACATAATGTTGTAAAGTTACAAATGCTCTGAACTATATTTGGTAAATGAGAAAATTAACAGGTCGTATATTGCATGTGAATTTTTAAAGCTAAAAATATATGAACATTTCAAAGCTTTTTTATTGTTAATATGCATGTCAAAGCTAACTTAAAACTTGAGATTTTTTCATTAACTAATGATTTTCCTGTTAACATTTAAAGAACTCGGCTAGAAGCAAAAATGCTTAGTGCATTTGATGACAGGTAGAAATTTATTATAACTTACATGCACTTTCTATGCAGACGCTCGATTGCTTACATATTAGCTAGTTCCCTCTCCCCTTATGTTAGGTATGTATCTTAAAAGGGGGGGGGTTCTCACCTGGTTCTCTGGGTTTCTCCTCTATTGATAACATAACATTATAAAGGCATTCATATTAAATACAATGAACATATAATTCATAAAATGAAAAAAAACGAACACCAAAAATCATGTGATTGAAATCACATTGTACTTCTATGAAAAGTCATTTTCTTATAAAATATTCCTAAAACACTGCAGTTTAAGTGTACACTGACATACGTACATCACAAACAGACATATTACATATCATGTCAACAATACACAACTTCAACAGTTATATAATTACATAAACAGGTCCTTGACTTGCCAATTGATATCGTTTTTCTTGGTTTTGAACAGGTGTATTTAGTCATTGAAGAGCTTAGCAACAAATGTGCTAATTTCTGACAGACTGTGAATAGCTCTGTAAATTGTGCAGTTTACATGTAGATGGTAAATACGAATTGTATATAGGAGTGCCTTCAGTTTCATCAAATGGATGTTAGGGAAGTCTTGTGAATTTCTAGACCACCAAACTACACTATGTCTAAAATATGGGATGTGGCCGGAGCAAGTTTCACTCCCAGAAGGAACCAGAAACAAACGGGAAAAGTAAAGCGATAGAATCAGGTATTTGAATTAAACATAGTTATTGTTAGATGATCATGATCGCCTGTAAGCGTTAAGCGATAGAATCAGGTATTTGTTTTTTAATATAGTTAATGTTTCAAGATCCCCAGGAAAATTCTGGTTTGAAGCCCTCCCCCCTCATAATAATTAAATGTACTTTCATAATGCTTTCAACACTGTTGAGTTCTGGTATCAGTACTGTGTAAAATGTTGCTGTTTATTGTTGTCTTTGGCATCGCCCACTGTTTATTGTTGTCTTTGGCTTCGCCCACTGTTTATTTTTGTCTTTGGCTTCGCCCACTGTTTATTGTTGTCTTTGGCTTCGCCCACTGTTTATTGTTGTCTTTGGCTTCGCCCACTGTTTATTGTTGTCTTTGGCTTCGCCCACTGTTTATTGTTGTCTTTGGCTTCGCCCACTGTTTATTGTTGTCTTTGGCTTCGCCCACTGTTTATTGTTGTCTTTGGCTTTGCCCATGTCTACACTTTATGTAATTTTTTAAATCATCCTAATGGACAAGGATTGCCAGTTTTCCTACAGAAGTTTGGGTGTTTTCTCCTGGCACTCCGGCTTAATCCTCACCCAATAAAATATGGACGCCATAATATAGCTGAGAAACTACTGACAGTAGCATTATACACCATTCAAAGAAACATTTTTTAACTCATACAACATCACTTTTCCAAATTATTTTGGTCATTTTTTTTTTTATTTGTTATGGTACTGTACAGTTAATATCATATCTCTGACAGTTATCAAAAAAAAAAATATTATACAAAACAAAGCTAGTACATAGGTACCAATACGATTCAAATTTGTTATATTTCTATGACGTTTATTGGTAGTGCAATAATTAAAATATTAAACATCACTATTTATTTCAGTATTTTGAAATTTAAATTCCGAAATACCTTTACAATAAATATAATTATCTATATATTTCTTTCAGAAAAGTGTTTCCCTCTTATCCATTTAACAACAAAATGTAATTAGCAAAACATTCTGTAAATTAATTGTACACCAATTATCTATTATACTTAACTTCAGGTAAAAACAAACCAACAGAAAAATATTGATACCAATACATTGTAAACAAATTATGGTTTTCCTTTTGAAATTAAACATACAAATTTGAAAAAACAAAATTTTTGCCTCACCTGCAGATAGTCCGACTTATGAGACATATATATATATGGAATATGGCAGGAACATTGTGGACACTTTTTGCTTTATATCTTTGTAAGCTTAAGCCCTAGGTCAACCAAATTTGGTCCAGTGGTAGCCTATGATGAGTAAATGTCAGCCAGTCACCTGTCACCTCTCTTGACCTAAATATCATGGTTCAGTGACAACATTCAGTTATTGTATAAAGTCAGTACCTTAGTAACCATGCATGGTATGATGACAATATTTGGTATATAGGTTGCTGATGAAAGGTACATGACAGTCTATCACCTGACCTTGACCTCGATATCACGGTCCAGTGACTATGTTAAAGTTATTGGATTAATTCAGTTCCACAGTAACCATGCAATGCATGGTATATGATAACAATATTTGGTATGTAGGTTGCTGTTCATGGCAGTCTGGTACATGTCACCGGATCTTGACCTCAATTTCACGGTCCATTGACTAAGTTAAAGTTATTGTATTATGTCTGTTTCTCTGTAACCATGCATTATATATTTTATATGATGACAATATAATGCTACATATCGCTCATGCAGTAATTTTATTTTCTTCCTAATGTTGCAGAATGCAGTCAATTTTTGTGTGCCTACAATTGTTTCTATTATTTAATATCCTATAAGCATGATAAGTGTATTATTTCCTAAAAAATTTGTGAACTAATTTAAGTTGTTCTTATGACTGGCCTAAATCGTCTGCATTTTAAGATCTCGTGTCTTTGCCTTTTCACTGACCACACATATAATAGAATGCAATAATGTATGAACAACATCTGTAGTAAGCAGTACATTAGAATAGACAGACTGACTATGGTATTTGGTAGTTCTCAATTTTAAATTCAGTGGAAGTCTTATTTCATGGTAATGAAAATTTATACCAAATTTTCTGTTTGTATTTCAACTAAAGAAATTGTTGATCCACTTTAAATGGTAAATATGTTCCACACGGAAGTTGAAGAAATACAGGAATAGTACAAGTATTCCACACAAAATAGAATTGGATAAGATTGACAGAATGTAATAATCTGTTATGTAATCTCTTCTTTATTTCTAGACAGTGTTGTTACTAAATTGAAAAGAATGCAAATTGATCTATAAAATCAATACCTAGAATGAACGCTTTGAATATAATATGAGATTTCTTTAAAATGAAGTAATTTATTTATGGTATTCATTTCAACAACTGTTGATGAAAGGTTAAGGTTAAGGACATTGGTTCAGTATATTATATACCAGTATAATTCATCAGAAATCATAGGAATGTTGGATCGTTACTAACATCTATATAGTGAAAACAAAGTTTTACACTTTGAATATTGCATAATATTTTGCCTGACCATCATCAGTGTTATATCCTATAATATAAATACATGTGTATTTTCTACATGTCTAGTTTTATAAAATTTATATCAATGAATTCTATCAACAATATTAAAGAATCACTGTCTGTCAACTGTAGATAAATTACTAGATTCCTTTTTCAAGATATAATGTGAGTCCTGTGGGGGACACTTGAACACAGTTCTCTTATTATACCCCCTGCTCAGTCTTCGCGAAATTAGTTCTTGGCTAGTCCGACCTAAACACAAATACTGCCGGACCAATTTAACATTTCTGTTGAAAATTTAACAAATTTTCCGGACCAGAGTTAAATTTGCTTGTTTTTTGCCAGTTGGGTCCGGCAGACCGGCACATTTCGGGAAGACTGCCTGCTTGAAAAGTTGGGGTGGGTCGGTATATAGTGATAGGGATGTCTGTCTGTCCTTTACACTTTGTGGTTCCCATCTCTTATCCACAATTCCACCTACATCACTGAATGGAATTTGATAAAACTATTAAATAATCTTTGTCACATAGTGCCATTGTGCACCTGTTATTTAACATTTTGATCTGAATGATTTTTGCAGTTTCACATAGAAAAACATCGACTTTTTGGGGGGGGGGGGGCATGGGGGAGTTTAGGAGGTACATCAATAACTCTATGCCACTAAATGAAACTTTCACAGAATGTTTGTCACATTATGCCATATTGCACCTGATATTTAAAATGTTAATCTGAATGATATTCCGGGGTTTTTTTAGAGAGGGGAATGGGGTGGGTGGGGGAGAAATATCTTGTATCTGGAACTCAAGCTACACCACGAAATGGAACTTGGTGAAACCTTTACAGAATCTATGTCATACAGTGACATTATGCACCTGATATTTAACAGTTTGATTAAAATCATACTTGGGGTTTCTCTTAGAAAAACATGGCCATTTTTTAGACATAGGTGGGAGGGGAGGGGGGAGCTAGTTATTTTTTGTAATAAACTCATACAGTTTTTAGCCATGATCTCTGATACTTCAAAGACAAATTGCACATATGTATTGTTATGTACCTGCTATTATGGAATTGTTTTTAGGGGTTTGCACACAACTGCACCTATTTTGTGTAATCAACTCCTCATACAACCCAGATGTTTATTAAATTTGGGAAGGGGTAGTTAGTAATTATTGAATGCACACAGTTTATCTAGTTTAAAGTTCAGAAGTTAATAAATCTGCAGAGAAAGTATGGTTTATTAAAAAAATTAAGTAAATATACAGTTATTTCGATTACATATTGACATGTACCATCCAAGAAAACATAAATTATAGTCATATAAAAAACTTGTTTCTTAATACATGCTTTACATTTCAAGGGGTGTATAATTGGCCGGATTTCTCAGAGTGGGGTGGGCGGGTAGGGAAAAAATTTTCGTAACAGTTTCCTCAGCAACTACCAATCATATTCTCTTGAAATTTGGTATGCAGCATCAGGATGGCCTCCCATAATGTATGATTTGATTTCAGGTCTGTCGCTCACCTACTTCCTGTTAACCGACTTTAATTTTTAACGAAATCCAGCCATTTCTGTCTTTGACCGATTTTTTAATTTTTATACAGAGAACCCAATAATTATGTAAATCACTATAATCAATCACATTGATACTACTGGTAATTTGTTGGTTGCCATAGATATTGTAGAATTAAATATGCACTAGTTTGCTAACAGTAAAGACATCTCAACATTAATTACATTATTTGTGTCCAGATTACAATTCTGTGGTCTAATGAACTGTTAATACAGATTTACAGCCAATTTAGGTAGTAGTTATCTACTATTGATCACTAACGTGTCAACACAGGTGCAGGTTCAAAACTTACTGCAGGTTAGGTGCGCTCGACTCTAAACTAAATTAACACGGATTGTCATCAGTTGAAGGATTTATGTTGGATAGTCATTAAAATGAAATTGGTCACTCATTATCTAGTGAGACTTTTAAATACACTAGCAATCCATTATTAGATGATGCTTTTATTTTGTCTAAAAATCTTCACACAAATGAACATATTCTTCATGGTAGTCATATGTGCATAATACATGCCTATCAAACGATATTGACTTGAAACAAATTAAAATGCTAGAATTACCTTATGTCAGTATAAATAGCTATAAAATACTGAACTGCCAAGACATGTATGTAAGACTCATCTATGCTTATCTGTTGTTTTATTATGTCATTTTTATAGATAATAAAAATAACACAGACACTTCTATAAAAAGTACAGAATTTGAAAATGCCAAATTCAGAATGAGGCGTTGTACACCAGCTGTCAACACAAATGGCTCTCTACAGGCAGATTTTGACTTCTCAACTCAGGACAGAACTCTGGTATGTATTTGGTTGTTTTGTTGACTTGCTTCAATGAGAGGAATCTGATAAAATCTGGTGCTCTGATCATCACACAGATATTAGTGATATTCATACCATTTGATGGATCTCAATGGAAATGACTTATTACTTTAAACTGTATATCATGATAGACACGATAGCCGATTCTACAGAAATGCTGTATATCATGATAGACACGATAGCCGATTCTATAGAAATGCTGTATATCATGATAGACACGATAGCCGATTCTATAGAAATGCTGTATATCATGATAGACACGATAGCCGATTCTATAGAAATGCTGTATATCATGATAGACACGATAGCCGATTCTATAGAAATGCTGTATATCATGATAGACACGATAGCCGATTCTATAGAAATGCTGTAGATCATGATAGACACGATAGCCAATTCTTTAGAAATGCTGTATATCATGATAGACACGATAGCCGATTCTATAGAAATGCTGTAGGGAGAATTAGTGGTATAAATCTTGTCATTGACAGGCTGTATTTGGTCTATCTTGTCATTGACAGGCTGTATTTGGTCTATCTTGTCATTGACATGCTGTATTTGGTCTATCTTGTCATTGACAGGCTGTATTTGGTCTATCTGTATTGGTCTATCTTGTCATTGACAGGCTGTATTTGGTCTATCTTGTCATTGACAGGCTGTATTTGGTCTATCTTGTCATTGACCGGCTGTATTTGGTCTATCTTGTCATTGACAGGCTGTATTTGGTCTATCTTGTCATTGACAGGCTGTATTTGGTCTATCTTGTCATTGACAGGCTGTATTTGGTCTATCTTGTCATTGACAGGCTGTATTTGGTCTATCTTGTCATTGACAGGCTGTATTTGGTCTATCTTGTCATTGACAGGCTGTATTTGGTCTATCTTGTCATTGACAGGCTGTATTTGGTCTATCTTGTCATTGACAGGCTGTATTTGGTCTATCTTGTCATTGACAGGCTGTATTTGGTCTATCTTGTCATTGACAGGCTGTATTTGGTCTATCTTGTCACTGACAGGCTGTATTTGGTCTATCTTGTCATTGACAGGCTGTATTTGGTCTATCTTGTCACTGACAGGCTGTATTTGGTCTATCTTGTCATTGACAGGCTGTATTTGGTCTTTTAGTATTCTCATTAAGAATATAAATATTGGATAACTTTAATTTTTTTTTGGACTAGGACCTATATGTGCAAAAAGTTGAACAGAATGCTTTTATATGGGGCTATAACATGGCTTCCTGGTTCCTTTCAACTTAGGGCTCATGAATGTTGAGTCTGGAGTTTTGACACAGAGCCCTCAGTTTTGCACACCTGCAATCAAATGAACAATAATTTGGATGTAGCCTGAGCCCAGAGACCTTGTTTTGTACGAGTTTACAAAATATATATATTTATCCTGCAATCATTGCATTTGCTGTACAATAAAGATAGCCGAATAAATGTTTGCTTTATTCGACTGCCAAATACAATCTCCTGGTACCTTTGACCTCACTTCTTACGATATTTAGTATTTGGTTCTGGTTTATGAAATCAGCTAGATGTGCAAATTTTTCATTATGTTAAATGTATTGTAGGGTTGAAAGATAAAAACAATATTCCTACATTGTCAGAAATTATGAAGTTTATTTGTACTCTCCAAAAAACAGGTGAGAAATGCTCGATAGAGCCTCGCATTTCTACCAATTTCTAAGGCTTGTACAAATAAATTTTATATTTTATGACAATGTACGAATATTGTATATGTCAATAATGCAGATTGGGTCTGTTTTAACATGAAAGAAATAAACTTACTGTAGACAAAGGGTAAATACAAAATCTATGTAGGCGGAAGTGTATTTAATACTTGTATCAAGTCGTATCCACCTGAAATGACCATGACTGAAAATGTGAAGTTTCTTAATAAGTTGTAAAGTCAAGAAACTTTGACAAAATGGCCATAATGTAACTTTTAAAGTTTCATAAATGTTACATTATTAGCTCACCTGACCCAAAGGGTCAGGTGAGCTATTGTTATCACTTTGCGTTGTCGTCAGCGTCACCGTCTGTAAACTTTTTACATTTTTATCTTCTTCTCTGAAACCACTTGGCCAGTTGAAACCAAACTTGGCCATAATATTCATTGGATGGACCTTTCCAAAGTTTGTGTTTTTTATTTGGATTGGAAAACCAATATGGCCACCACTGCAGGACTTATAGTTTAACATAGGACCCTATGGGAAAAAAGTTAAAAATGGCTTCTTCTCTGAAACTGGTTAACCAATCAAAACAAAACTTACTAGCAATATTGTTTGGATGGTCCTTTATAAAGTTTATGTTTTCTATGCCAACTGGAAATTCAAAATGGCCACCAACACAGGACTTAGTTTAACATAGGACCTAATGGGAAAAAGTTTAAAAGGCTTCTTCTCTGAAACTGGTTAACCAATGTAAACAAAACTTACTAGCAATTTTGTTTGGATGGTCCTCTATAAAATTTATGTTTTTTATGCCAATTGGAAATTCAAAATGGCCACCAATGCAGGAAGTAGTTTAACATAGGACCTTATGGGAAAAAAGTTTAAAAGGCTTCTTCTCTGAAACCGGTTAACCAATCAAAGCAAAACTTTCCAGCAATATTGTTGTCCTCTATAAAGTTCATGTTTTTTATCCCAATCGGAAATTCAAAATGTCCGCCACTGCAAGACTTGGTTTAACATTGGACCGTATCGGAAAAAAGTTAAAAAATGGTTTCTTCTCTGAAACCGATTAACCAATAGAAACAAAACTTACTACCAATATTACTTTAAATGGTCCTTTATAAAGTTTGTATTTTTTATGCCAATTGGAAAATCAAAAGGTCACCACCGCAAGACTTAGTTTAACATAGGACCATATGGGAAAAAATTTTCAAAGGCTTCTTCTCTAAAACTGGTTAACCAATGGAAACAAAACTTACTAGCAATATTGTTTGGATGTCCTCTGTGAAGTTTATGTTTTTTATGCCATTAGGAAAATCAAAATGGCCACCACAGCATTACATAGATTACTTAGTTTAATATAGGACCCTATGGGCAAATTAAAAAAATATCTTCTCTATAAAACCGGTTCACCAATGGAAACAAAACTTTCTAGCAATATTATTAAAGATTATTGAAAAATACAGGACTTCGTTTAACATCAGGGAAATGCAACCTTTATTGCCTATAAAATCAGGTGAGCGATACAGGCTCTTAAGAGCCTCTGGTATTTTTTGTTATTGGTATCTATACTGTTTATTTAAATATTTGCCCAATGCCCTGTGTTTCTCAAATTTCCGTATTTACGTCATATGTAAAATCATGTGATTAGTTATTGCCCCCATGCCCTGTGTTTCTCAAATTTCAGTATTTACGTCATATGTTTGATCATGTGATTAGTTATTGCCCCCATGCCCTGTGTTTCTCAAATTTCAGTATTTACGTCATATGTTTTATCATGTGATTAGTTATTGCCCCCATGCCCCGTGTTTTTTTTTAAATTTCCATATTTACGTCATATGTCAAATCATTTGATTGGTTATTGCCCCCATGCCTCGTGTTTCTCAAATTTCAGTATTTACGTCATATGTTTGATCATGTGATAATTATTGCCCCCATGCCCCCGTGTTTTTTTTTAAATTTCAGTATTTACGTCATATGTTTGATCATGTGATTAGTTATTGCCCCCATGCCCAGTGTTTCTCAAATTTCAGTATTTACGTCATATGTTTGATCATGTGATTAGTTATTGCCCCCATGCCCTGTGTTTCTCAAATTTCAGTATTTACGTCATATGTTTGATCATGTGATTAGTTATTGCCCCCATGCCCCGTGTTTCTCACATTTCCCTATTTACGTCATATGTTTGATCATGTGATTAGTTATTGCCCCCATGCCCCGTGTTTCTCAAATTTCAGTATTTACGTCATATGTTTGATCATGTGATTAGTTATTGCCCCCATGCCCCGTGTTTCTCAAATTTCCGTATTTACGTCATATGTTTGATCATGTGATTAGTTATTGCCCCCATGCCCCGTGTTTCTCAAATTTCAGTAATTACGTCATATTTTAAATCATGTGATTGGTTATTGCCCTGATGCCCCGTGTTTCTCAAATTTTGGTATTTACATCATTTATTAAATCCGTGATTGGTTATTGCCCTCATGCCTCGTGTATCTCAAATATTGCCCCCATGCCCTGTGTTTCTCAAATTTCAGTATTTACGTCATATGTTTGATCATGTGATTAGTTATTGCCCCCATGCCCCGTGTTTCTCACATTTCCCTATTTACGTCATATGTTTGATCATGTGATTAGTTATTGCCCCCATGCCCCGTGTTTCTCAAATTTCAGTATTTACGTCATATGTTTGATCATGTGATTAGTTATTGCCCCCATGCCCCGTGTTTCTCAAATTTCCGTATTTACGTCATATGTTTGATCATGTGATTAGTTATTGCCCCCATGCCCCGTGTTTCTCAAATTTCAGTAATTACGTCATATGTTTGATCATGTGATTAGTTATTGCCCCCATGCCCCGTGTTTCTCAAATTTCCGTATTTACGTCATATGTTTGATCATGTGATTAGTTATTGCCCCCATGCCCCGTGTTTCTCAAATTTCAGTAATTACGTCATATTTTAAATCATGTGATTGGTTATTGCCCTGATGCCCCGTGTTTCTCAAATTTTGGTATTTACATCATTTATTAAATCCGTGATTGGTTATTGCCCTCATGCCTCGTGTATCTCAAATATTGCCCCCATGCCCTGTGTTTCTCAAATTTCAGTATTTACATCATTATTAAATCCTGTGGTTGGTTACAGACTTTTGGTTGTCTCAAGTTTCTTGTACAACAAAACATGTATAATATCCAGTGATTTTGGACATCCTGTTTAATTTAACTGTATATCAAATATGTCAAAATATTTACCTCACTGAACTGATTGTTTAAACATTCTTAACAAAAAACACACACAAGTTGTATAATGTCAATAGTTGGATTTAAGTAAAACAAAATTAACGTTAAACCTCCTATTAAGAAAAATATTGTATGTATTAACACAGGTGTTCCTTATGTAGCATATCTGTATAGCTTAATTACTTCATAACTGTAGAACTGATTCTCTTTGAAAATCAATTACGAAAACAAGTGTACTTGACTTAAAATTAAGTAACATTTAGTTGACCAGTAACGTAGTATTGGCGCCCTCTGCTTAATCTGGCTTTTTCTACAATAAATCTGTTCATTATTCATTGTCAGTGATTGTAATATAGGTAAAATTAAGAAGTAATTCAGAGACTGTGGTTTATCATTGTTTTACAACGTTTTGACCATTTATATAGTATTGTTTTAGTCCAAGCGATGGCAAATTTCCAACAAACAGCTTGGCAGATTGAATTGAGATATTATAGAAATGTATCCAGATATTTTCTCAGACACTTAATCCCAGACATTTAAATTACATCATTCAGAAATGAAGCTAGGATATTTATTTTCTATATTTTGTTGTGTGTGTGTGTTTTTTTGCTGATAAGGCCATATAAGCATTTTGATTTGCTGAAATTTAAAACTTCTGACAGACTGCTAGTCAGATTATTATAACTAAACATTAAACCTGTCAAACTGCTTCTTCTTAAAAAAAAACCATCCTACACTTATGAAGAAAATATTCCAAGGTTATTCTATACTATTTTTTGAGTTATTGGTGCTGATTTGAAATTTGATGGTGCTGCCAAGTCAATAACATAATCAGATTGGCTGAAATGTACCAAATCTTCATCTGACAATGCATCATGTAACATACTGTTACATCTAACTTAGAAACCATCTCTTACATTTTAACCAAATCATTCTGAAATGATGCCAGGGCATTTTTCTAAATAATTTGTGCTGATAGGAAATTGAGTATGGCTGCCGCGGGTTTATTAATGCAAGGCTTTTATAAATCTTTCTGTCAGGCTGAAATTTCAAAAAGTTACCCCAATTAAACTGTGCTATGGTAGAAATGTGTTCCTCTGATATTCAGGGTTTTGATGCTGATTTTACGGTTCTTTACAATTTTTGGAGCTGTTGGTATTGAGTAAAAACTTAGGACCAAATTGGAACGATGTTTTCTAATACTGCTTAGGACCAAATCAGAAAGATGTTTTCTAATACTGCTTAGGACCAAATCGGAAAAATGTTTTCTAATACTGGTTAGGACCAAATCAGAACGATGTTTTCTAATGCTGCTTTTTAAAATATAATTTGCAGGAATGTTCATGTCTTCAAAATTTTGCTTTTGATTTAGTCAGGTGAGTGTTACAGATTCTGAGAGCCTCTGGTTATGCCTTCAGTGTGTGTTTAATTCCATCAGTTAAATAGTTGTTCTAATGCAAAGAGCTTTCAATAAAAAATCCTAAATATACATGTACTGTAATTAGAGTCTTATTTTCCACGGTCTTTTTAGCTCACCTGACCCGAAGAGTCATGTGAGCTATTGCCATCACTTGGCGTCCGTCGTCGTCCGTCGTCATCGTCGTTAACTTTTCTTCAAAAATCTTCTCCTCCAAAACCACTGAAGGGATTGCTTTGAAACTTTGCATACATCATCAGTAAAATGCCCTCTACCAAGTTTGCCCAAATCATGGCCTCAGACCAACCAACATGGCCGCCATGGCTAAAAATAGAACAGAGGGGTCAAAATACAGTTTTTTGCTTATAGTTCAAAAAGTATAACAGATACAGGAAAACCAAAGAGACCTTTCTTCTTCAGCATCTTAAGCTCTACAAAACACTCCATTGGGTCAAAGTTGTATGATGACTCCTTGTAGGAGTTATTGCCCTTTAATTGTCAAAATTGATGATTTTTGCCATTTTTGCCTCAAAATCTTGAAAATTATTAGAACTAGAGAAAAAGTTAGCATTGCTTAATTGTTCTGCTCTATGAGGGCTACAAAAATGACTTAAAGGTCAAGATTGTCTGATTAACCGTTTAAGAGTTATTCCCCTTGAACTGTTTTTTTAATAGGTTTTAATTGATTTTTTAAAATCTTCTCCTCTGAAACAACTGAAAGTACTGCTTTGAAACTTTGTACACATCATCTGTCAAATGTCCTCAACCAAGTTTGCACCAACCATGGCTGCAGATTAACCAACATGGCCACCATGGCTAAAAATAGGATGGGGGGGGGGGGGGCGGTAAAATACAGTTTTTGGCTTATATTTAAAAAAGTGTAACAGATACAGGAAAACCGAAGAGACATGCCTTCATCTGCATCAAAAGCTCTAAGAAACACTCCATTGGGTTGAAGTTGTATGATGACTCCTTATAGGAGTTATTGCCCTTTAATTGTCAAAATGGATTATTTTTGCCATTTTTGCCTCAAAATCTTGAAAATTATTAGAACTAGAGAAAAAGTTAGCATTGCTTAATTGTTCTGCTCTATGAGGGCTACAAAAATGACTTAAAGGTCAAGATTGTCTGATTAACCGTTTAAGAGTTATTCCCCTTGAACTGTTTTTTTAATAGGTTTTAATTGATTTTTTAAAATCTTCTCCTCTGAAACAACTGAAAGTACTGCTTTGAAACTTTGTACACATCATCTGTCAAATGTCCTCAACCAAGTTTGCACCAACAATGACTGCAGATTAACCAACATGGCCACCATGGCTAAAAATAGGATGGGGGGGGGGGGGGGGCGGTAAAATACAGTTTTTGGCTTATATTTAAAAAAGTGTAACAGATACAGGAAAACCGAAGAGACATGCCTTCATCTGCATCAAAAGCTCTAAGAAACACTCCATTGGGTAGAAGTTGTATGATGACTCCTTATAGGAGTTATTGCCCTTTAATTGTCAAAATTGAAGATTTTTGCCATTTTTGCCTCAAAATCTTGAAAATTATTAGAACTAGAGAAAAAGTTAGCATTGCTTAATTGTTCTGCTCTATGAGGGCTACAAAAATGACTTAAAGGTCAAGATTGTCTGATTAACCGTTTAGGAATTATTCTCCTTGAACATTTTTTAATCAATTTTACTTGATTTTAAAAAATCTTCTCCTCTTAAACCAATGAAAGGACTGCTTTGAAAAATTGCACACATCATCTTTAGGATGTCCTCTACCAAAATTGTGCAAATCATGACACCTGACTACCTACATAGCTACGTTGGATTAAAATAGAAAAAATGAAAAAAGGGGGGGGTCGAGAGAGTTTTCGACTGATAGTTAAAAAAGTATAACAGGTACAGCAAATTTGAAGTGAACCTCCCTTCTCCCTCTAACCATCAAAAGATCCTCCTTATAGGAGTTATTTCCCTTAAAAGGTCAAAATTAATGATTTTTGCAGAAGTGTTGGGCAATTCCTTATAGCAAAGAAAAGCTGGATAAAAAAGGGTTGTTTGGTTTCAGGTTCAGGTGAGCGATACAGGCTCCTGGGAGCCTCTAGTTCTTTTAATCTAAGTTGGAAAAGAATGGTGTGGATTATTCGTAAACACAGACTCGATAGAGTTGTTTTCAAACCGTTGATTCTTGTTAATGGCGGTTGCCATTTTGTTGTTGTGTGTAAATGTATGGTTGGCGTAACTCAAAACAGTAATAAGTTCCAAACCTGCATTAGTTCAACAGAAATTGTAGAAGTATTAAATGTTCACTTATCATTTACTAAAGGTAAGGAGTAGTTACCAGGACTGGCAAGATTTTAAGGTATATTTGTCTGTTTGTGCATGCATTTCACTTGACTGGCTGTTTTGGAAAGTCTGGAAGGCTTTAAATGGTTGTAGTTTTGTCTTTATGATATGAAGCTTTTGTCATAGTCCAAACAGTGTAGAAAGAAATATACTTATTTTAGACATCAGTTTGTATTTATTGGCTTTAGATAATATCATTGGACAGTTCTCTGGTATTTCATTCAGGTATAAAATGAGTGTTTTAATTTCATTTATATACAGATAGTGACAAGAGCTTTTATCATGTGTCTGCTTGTTATTTGCAGAGCTGGGTTTTATCTGGAGCATTAGTTTGCCGTGAGCCTTTTTATTAGCTCACCTGGACCGAAGGTCCATGTGAGCTATTGCTATCACTTGTCGTCCGTCGTAAACTTTTTCAAAAATCTTCTCCTCTGAAACCACTGGGCCAATTTTTTTCAAACTTGGCCACAATCATCCGTAGGGTTCCTAGTTTCAAGTTTGTACCCAGGGTGTTGATCAACAGACAAATATGGCCGCTGTTACTAAAAATAGAACATGGGGGTCAACACAGGTTTTTGATCATTATCTAAAAAACTATAATAGCTATAGAGAAAACCGTTACTTCAAATTGATCAGCACATTAAGGTCTACAATAGTTGCTATTAGTGCAAAGTTGTGTATTGGCTTCTTGTAGGAGTTATTGCCCTTTTTTGACGATTTTTGACCAAATTTTTGGTATTTACAATATAACCTGAAAAATATACGAGGTAGAGTGAAACTGTAAATGGCAAAAATGATCAGCAATAAAAGCCCTACAATTCACTTGATTGGTCTGAAATTGTCAGATGACTCCTTATATGAGTTATTGCCCTTAAATGGTAATTTTTTATGAAATTTTCCGTTTTTGTCCTGTAACTTTAAAACTATAACAGCTAGAGTAAAACTGTAAATAGCAAAAATGATCAACAATACAAGCCCTACAATTCACTGTATTAGTCTGAAATTGTCAGATGACTCCTTATAGGAGTTATTGCCCTTAAATGGCAATTTTTTATGAAATTTCGGTTTTTGTCCTGTAACTTGAAAACTATAGCAGCTAGATTGAAACTGTAAATTGCACAAATGATCAGCAATAAAGACCCTACAATTCACTTGATTGGTCTGAAATTGTCGGACAACTCCTTAAATAAGTTATTGCCCATAAATGACAATTTTTTATGAAATTTTCCGTTTTTGTCCTGTAACTTAAAAACTGTAACAGCTAGAGTGAAACTGTTAATAGCAAAACTGATCAGCAATACAAGCCTTACAAATTACGTTTTAAGTCTGAAATTGTCAGATGACTCCTTATAGGAGTTATTGCCCTTAAATTGCAATTTTTTATGAAATTTTCCGTTTTTGTCCTGTAACTTAAAAACTGTAACAGCTAGAGTGAAACTGTTAATTGCAAAAATGATCAGCAATACAAGCCCTACAAATTACTTTTAAGTCTGAAATTGTCAGATGACTCCTTATAGGAGTTATTGCCCTTAAATTGCAATTTTTTATGAAATTTTCCGTTTTTGTCCTGTAACTTAAAAACCATAACAGCTAGAGTGAAATAATAAATTGCAAAAATGATCAGCAAAAAAAGCCCTACAATTCATTTTATTGGTCTGAAATTGTCAGATGACTCCTTATAGGGGTTATTGCCCTTAAATGACAATTTTGTTATGAAATTTTCCATTTTTGTCCTGTAACTTGAAAACTATAGTAGCTAGATTAAAACTGTAAATTGCACAAATGATCAGCAATAGAAGCCCTACAAATGATTGCTTAGTCCAAAAATTGCAAGATGACTCTTTATAGGAGTTATTGCCCTTTCATTATGAATTTGGACATATGAACAGTTTTTTAATTATAAATTAGTCTATAACACACCTATTAGTAGAGTAAAACTGTAAATTTCTAAAGTACCCTAAAGGACAATGCCTAAAAACCATTTAATTTTCAGAAATTGTCGATGGCACCTTATAGGAGTTATTGTATTTAACAAATTTTTTGAAGAAATGTTTAGTTTTTGCACAGTAACTTAAAAGCTATAACAACTAGACTGAAACTGTTAATTTCAAAAATTTTAATATAGTCATTTGGATTCCAGGTGAGCGATTACAGGCTCCTGGGAGCCTCTAGTTTTTATTTCTACCCAGAAATTTGCCTGTATTGTGCTGCATGGTTAGTTGGCAAACTTCCCAAAAGTGGAAAATCTCTGCTTGACATTCGGTCAGTCATAAAAAATTCTGTCTGACATTTTTGTGCAGGACATTCTGTAGGACAACTTTAGGCCTGTCAAGTCCTGTGGGTAGGCATAGACGACTGCTAGACATTAGGTCAAGCATATAAAAATTCGGACACATTTTTGTGCTAGACATTCGGTCATACAACTTTAGGCCTGTCAAGTCCTGTAGGTAAGCATAGAAGACCGAGTTGGAATTTGAGTCCAGATTCAAAGGCCTTTGTTTTTCTTCCCAACAGCAATGGATGGAACATTCCAGACCTATATTTATTTGACCATTAAATTGCATCATTGTCAGTGTAATTGCTGTAGTGATCATGTTTAGGGAATTACTGAGTACCATGTGACTTCATATACATATTACGAAGTCAGTATTTGATTTGTTACATTAAGTGTACAATAGAGGTATATGATTGCCTTCTTTGGATATGTCTGTATAAAGTCTCTTGGTGCATTTTCTTTGCTTACAGTAATAGTTAGTATTCAGTTTTGGTTCAAGATGTCTTGTCAAATTCAATGATTTTTGGAATAAAATATATTGTATCATTTCAAGATATTGACCAGTTACTAAAAATAGAACATAGGGGTCAGCACATATTTTTTGTCAATATCTAAAAAATTTCAATAGTTTAAGAAAAAACTTGATGCAAATTGAACAATTGATCAGCATATATTTACAAATTTCTCTGTATTTGTGTAATGACCTCCTACATTTCAAGTTTACTCATGGGAGTTATTTCCCTTTATGGACAATTTTTGATGAAGTAAGTAGTTTCTTTTCGTATAATTTAGATGCTATAATAGCTAGGGTAAAACTGTACAATGCAAAAGTTATCAGCAAGGAAAAAAGGCCTACAAATCTCTTACTTAGCTAGTCCAAAATTGTCAGATAATTTCTATAGGAGGTTTTGCCTTTTAATGATGAATTCAGACAAAAACCTCTGTTTTTCTGATATAAATTAAAATCTGTAACATCTAGAGTTAAATTGTAAATTAATAAAATGACCTAAAGGATAAATTGACTTAATTTAAAAAAAATTTTCTGATGACTTTTTATAGTAGTTATTTTCATTTCATGACAATTTTTGATGAAATTTAATTTTACAAAGTAACTTAATAGCTGTAACAGCAAGATTAAATCTGTAAATTGCAAACATTTGAAGATAGCTCTGTCATTTGTGTTCCAGTTGAGCTATAACAGGCTCCTGGAAGCCTATCCTTACTTCACAGCAAATGTAATGATTCATTACTTTAAATAAAGTTATTGGATGATGTCTAGCATCCAATCCATGGTTGATGGTAGGGCATTATTACACATATATTATTGGCATATTGACAATTAATGTCACCATGACACAATGCTGTAATAATCAATGAAATACTTTCACTAATAAACCTTTAGATATTCAGTCTCATTCTAAGATATTTAATTTGTAGTGTTCTTATTTAGACACCTGTCTTGACCTGAATACAAGGTAACTAATGTACACTGATAACACAAAAGTTAGAAGTAATTCAAATTATTAAAATAAGTGGATGAATAAAATGATCAACTCCAATTTCTTAAATTTTAGTAAGAGTTGTCTTTCTTTGGTAGGTACATATGAATATTGTTATATAATCAGGGCAAATGTTTAGGTGTAAAATAAACTGAAGATAAATGAGTTTTAGGAATTTATTGTCAGGATAATTTATATATAAAGATGTGCAAACTTTCCATACACATTGTGGAGCAATACCTACCCCAAAGGGACATAACTCTAATTAAACTTGGGTTAATGCAGAGACAAAGATCTATTACAAGTGGAAAGGTGAGACAAGAAAATCTCAAACCTAAGGGCAAACATATCCTGTCTATCCCAATGCTCTGCCCAGGGATTTGACAAACATATCCTGTCTATTCCAATGCTCTGCCCAGGGATTTGACAAACATATCCTGTCTATCCCAACGCTCTGCCCAGGGATTTGACAAACATATCCTGTCTATCCCAACGCTCTGCCCAGGGATTTGACAAACATATCCTGTCTATCCCAACGCTCTGCCCAGGGATTTGACAAACATATCCTGTCTATTCCAACGCTCTGCCCAGGGATTTAACAAACATATCCTGTCTATCCCAACGCTCTGCCCAGGGATTTGACAAACATATCCTGTCTATCCCAACGCTCTGTCCAGGGATTTGACAAACATATCCTGTCTATCCCAACGCTCTGCCCAGGGATTTGACAAACATATCCTGTCTATCCCAATGCTCTGCCCAGGGATTTGACAAACATATCCTGTCTATTCCAAAGCTCTGCCCAGGGATTTGACAAACATATCCTGTCTATCCCAACACTCTGTCCAGGGATTTGACAAACATATCCTGTCTATCCCAATGCTCTGCCCAGGGATTTGACAAACATATCCTGTCTATCCCAACACTCTGCCCAGGGATTTGACAAACATATCCTGTCTATCCCAACACTCTGTCCAGGGATTTGACAAACATATCCTGTCTATTCCAAAGCTCTGCCCAGGGATTTGACAAACATATCCTGTCTATCCCAACACTCTGTCCAGGGATTTGACAAACATATCCTGTCTATCCCAACACTCTGTCCAGGGATTTGACAAACATATCCTGTCTATCCCAACGCTCTGCCCAGGGATTTGACAAACATATCCTGTCTATCCCAACACTCTGCCCAGGGATTTGACAAACATATCCTGTCTATCCCAACACTCTGTCCAGGGATTTGACAAACATATCCTGTATATTCCAATGCTCTGCCCAGGGATTTGACAAACATATCCTGTCTATCCCAACGCTCTGCCCAGGGATTTGACAAACATATCCTGTCAATCCCAATGCTCTGCCTAGGGATTTGACAAACATATCCTGTCTATCCCAACGCTCTGCCCAGGGATTTGATAAACATATCCTGTCTATCCCAACGCTCTGCCAAGGGATTTGACAAACACATGTCTTTGCCTGCGGTTTTTGGAATTTCTTGAATCGGCTTTCCAGCAGGCGATTTGATACCTTCTCTCACCAGAGGTCCTAATTGTTTTTGCATTTTTTAAGTATGTTTGGTTGCCATTTGTGCATTTAAGTACGTAACTGTAACGCCAATGACATTATTATTAGCTATCTCATCCGGTGAGAGAGAAATCTCACCTACAGGAAGTCAAGAGATATAAAGGATCTAACATTGTTGGGATGGCAAGACGGGAAAATCTTAGACATGCAAGTTATGTTTGATTCTATTTCTCACTTATTCTTTAATAAAATCTGGCACTGTCCTGTTGGAAGGTATATTTACCCTGAAAGAAATCTCCAGTGTACAATTCTGGCATAAACACGTTTGTTTTGATGAGTACTGCTATCAGTTGGTTCATGGAAGCTCAGATATGTTGTATTCATGTTAATATTTAATGAGGCATAGTGATAAAACACAACACAAGGAAATATTTTATGATTTCTTTTGTTGAGCCAACATTTGGCATCCCAGTACATTTTTATGGGAAAAGGAGTGTGAAATTCTTATCTTACTCTGGGGTTGAGAAGAAGATATCTCACCCATCTAAAAATAAGGAACTGTGCTGTCTCATTAGTAAAGAAATTTCTATACCTGGGTTGAGAAAAATTGTTCTACAAGTCATTGAAATCTTAAAACAGTAATCAGCTAATGAAATTTAACAAACAATGAGCTATTACAAAAAACCCAAACATTTCAGAATGTGAATTGCAAGGGAAATGCCAGTGACTTGAAGCATACATACATTAATAGCAGGTGCCTCTGGTAGACTGATCAAAGTCTGCTTGCAGCTCGTTGATTGCTTTATGTTTGAGAAGTTTATTCTCTTTCTTGGATAAATTAAATTTTATAAATTCATTCATGTTTTCATGAAGATCAATTTTGTTTCTAAGTAGAATAATGTAGTGAAAAATTAATGGTTACTTAGCAACTGTTGGCAATAGTAATAGCATTGACAGTAATATAATTAAATGTCAGTGTTCCTGTATTTCTGAATGTAATAATAGCCTTTTGTTGACATATTTCATGTTTATTTAATGGGTATAATTAAATTGTAGCCACAAGTTGGAATAAAATTATTTTAAAAGCAGCCAGTATTTAGGTCTTGCTTACTTACAGAGGATTAATAAAAAGTCTTTTAAAAGAATTTTCATGGTAAAAAAAGTTTAGCAAATTTCCAGTATTTTTCTGCAATTTCAAACATCTGCTTCAAAAATTTGGGGTTTCTCTGAATGGATAACCCATTTATATCAACCCTGCTTGATTCAAATGATGTGGTTCATCATGTCCTTTCATGTAAATTGTACAGAAGATATACAGTTATTAACAGAGGCAAAATAACAAACTCATAAACAAAACAATCCACTTTGACCCCATGTGTGATAATGTTTGTTTTACCCCCACTCGTCCTCATGTCCGTCCGTCCATCCGTCCGTCTTTCTGTCCATCTTTCCGTCCGTCCGTTTGTCCGTCCACATTTGGTTTCCGGATGATAATTCAAAAAGTTTACATCTGATTTGAATGAAACTTTGGGATATTGTTATATATCAGATTGGTAAGAAGCCTATCGATTTTGGGGGAAATCCATTAAAATTTCGAGGTCGCAGTCCGCAAAAATTTTTAGACAAGAAGTTGTTTCTGGACAATAACTCAAAAAGTTTGCATCCGATTTAAATGAAACTGTGGGATATTGTTATATATTATGTTGGTAAGAAGCCTATATATTTTGGGGGAAATTCGTCAAATTTCAAGGTCAAAGTCCATGAAAAACGTTAGAAATGTTTACAAAAGCGGGGGTATCAGTGATCGCTAGATCGAATTTATCCAGTTTGTTAAAGGGTGCTATTTATAGATTTGTACATGGTCATTTCTATATTTGCTCTGGCATCATTTGTACATAGTAATTTCTGAGTTTGCTCTGGTATCAGCCCAGAGACTCCCATATCAGCCACGTGGGCTGACACCAGGGCAAATATGGAAATGCCCATATAATAATCTATTTATCACATATTTGAATATATGTCCCCAGGGCTAATATCGACATTGTCCTTTGGGCTAACACTTGACACTGACTTCCTGTTTTTCTTACAAAGACAGATTTTCCTATGTTTTAACTAAATATGGTTTAACTAAAGGCTGTTTTTCTTACAAAGACAGATTTTCCTATGTTTTAACTAAATATGCAATATTATCATATGCTTAAGGCTAAATAATAGGATTTTTTTGCATATTTTATGACTGGAAATGACCGACCAGTATTTGAACACACCAGTTTTATTGATAACATAATATTAGGTGCATCTTGTGCAAAAATCCTGTATTTTGATTTCGCATGCACTTAACTTCATGTACTTCTCCATCAATATATGCATTGCCAATTGCTACGCCTTAACTGTTTGTTGACGTTGGAGACAACAATGTTCTCGTTTACAGTTTTATATTCATTATTTGTTGCAAAATAATGAAATTGTTAATTGTACTCATTTAAGTCTATTCTAATTGCCGGCCAGATAAATATATGGGTTAATCCATATCGGCCTGGGTATCATCCCTCAACCCATATGTGGAACATAATGTTGTAACAAATTGATAAAAAATTGGTTGCTCTCTGATTCTGTTGTATCAGTAGAATTGTTTATGTCCCACCAAAAAAAGTTGGGGGACATATAGATTTGTATTCTGTTCATCCATTCGTTTGTTTGTTCCCTTCTCACCTAAGGTTTACCTTTGTGTTAAAGCCTTTTTTAATAAAGCTGACTTTACATCTTTGTGAAAATTGGTACACATTTACAAAACAATGAGGCCTTCTGTAGGGCTGTGCCTTTACACTTAATTGAACTGGAAAAAAAGGATAATCAGGTTTATTTTTGCAGAGAAGCTTTCTTCTTTTAAAGGGGACTTTACATCATCATGAAACATAGAACACAGTTTCAACCTGATACAATCTGTTTACTGGCATAATATTGGAGGGCAGTGCCGAATATTTTATGCTCAGGGCAGTAGCTAGGGTGAGAAAATAGAGGAGGCAGGGTTTTGGGGGCCACCGAGCAAGGGAAGAAAAGTTTGCAAAAATCAATGTAAAATTACACATTTCCCCACTTTATTTTAATTTTGGTTGTCAACCTAGAGGAGGCAGTCAATGGTAGTTACGGCCCTGATGCTTGAGTAAACTTGAGAAAAAAGAGGTTGCTATAGGGGGTGGGGGTACCAATATGTGCTAACTGGGACATCTGTCACCAAGACACATTTTCGTGTTTAAATTCATGAGAAGGAAGACAAATTTATTCTTTATTATATATTTCTGCAAAGAATGAATGGAGTGTTCAATTTTTGTTTCAGGAGAAGTTTAATTCTAAACCATTCAATAGTAAGAATATTCACTCACCACAGGTTCTTAGGTAAGTCAATAACTGAGAAAATGTTAACCTTTTGCTATCACTACAGGTAACTAATGAAATCTGAGTCATTTAATTAGCTGTATGACAAAAATGTAAAATTATTTTTTGTTTTATTTTCTCCAATAAATAAATGATTTTACCTGGTAACAAATGCATGTTACAAATCAATGGGAAAAAATCAAGTAACAGGAAATGTCACAATTTTGTGATTTTCAACACTCGCATGCAAAAAAATGCTACAAAAATCTTGTGTAGGTAAACAACCAAATATTTTATTCATTGCCTTATCTTGTATCAGATTTCTCTTTGTATTGATTTCTTGCAATAATTTTTTTCCCTTTTTTAGGGTGACAAACAGTCAACTTGAATTTTTTAAAATGTTGGATGAAAAAATTGAGCAGGTAGTATCCCTTTAGTATAAGAATGTTTTGTTTGTTTGTTTGATCGTGTTTAACGCCACTTTCAGCAATTTTTCAGCTTCCTCAATTTTTATTTGAGGAGGAAGCCGGATTACCCTGAGAAAATCCCTGACCTGCAGTAGGAAAACTGGAAATCCTTGTCGATTAAGATTGGAGTCGAGTACACCCTGCCTGCAGTGAGAATCGAACCCGCAATCTCAGTGTTGACAGACCACATCATCAATAGTAGACGAACTAACTTAAGAATGTCATAATATCCAGTTATTTCTTTTTCAATGAAACTAAAAATCGTTGGATTGGTACTTTATACTACTAAGCACCCAGCATTTAGATGATATATCTAGTTCTGATTGGGTCTGATTAATTAAGGCACATGCTTTGCATCCTGGCCATTTCAGATATTTGTGATTTTTAGTTTTTTTTTGTGACAGATTGTAACAGTCATTAAAGTTCATAGTATAATAATATTTTAAGCATTAAAATGTAATAATCAGTTGAAGAGTTGTGTCCCTTTGTATACTTACCCCTGATCAGAGTTGTTTCCCTTTTATACTAATCTAATCAGAGTTGTATCCCTTTGTAAACTTACCTGATCAGAGTTGTTCCCCTTTGTATATACTAACCTGATCCGAGTTGTGTCCCTTTGTATACTAACCTGATCAGAGTTGTTTCCCTTTGTACACTAACCTGATGATTGTTATATTTTTCAGGGGTCTTGTTCATCAGATGAGGATGAAGTCATTTCCTACAAAGAGCAAAAGTTTGCAGCTCAGATTCAATCATCTTGATGACATATTGTGACTTAGTTTATGTCATAACTTGTAATATGTCTTGCTATGTCACTGTTTATTTTTACAAATGATTGTTAAATTGTCTGGTCAAACAGTTGTTTCAGAAAGATTGTCATTGTGGAGAAATCACTGTCATTATTTTCTTATTTCATGGTATGTTTTGACATAAACTTGTATGTATATATATATGGACTTGATTCCCAATGTATCCAGATAAAGGCTGTGTATGTTACAGTTATACACTACATGTTTGCTCAAATACTACACTTGTTAGCATCATGTAAAGTCATAACATGCCTGAAACAGAACATGTAAATAACAAAATTTAAAAAAATAATAGGAAACTTTATTTAGTGCATTTAACATTCTATTTTTAACCAGTTTCTTACTCAGTGTGCAGAATTGGACATATATAGAAAGGTGTAGCTGACCAGATCAACATACACCAAGCTTGGGTATAGAGGAAACACATTGGAGCTTTGTCAAGTGAAGGCAATTGTACACAACAGAGTTTTTAAATGCATATATTGCGAGCTGGCAATAAAATGCAGAAGTTTATTTTAAGGCATGTTTGACTGTAAATTGTGTGTGGTGGTGCGAGTAGTGTATGTCACAATACTTTGTCACCTACAGAGTAACTATGTCATTAGGACTACATTGTATTGTAATGGCAAAGTGTATGTCACAATACTTTGTCACCTACAGAGTAACTATGTCATTAGGACTACATTGTATTGTAATGGCAAAGTGTATGTCACAATACTTTGTCAACTATAGAGTAAGTATGTCATTGGGACTACATTGTATTGTAATGGCAAAGTGTATGTCACAATACTTTGTCAACTATAGAGTAACTATGTCATTGGGACTACATTGTATTGTAATGGCAAAGTGTATGTCACAATACTTTGTCAACTATAGAGTAACTATGTCATTAGGACTATATTGTATTGTAATGGCAAAGTGTATGTTACACTACTTTGTCAACTATAGAGTAAGTATGTCATTAGGACTATATTGTATTTTAATGACATTGTCATATATTGTGTAACTATGTCCTGGGACTGTGTGACATACTTCACTGAAATAGTACAATGCTATATTGACAATGTATGTCACACTTAGTCATTTATTATGTCATATCAGCAGTAGTTCACTGCCTTCAAGCATAATATATAGTGTTCATAAAATAATATAAAGCAAGCCCTGCATGTTAAAAAGTGTCAAAGATTTACTCGCCTTTTATATGTATATAAACAGATGTATGAAATTTATCTATGACTCTTTCAAAATGGTGCAAGTTTTGTTATTGATATGGTTTGTGTAGGAGATCTGACTCTCATAGTATATATTGTCCTCAAGATCTCGGAATAATTTATTGTAAAACCTTATTGTGTTGCCTTAATGTATACAGAATATGAGCATGTTTTACTTTCCTACTGATCATAAGATGACCTGAATTTATTGAGAAATTAAAATTAATTAAAAAGTTAAATGTTTTATAACCATGAATTTTTCCTAAAAAGTACCAGGTCCAATTGACCATCTTAATACATTTATATTAAGCCTACATGTATAAAAACTCAAAATTGAGCAATGGAGCAATGTTATTTCAGATGTAAAAATTAGTTCTTTATTTCACCTGAAAAGTTAAGATGTATAAATTCCCCTCAAAGTTTAAATTGTTTATTGTACAAATACATGGCTCTGAAACATTGGTAATTGCACAAGCATTGATTTCAAAGAAAAATCTAAACCTGTTCCAAATAAGGGCTGTAAGTATATAAATAGTACTATAATTGTATATTTTTAAAGTTTGATATGAAAGGATCAACATAAGTGGTTATTTGCAACATTTAAAATTTTTTTTTACAAAAATATCCAGTAATGTATCTTGTCCACAGCAGATACTCCAGGAAATGCATATTTTTTTATTGAACAATTTATTTATTAAATTAAAAATAAATGATCAACATTTGTTACCATAGTTACCTTACAACTTCTGTCATTGTCTGTATGATCATTTTCACATTCATATTATTCTGTGATTGATATTATTAAATGTCTGATACTATAAATAATTTTAAGAATTGCCGGTCAAAACAATGGTATGTTTTCTGATGATTTTGCAAGGTGTAAACTATTTGATGGTAAATGGATTTTGTACACAAGCCTATTTCATTTTAAATTTCCAGGTACAGATAAACTAAATGCTCATCTGTTTCAGGTATTGTGGTAATAGAAAGGTATCCACATTGATACAAAGCAAGTAACATATCATAGTTGTCTGTGTGACAGAAATGCATTTAAGAGGTGTTGTTATTAATTTTTTTCATAAGTTATTTTTTTGAGGAAATGTTTTTTGTCTAATCACTGTATATCAGAATGGAGAAATTTGTCCTTATTTGGAAACACAAATTTGTTATTATTTTATGACAAATGTTTTACAATATTAATCGGGCAGTGTACTAGACATCATGTTAGCAATTAAAGAAAATGTGACTTAAAAAAAATAAAATAAAAGGTACAAAGCTGTGGGAAAAAATGTGTAATGGTTTCAGGGGACGAAAATCTAGGAATAACAGTCAATAGCATATATAATGTATGTACTTATTGCACTAATAGTATTAATGGAATGAACATTTCCGTGATGAAACACATGTGTATCATTTGTAGTATTGTGTATATGTTTAGTCATAGTGCCTATGTCATCAGTCTCCAGCAAGAGAAGTTCTGTGATATACTCAACACCTTGTTAAGTGTAATGATATTTTTTTGTAAATTTTTGTAAATGCTCAAATATTTTGTTAAATAGATATAGCTTCATTTTATTTGTTGAAAGAGAATTTAATGTTAAGCTTTTTATAATCTTGACTAGGCAATAACAGTGCTTTCAGTGAACTGTGATAATGACCAACTCGGACAAAGATAACTTTAGTTAAAAGCACAGTTAAGTAAGTCTGATTTGGGTAACATTTATAAAATGGACATTTGTACAAATTAAAATTAAACATCTTTCTTTACAATTTATTATACAACAAAAAATGAGTCACAGTTTGATCTGAGAGGTGTAAGATTAGTGCAATACGCAGTAGAGCCATGTTAAAATGTTATTCTTTATCAAGGCTATGGTTTGTTTATAAAGTGATACATAAGTTTGTACTTTTTTGATTTGCTCCTCAGAAAGTCATTTAATTGGTTCCACGACAGTCCTTGAACAGGAAGGGAGAACTAAGATGGGGCGACATTATTGATTGGTTTCAATAAATATAGCATTCTCAATATTAACAATTGTTATTTATATCTATTATTTTAACTATTTTCGATAGATTCAGGCTTTGTTTTCATCAGGGATATTTTCTTTCTACTGTTAATGGTTTGTTAAACAATGTAAGTTTTTAATATTTTATAATTGAATGGTTTTTTTTCGTGTGGTGATTTGGTCATTTCAATATTTAATTTAGTAAACTTTTGTTACATTACAACAGGTATCAAATTTTGGTATTTGCTTTTGCTGCATGAAAAACGCCTCACCATTCAGTGCAATTTGTACCTTTACTGTTTATGAGCCAAAACTGGGATTTTAAAACGACAAATTGGTACATGTTTGTAATGTTTCCAAGTTAAAAAAACTTCTTTCTGGTAATATTTTTTGTCAGAAACAGCTGTTTCGAAGAAAATTGATTCATGCTGTACTTAATATCGATCTAATTGCATGTGTTGCAATATGTACAAATAGTTTTGAGGCATAGCGGCACACCAAGCATTTATAAATAATACCAAGATAAAGTTTACATGTGGCCCGAAGAAATACAATAGGAGAGATATTGCCCTGGCTTATTGTGTACTGTATGAAATATGATGCAATATTATTATATAATGTACAGTTTGTATTTTGTATGACCTACTTTTAATGTTGATCAATGCATTTATTTTCCTTATACTGCCTCCTAACAGTCAGCTAATGTTTTAACTATCGTGCAATTTAATATATGCAGTTTATAGATCTTTACTTCTTTGCACTTATTTGTTGAAATATTTGAATGCAGTATTAGGAAGCAAAACTGACTTAAATCGTAATCAAAAACTTTCTATCAGCGATTTTGTTGATGAAAAATAAATTTTGATTTTCTCATTTTCGTTATGAAAAATTTCTTATTTGGGACTAAACAAAATATCAGTTTTGGTAAATTCTATTGGTATTTAAGGAACTGTTTTTGACAGATTATTCAAAGTACCAACAAAATGTTTCATGAAGTTATTGTTTGTGTTGAATTAAATTGAAACAGAGTGTGACTTTGGATAGCAACTTAATTAAAGAAAACCTGCCCAAAGTGAACAATCTAAGTGTAACCAGAGTTTAAAATTATTTGTATAAAAAGCAAGATTCATATTAGATTTTGGGAAGAAAAAACTCACATTTATAAATAAAGTGATAATTTTGGTGCTCGGATTTTGAAAGTTGTATTGCAGCAGAATTTACTGACTTAACAATTTGCCTTTTTAAATTAAGTGTCAGTAAAATGAATGACTCCGTGTAAATGACTTCTCTTTGAACTGTATAAAACAAAAAGCAATTAAATTAATATTTATAGGGTTTATGCAATTTTTAGGTTGTTTTTAAAAACAACATTTATTGCAATTCTATGAAATATTCATTCCATATTCTGTGTTTCCTGGGATTTTATTTGTCATTCCATTATGCTTGTTGCAATATTTAATTATAGAATATTATTTGTATATTTTGCAAATATTTAGATTTGAAGACATTTTCATTTACAGATAAAGCCTTTATGATCTTGTGATTTCTTTGCTAGTCATGGTTCAGACAACTTGTTATTTTATTACACATTTGATGTTATCTTGAAGCTTTCTCATTGAAATACATTTTTCTTAAAATATTTGACTTGCTTTTATTTAGTTTTTTACCTAACCTGACTCAAATGTTCGTGAATACACTTGTGAATACACATTTGTGAATACACTTGAATGTCATGTATTGAAGAATAGTGGCTAGAATTTTATTAAACTCTAAATGACGGTTGTCCAAAATGATTTGATGTGTTACAGTTAAAAATTAAACATATACATTTTTCAAATGGGAGTAATTATGAACAGTTGAAAAAGTTCTAAGTTTGTTTCTGATGGGTTCCTTATGCCAATGTTTGTTTGAAAGGTGACAGAAAAGAGATCCGGATGATATATTGTGTTCATAAGATTAAACTTTCTCAGACAATACTTGCAATTTAAATCGGATAGAAAATTTACCCTTTTCAGTAAATTATATTTTTCAGCAACTGCATTCAAAAGCAAAAGTCCACCCAAAGTTAGAAAGGTTTTAGATGTTATTTTAAAGATCACACTTTTTAAAATGTTCTAAAAAGTCAAGATTTTATTAAATAAATAAAGCTAGATTTAATTTTGTTTTAACAAAATAATGAACATGTAGTTCTTAATATACATGACCACTATTTTAACAGCAATAAGAACGGAGCTCCTATATTATATTGACACTTGGTATTCGAAGAGTAGCATAATTGAAATGTGGGTACTTACAAGTTGAAATCTTAAGGTCTGGATCTCTTTCCCAGTGTTGTATCATACAACCTTTGATTTTTCAGCACTCAATTAGACAAGTTGGAAGGAATCTCATGGAAGAATTCGAAGATATCTATGTTTACCAAAAAGGAGAATAGAAAATTAAATGAATGAATTAAACGACCACAAGTGACAAGCAGACAAAGTACAGGATGATATCATTAAACCGCAAGCATATGAAATGAAAACATGTTTAAGCGCAATAAAAATCCAAGACATTCTGCAAAAAGAAGAAGTTTATGTGAAGTCTATGATTACAGATAAAAGAAATTCGCTAGTAGAAATGTCGTTTTCGGCGAATACAGAATGTTCGAAAGGAGATATATTGTCTACATTTGGAAAGTTGCCGCTCGTAAGAAGAGATAGTGAGCTAAGACTTAACAAGAGGATAGACGTTGGCATGATGTGAAAATGCGTTGGCAAATGCGAAAACTTATGGAGACACGACTACAGAAGTATTCTTTTGTCCAATAATAAAAATGATCGAATTATTGATTTATCACCCGATGGTGTATTCATTTGTGACATGTGGTTGAAAATTGACCCACATGCGATTGTACATGTTCAATATGTTCACATTCGTGTCATCATTTTGCTCTAAGTCTGTAATACGTTTAGCTATAGAGTAAAATTGTTACAAATACGCATAATCAGCATCCAGCGAAAAAAATAATTATGCACACAAAGGACGAATGCAAAATTGAACCTCTCTAAAGTAGGAAGAATCCACATAAGCAAAACATGTTGCCCGCATTTAGCGTGGATAAATGATAAGATATTCTTTTAGTGTTGGAAAAAAATGTGGTGTACTGGACATGAAGGGAAAGTTGAAAGGAAATTCAGGAATGAAATTCTAAAGTCACCAAAGGGCATAGCCATAAATGAAGATGGAAACGAATTTAAAAGTAGTTATCTGTCAAACAATATAGGACTGTTTTGAGCAAAATGTAAAGAGAGCTGAGAACTAGTAGACCTGAAAAAGTGATTGATTTAAATAGACAAAGAATACAATTAGTAGTGACCTCCTACGACCGCTGCCGAATAGTAAAATTAAATTTGTTGTAGGGAAGAATAATGTTGATTAGTGTACTGGCTACAAAACGTGTTTAAAATGAACACGATTTAACGCACGTTTCGTAGAACTTATTGCAATACATAACATTTGATTTGCTTAAATGAGGGGGTATATGTGTTTGTAGAAAGACATTTAATGTAATAAATTACAGAATAGAACCAATTTAAAGGTCGGGCCGCGTTTGTCGAGTGGTTAAGATGACGTGTTATCTACTGTTGATCACTCGGCCTCTCCCCACTCAGGTTTTTGGGTTCCAGTCTCACTGCGGACATGGTATGCTTGACTCCAACCTTAATGGACAAGGACTGCCAGAATATGTGTACCAAAACGCTGTCGAAAGTAGGATTTTTTACAAGGGACTGCGGCTTCAATTAAAATTGGACGCCATTATATAGCCGAAAACTGTTTAAACGTCAATCAATTAATTAAACCAATTTAAAAACTAAATTTACGACCAAAATGATAATTCTAATTTTCCTATTGTGAATTTTCCATGTTTGTGTGGCAATTTTCCACCTGAATATGGAGTATACATCTCTCAATTAATCAGATACTCAAGAGCCTGTATTTCAGATTTCCTTAAAAAGAGTGTGTTTGCCGACAGAAAAGCTACTTAACCAGGGGTTCACATTGGCAAGATTTAATTCATCACGTACAGATTTCACGGTTTTCTATAATGCCGTAGTTGACGGAATATCTGTGTCACAAATGACATTTGATGAATTCCGCTTGTTGCAACCACTTTTTATGCTTCTTACCGGATATGACTTATTATCGATTTTAAACTGAGTAATACGACAGGTGCCACGCATGGAGCAGAAGTCCTTTAGAGGCCCTTGACATTACGTCTAGAATAGAATTACATTGCACGTACTACCGCAACATGCTCACTGACGATTTTGAACCGTCACTCTGATATGATGTCCTGTAGACACTTAAAATAATCAAAAGCATATCGTCCATCTTGAGTATTACGCTAATTTATTTTTTTAACAAAACACGACCTTCAAAGCAACAAGCAAGATCATAATGTCGTTTACAACATAAATGCACGTCTACAAAGTTTTGTATTCTTGGATAAATTGTGTAGTCTAGACATATATGATGTAAAAAAATTAGTACATGTATTGATAAACTTCGTAAAATACTCGCCTTAAATCTAATATTGCCCAAACAAATACAGTCGCCATCTGGCTTTTCTACTTTTAGGCTTACACGTGCCACCCGAACTTGCAATAATAATAATTATTATTATAAAAATTATTGACTAACATGCAAAAAGGTAATATATCAACCATATCAACAAGTAAACAAACCCGCGTGACTATATAACATGTACTTTGAATACTTGCAAACAATAAGGTAGGTATAACAAGAGTTTGATTCCCTTTGATCATTGTTTTTTTCTTCACTGTTTAGTCTATATAAATAAAAGTAAGTGAACTATTTTGACAGTACACATTTATATTTTAGATTAAAAGCTTAAAATAAAGGTAAGTAACATTATATAACGTCGTATTCATTTTTATCAATATCATAATAGTTTGGAAAGGGGCGTGGCAATAGGAATATTTATACATGCTATGAAATGAAATGTTTTCTTTGTTATATTTAGATTTCTTTAGTTAATAGTCAATCGTTAGATTCTTTGACAGACTTTTTGTTGAAAAAATCATTGCAGTCATAAAATAATGTTTTTACTTTTACTTTCTTCTATGCATATTGCATTTTTCAATCTTTGTATTAGATACATCAATTTCACACAAATTCGTACAAACAACTTAAGTGTGTTTGTTTTAATGATTTTGAATGTCACTTTCAGTAACTTTTGGTGTTCAGTTTCTATTGGGGGAGGAATCCGGAGTACCCTGATAAAACCCCCGACCTTCAGTAGGAAAATGGCAATTCGTTTAGACAGACCACGTGATCAATAGTATACTAACTACCTTTAACACTTGGTCACCGAGGCCCCAGAAACTTCAGTAAAGATAATAAATAACCCATACGTTTTGTAATACACACATTTCACGTAAAAATGCGACTGTTACAAATACTGTCTTTTCATTGGCTGCAATATGCTTTTTACAATATGCTTTTTACAATTATTATATCCATCCAAGTAAAATCACTCGATACTATTCCCGTATTTGTTAATTTCCCATACTCAGCAAGTCCTTGAATTCATGTGATTTGGTACCCACCTCGAATTATGTTTTATTTTGTCTTCGTCAATTCCCTTTAGGTGATCATCATGAATCCAATAAAATATGTGAACTTAAGACATCAACTTTTGTAATTTAAGTTATTATCTGTTCGGTTTTGTCGTTTCATAATTATGTTTTAGTACACAATAAAATTCAAACATTCTCAACAGAAGTAATGATTGAAGTGCGATCAGTGCTAACTAGAATAAAAACCAAGAATCTTTAAAAATGACCTACTATATTTCCATCCTGCAAAGTTTCAATCCATTACACCATGCTTTTGGAGAAAAATGCTAAGAATTGTAAATGACCTGCCATAAATCAATTCTTTCATCTTTCAAAACTGCTATGAATTTACTTGTTGTTTGTAAACATTTTGACCAATCAGAAGGATTCACCATAGCAGCCAATTTGTAACCGTTGTTTAAGACTTGCCAAATCTAATTTTGCAAAGTAAATTTCATTTAGCCATAATGTTTTTTGAAGAACTTTAATAAAACAAAATACCAATAAGAACTATACTTGCAGCCATGGATGTCTATTTTTCTCCCATTAAGAAAATTATTGATGTGTACTTTCATATGAACGATGTTAATATATATATATATATATATATATATATATGTTTTGTGCAATGAATACTCTATCTCTCTCTGCCCCCTTCTCTCTTGAAATAATAAATCATAAGATAGCAGGTGACTTTGACCTTTTTATCAATGACTTTGAAATATGATTTATTTTACGGTCATGTATTGCTATTTTATCTTCCTATGACCACATTTGTTCAGCTATATTACTGCGTTCCGTTTTAACTGTAGCAAAGGAAAACTTAGAAGTCTAAATCTCACAGCTTTGTTTTGAAAGGCAATAGTAGGTGAGTACTTTGACTACAAAGTATACAAATGAGTCCCTTGTTGTGCCCGTTTGATAATCAATAGAATCGTTTTCTAACTTTGTAACTAAACACCAATGTCTTGCTATAAAGAAACGGGGAAATTCCAGAACCAACAACCAAAATATAGCAACTGCAGAAATGGTCCTGATTTGATACATGCATTTCAAAAGAAAGGTTTTATGGCATGCCAAACCTACCGCGTCCATTAATATAGTATATGGGTTGGTTTCTTTATGAATACGAATATATCATTCTGAAGTTTAAGCCGTCTTGTTTGTCGTTTATTCTTGTGCTACGATGACCGTTGGTGTCATATTTGAGGTGTAAGTCTAAAACTGAGGTGGATAAACTGTTTCTGTGGTTTCTTTAATGTTCAGTTCTGAATGATATACTAACTGATGCAACTCAGCAAATTGAGGGTTGTTATTGACTGGACATATAGTCAATATATCTATATATGAAATTAAAGGACCTTGCTTTTGATATCTTTTTTTCTCTAATAAGACGTTGAAGAAACTGATAAAGTTATCTCCTGCATTATCTATGTGTAGTTTAATATAAATACGTTTTATATCAATTCATTCTGTCGTAAAACATCATAAAACAGTTATTTGAAGACAGAAGGAAAATAAATGGCTGGTAAAAAAGCGTCAAATGTAATTCGTGTACAAGTTTTTAGTGTTTTTGCTGGACATTATACAACGACAGTGAGACGATATACGACGATATATGGTAATAGTGTAGGTCAACATAGCTTTTTATGTATTACTTATATAATGTTAATATTAGAATTGAGTGCGTTCTTTTGCGTTTCATAATGAAAATGGGCTTCGGTCAACGCTTTTATACGCAAATAAAACTAAACTTTAAAAATGTATTCAATTCTTATATTTACAATTTATTTCATTTAAAAAAATGCCGGGGTCCTTATTAAAATCGTGCACAATGTATTTTTGTTGATTTAAGTTACTTTGCGATGTATGTTTACTGTAGTCGTCGTCAAAGAATGATTCTATATCATCTTTAACGTTATGAACCAATAGAAATGTAGGATATCGATGAAAGACAGAGGTGATGTAAATATTTAAATATAGCACTAAACTCTCAAATTCTCCAAAACAGTTTATTTAGAGATATACAATTGTTCATAAACATAATAAATATTGTGCGAATAATAACTTGCTTTTATTTAAAATCAGTAAATATCCATGTAAATATATAACATACCAAAGTATAACAATCAAGGAAGACGCTAAAACTGCTTAAACAAGTCCGGTCTGTTATATCATTATATACCAGACAATGTAATAGCATATAAAAAGGCACATGCTTATGACATCCATCGAAACACATTACAAACCTAAGCATGTGCCTGTCAACATTACGGTTTCGAGCAGTAACGAGAACTCTAAACTTTACTGACAAATATAGGAATTGCCCGATTTCCTACCAAAGATAGTAGGTGTTACCAGCTACTCTGTCCACCCTGCACAGAAACTAGACGCCTTCATGTGTCTGAACAATTGCTAAAACTGTTGAAAATACCAATTCAAACAAACATAAGAAGCCTACACACAACGATCAATATTATAAAGTATATAATGCTCTAAGAAGTTAAGAAAAAAAGCAGACATATAATACAGAAAAAATATCAAGGAATAATCTAATTTAAAAGTTAATAAAACAGAATTGAATGGAGTTTTAAAATCTATGCATCCAAACTCTTTTGACAATATACTTTTTTTTAAAGAAAATGCCTTAGCTTTGGAAAGCTTTTAGTGACGTGAATCCGATAGAAGTAAATGATGAGAGTCAATCATGTTTCTACATATCCAATGTGAATTGGAACCTCCACCAAATTTTGATCAAAGTGTTGCTCATTTTGCAAACTACTTCCCTTCAGTTTTGACTTGCAAAGTACCTACATCTGGCAATATTTCAGCTATATTTAGGACAAAAATAAGTTGTGTAAATAAATTCGTAAATTCGAATTAAGAATCGTTCCAAGTCAAGTGCAAAAAATAATGACACCACAGAAATACAGAAATGAAGGGACATTTAACAAATTAGCAATCAAAACGTCTGAAAGAGAACAATCAGTAATTCAGGAGTGAAAATGGGATAAACGCATTGAAATATACATAATGTGTTATTTCGATGTGCTTTTAACTTCTTTTCCTGCCTGCCATTTATTTTTCCTTTTTCTCATATAAATACAAATAACCGTTTTATGATATTTTATAACAAAATGTACTGCCTTAAAACGTTTTTATATTAAACTAAACATAGATAATGCAGTGCATAACTTAAATTACACCCACTGTCTTTGCTGAAATAATGAATAAGTACCTTTTAAGCAATAGCTGTTTTATTTTATCTTTTATTTCTGTTTTATAGGTTTTACAAGTATGGCCTCTACACCAGACAAGTTTTGCGACATCTGTGAACTTCAACACATAACAACAGCAGCAGACGAATGGTGTCCAGAATGCAAAGAATTATTGTGTACCAATTGTAAGGTATACCACAGTTTGGCAAAGTCGAGTAGGAATCACAAAACAGTCAAAATGTCTGATGTTCAATATTTACCGTCCTTTGTTCTAGAAATGAAAACTGACTGTGCTGAACACAATCACAAGTTAGAATTCTTCTGTCCTAAACACGAGGTTCCCTTTTGCACCATGTGTACACCAAATCACCAGGACTGTGGTGAAATTACAGCTATTCGTCAAGTGACAGATATTAAGTCGTCACAGATTATGTCAGACATTGAACAAAATTTAAAGGATCTGCGTGAAGGGATAGAGACTATATATAATGACAGACAACAAAATTTATCTATGCTTACGGAACAAGAGGGGAAATGTCGAAGACAAATTCAGGAAATTAAAAAGAATATAAGTGAAAAATTAGAAAAATTGGAACAAACTATTCTAGAAAAATTGCAAGCTATCTATATTCGCCAAAAGGACGAAATAGAAAATTTCATGAATGATTTGAACAACCACAAGGTAAAAGCAGACATCCTACAAGATGATATCGCTAAAATTAAACAACACGCATCAGAAATTCAAACATTTTTAAGCACATTAACAATTCAAAGCATTCTGCAAAAAGAAGATGTTTATATGAAGTCTGTTTTGACAGATAAAAGAATTTCAAAAGTAGAAATATCGTTTTCCTTGAATCCAGAATATTCGAAAGGAGATATATTGTCCACGTTTGGAGAGTTGACCATTGTTTCAAACCCTAGCGGTATTACTTTAAAACAACAAAAAGAAAAAGAAGCCCAGATACTGATACCAGTTTTTAGACGAGATATAGGTCAACTTATAGTTAACAAGGCGATAGATGTTGACATTACCAGCATAATTACAGATGCAAAAATTAAAGGATGCACAAGTACCGAGGACGGAAGAATTTTGCTGGCAGATTATAACAATGATCGTGTCATTGTATTATCACCCGAAGGTGATAACATCTGTAGCATATCCTTAAAATTCGCCCCAAATAACATCGTACATTCAAAAGGCATAACATTCGTGTCCTCATTTTATGGCAAGTCTGTAATACGTCTGAACATAGAGAGTAAAATTATCACAAAAGAAATCAATTTTGCAAAAAACTGTGAGGCATTATCAGCATCAGAGAACAAAATTATCATTAACCTAATAGACACCGAATACAAGATTCTTGACTTCAACCTCTCTGAAGTTGGAAGAATTCACATTAGCAAAGCGTGTTGTCCGCACCTATCGTTCTTCAACAATAAGCTATACATTGCGTGTTGGAAAGAAAGTATCGTATACTGTTACGACATGGATGGTAGAGTTGTATGGGAATTCAGCAATCCTAAGCTTAAGAGAGCATATGGCATAGGAATAGATGGAGATGGCAATGTATACGTTAGTGGGTTTGATTCCCACAATATTCTGGTGATTTCACCAAACGGTGATGAAAGCAGAGAACTCGTAGACTTGAAACATATTCTTAAGTGCCCATCATCTATTGATTTTAATAGACAAAGAAAAACGTTATTAGTCACCTCTAATGGTTCTTTGCGAATAGTTCAATTTAATGTATTGTAGATAAAGATATGGATTCATGTACTTAACAATAAAAGTTTGAATTAATGAAGTAATTTACTAAAGGTTTTGTAGAACTAATGTAATAATTCTCATTTTATGTGCTGAAAGTGTGTGCATTTATATGTATTTGTAATCTAAGATTATAGGCTTTTTTTGTTACTAGTGGTTAAGGGAGTTAGTCATCAACAATTGATCACGTACCTGTCGGGTTCAGGCCTTGCTGATAGAAGTTTTCGACTCAAACTTTAGTTCAAAGAATCGCTGGTTTTCCACCCAATTTTCGGGGTTTTCACTGATTCCACCAGGCTTCCTTTACAAAAAGCTGGGAACCATGATATAGCTAACAATCATTAAAAGTGGCCTTCAAGGTCCATTCAAACATAAATACAACAATTTATAACATGTCAATATAGTTTTAAATTCCATAAAAATATTGTTATATTTCACTATATAACTAGTACACACTTAGAACAGCCAGACCCGTTGGTGGTACTGACTGCTTATTTCCATCAACTCTTAGTATTTTAAATTTTATTGGGGCTATTTTTTTGACTTCTCAGTTTTAGCATATTTTATGTTCAGGTATACTCTTCTTCCCCTCCCAGTTTAAAAAAAACATCCCATATAAGTATTTCCTGAACTACTGGAAGCAGTTAAAAATAGCATAAGCGTACATATATATCGTCAGTAGCATAATGGTAATTTCAATATTTGTTTTGGCCTGAGGAGAATAATGACACCAATCTATTGTGGGTTACCCATTAATCAACCGTTTAAGCTAGATTAGGTAATATTGTCTGCATCTATTTTTTAATCAATAAACTATCACAATTATCTAATACAAGTCTTGTTAAAACTTTTTATATTTCAACTAATTTGCAGCAAACAAGAATGTAGGGTACACAATCTGGTAACCTGGTACTGATAACATTTACTACTGTTATACCAAGTTTGCTAGAGAACCAATTTAGCCAATATTTCTACATCAAGTACATAGGTAATATTTGAATTAAAAACAATAAAGGATATAATGGTATTCAAAGTGTTCTTGAACAATTATTCTATTGTTTAGTCATACCCAAGCAGAAAAATTGCATATGTATATGACATGTTTTTGAAGACATCTTCAGAATAAAAATCTGTCACTACCCCTGCACTTTTAAATAAGAAAATAATATCGAGTTTTATAATAGTTACCTTTTAAATGCACTTTGCCTTATATTATACCATTGGACAGCCCAATCTATGCTGGCACACTAAGTTCCTGATGCTTGCACTAGTTGACCACTCCATCTTTTAAACTATGCCATATTGTCCCCTAAATTGTTTCAGTCTGGCTTCAAATTAACAAGATGGTGCATTTTGACAAGAAACCTGTTAAACAAGTACAAATAAATGAACAAATTTCAATATAACCTGTTTTATATCTTCAATTACTGCGAAATAAAAGTACCGGTATTTCAGTCAAAGGCTGTTCGTAACACTAAATTCCACAAAAATTCTACTTAAGTAAAGGAAATATGTTTTTCATTTTAAGTTAGATATTTTGACCCTACTTATGCTTTTACAAACCATCTGTTGAACAGGTTTTGTTAAATCATGTGTACAATAATCACTTTTATATACAATACAAGACCGTTTTTGGCTAATTTTTGCTTTTGTGGAGTACATAAACAAATGAACTTATTCCTTTTAATTTGCTTAATTGGGACCCTAAATAAGCAATTGGCGACAAAATCTAGTTTTCAGCCAAAAGTTTTCATTGTGATATCAAAACTTTGGGAGAAATTGATCCAAAGTTCAAACTGATCAGTATGGGTTTAAATTTACCTTATTTTTGGCCTATTTTTTTTTTATCACAATTTAATTTTATTCCCATGAATATGCCCAATGGTCATTGCTAAAAGTAAAGATGACCATACAGAAAAAAAGTTAAATGAAATAAAGACAGGAGAACACTTTCCTGTGGTTTTTATATGTGTATGTAGAATAGATGCAAAACGTGCTGATTAATCAGTTTTTATAGTGTCCATTAGACAATACTTTCTTTTTGAGTACTGCCTTCAGTTAGTTTCAACAAAATATACCACAATCTATGCAAAAATAACCTTTATGTACTCTCAGAAATAAAAATCCACAAAACATCATCTGACATATAGGTAGAACAGTAGTAAATGTTTTGGCTATAGTCGAAAACACTAATATTTCTGTGATTTGAATACCTCTCTAAAACATTTATCAACATTTATCTGTGATTAATTCCTTTTTTCGCTAGTTAGAACATTTTGAGACGCTCCCAATTTAACATGCAATTTCTAATGTAATGTATGTAACAAAACTACATTGTTTAAAAAATTACAAAATTTTATCTTGCAAGATCTGAGAAAAATTTTACCACTTTTTAAAACTTAATTTATGCAGGAGCTTACAGCTAAAAATTGTACACATCTAACCGCTATTAACCAATCAGAACACACTTCATATTCAGTTCTGTACTTAAAGTAGGGTACAAAATCTAGTAACCTGCTACTGGTACACATTTACTACTGTTATACCTCAAGCTTGTGTGGCAGAGGTAATATCCTTAGCATAGTGTTAACAGAGTAAGGAACGAAGCGGATATTACCTCGCATCCAGAGATTGAGTACCTTTTTAAGCAACACGTGGTCCCAATAGAAACAGAAATGGCTGCTGACGTAAATTGAAAAAGTCCCGTACAAAAGTCAAGGTCAATTTGTGAGGTGTAAACAAAAGAGTCTCGGATTTTCGTACTACAATGGTAAAATTTGGCATTATAAAAATGCAAACAAAAAACGGACAGCATGGGTTTGCGACTTTTGGTAAAGTCTGTATTCAGATCAAATAATTAATAGTTATGTATTTACAAATTATATAAAGTTCCCATCTAAAATAAATCTGCCACAATACTACACTGGCCAGTGCTTTGCTGCTTTACGTAAACAAGTGCCACCTCAACATGCTCAACAGACAATTTTAAAAATTTAGTATCATTAGAATAAGAAGTTATTTGTCTAATGTGCAAACGAAGATAAACATATCAACATATAAATAAACGGACGTGACTATATATAATAAGATATAAACACAATTACTTGTTAAGATTACTACAAATCAATACATGCACTTTGAATCATTGCAAGGAATAAGGTAAGTACGTCATGAGTTGCCTATCCTTTGTACAGAGCTTTGCTTTTAGCTTTGCTGTTCATTCTTTCTTATCAGTCGTGAATGAAGCAAGGTAGGTGAAGTTTTTTGACGGTTTATATTAGCATGAAAGGCAATTGATTTTATATAACGTCGTATTCATATTTTATAGGTTATTAAATTTTCTGAAAAGGGGCGGGGCAAATAGGGATGTATGGAATCGAATGTTTTGATAGCAATATTCTAGCATCGTCGGCGGACTGGGCCCTGTACAAGTCGATCAACATGCGCTTTTAAATGATACTGATTCGATTTTGTTATAGTATGGGAGTCCAACACTATAACAAAATCGACCCAGTGTCATTAAAATGCGCATGTAAATCGATTTGTACAGGTCTTTGTGGTCGGCGTAAGGTGTTTACATTTTACATGCAGCATGATAGATGTTCTTAATTCGTATAGTGTATGGAAAAAAATTGTTTATTATTAGTTTGTAAATATTACAATATAAATTTATGACATTTGAATCTGACAGAATAATTGAAAATAATTTAACAAAAGTAACATGTTCATACAATATTCGTACATTGTCAGAAAGATATACAATTTATGTGTATGAGCTATAGAAACAGGTATAACTTCGAATGTCTACCCAGCATTTCTCACCCGTTTTGTGGCGAGTACAAATAAACTTTATATTTTCTGACAATGTACAAACATTGTTAGACTTCAGAAAAACTTACAATAGAGAATAGAGTGCAAAAAAGGAACATATATTTAACGCTTGTTTCACAATTTAAATTACAGTTTTTTTTAATCGTACAAAAAAGGGTTCTAGCTCAACATGAGGTGAAAATAGCTACCGTACAGTGTTAATACCCAATTACCCGGGGTCCCACTTCATATTGACATTGTCTGTAACTAGTTCCTCCTGGGAGAACATGGATGTATTTCTGGCTTGTTAACAGAAAATATTGTATGGCTGTAAATAATGAAATTCCGATGTGCAAGTTATTTTTTTTTGTTTCAGACCCCCAAAACATTATTAAAAAATGTAACATCACTTAGATGCACTTGCATCGTTATAGGAGATTTTTAAGCCAATTAGAAATTAGTATTCTTCATATACGGCATAATTAAAACAATCAAAATAAAATAAGTAATCCGAGAAAAGAATGCCTATACTTTAGTCTTGAAACAGTTTGTACAGTAACTCGTGTGATCAATGTCATGTTCACAACACCAGTGTTGTGAACATGCTGTTATAAGCTGATTGATTACTTTGCCTCCACCCACAACAAGGAGCATGTTCCTCGGTCGATTCGGTAAACTTCCACCCCGCTGAATTTCATATAAGGGAATAGTATTCGTGTTGCTTTTTCTAACAACAGCGAACAGTATGGTTGTGTTAGTCATGCTGGAGTCAGCATGGCTAACATTGCTCGTTCCCTCGCAAAACCACGCCCGCTCATGCAGAACGGGGAAACGCATACGGGATCTTATTATCCCTATTCATATAGAATGCATTCGTTTGCACAGAATATTGATTCGACAGTAAAGTGAGGGACTAGTCCAGTTGAGCAATAATACGGTCTGCAAAAGAAATCTATTCACAGCGGACCTAGAGTTTAGTTAACTTGGTTGAATTCTGTTCTGTTACACATCCAGTTGTTCCAGTTCTTGGTGGGTCTCGATTCCCAGTCCGCGACCACGTTGGCTACACCAGTGATATGTTCAGCCGTTAATGTTACGCCCTTTTTAGGCAGTTGGCGCATATTCGGCGACTTACTTTTATCAGTTGGGGCGAGCAGGACCCCCTATGTTGTTTATTGGGGCCACATAACTTACAATGTCCATTTTCATATGAACATATATGTAACGTTTTTCTTTTGTTACTGCCAAGAGGTTTAACTACCCCGATTTCAAGTAGAGTGCAGTTGCTTTTTTTCCGAGTCCCATGAAACAACCATGCGTAATATTTGTTGCGTAATATTTAACGTTTCAACATTTTGTCGATGCGTCTGTTTCCGAAAATAGGTATGGGCTCGGGGTATTTTGCTTCCCGTTTCAGTGGTTCAAATTTTTTATTTCTTTAAACGCTGTTCATAGCATGAAAATCTGCTGACTTTACAAGACTTTCTAGGGCGTAAACAGTTTAATCAACATGCTTGCTCGTGAATGAAATTTGGTTTGACCCGAACACTTGCGTGTATTTATCAATTATACCCTTACATTTTGCTTGTTACATTTTCATTTGAACAGAATTGATTATCATCACAAGAAACTTTATTTTCTGCAACGCTTCCAATGCTGATTTTATCCAGTTCAGTACCCATCCCAGATTGTGAAAGACCAAAATCATTAATTTTGGTAATTTGATGTACCGTCTTGTTTGTTTTGTTTTCTTATGTGGCATGGTTTCTTTCAGCCCATGTTTTTCAATCGTTTTTGTATTTAAATATGTACATTATGCAGTGCATACAAATAATTCTATACAATTGGTTTTTGAAAGTTATGTCAATTTAAACAAACAAATAACTTTTAAGCCATAGCACTTTTGTGTTTCTTTTTTCGACTTTATAGGTTTTAAAAGGATGGCTACTACTCAAGACAAGTTTTGCGACATCTGTGAACTTCAACACAAAACAACTCCGGCAGACGTATGGTGTCCAGAATGTGAAGAGTTCATGTGTAACACTTGTAAAGTACACCACAGCTTTGCAAAGTCGAGTAAGGATCATAAAATAGTCAAAATGGCCGATGCTCAATGTTTGCCGTCTTTTGTTTTGGAAATAAAAACTGATTGTGCTGAACATAGCCACAAGTTAGAACTTTTCTGTCCTAAACACGAGGTTCCCTTTTGCACCATTTGCACACCGAAACACCAAGATTGTGGGGAAATCACAGCTATTCGTCAAGTCATAGATAAACAATTTCCACAGATTATGGCGGATATCGAGCAAAATCTAAAGAATCTCCGTGAAGGAATAGAGGCTATATATAACGACAGACAAACAAACTTACATTTGCTGATGGAACAAGAGGTAAAATGGCGAAGACATATTCAAAACATTAAAATGAATTTAAATGAAAAATTAGACAAGTTGGAAAGGACCATTCTAGAAGAACTCGAAACATTATATGTTCACCAAAAAGGAGAAATAGAAAATTTTGTAAAAGGTCTGAACGACCACAAGGAAAAAGCAGACAAACTACATGATGATATCGTTAAAATTAAACAGCACGCATCAGAAATTCAAACATTTTTAAGCGCATTAAAAATCCAAGATATTCTACAAAAAGAAGATGTTTATATGAAGTCAGTTATTACAGATAAAAGAATTTCACAAGTAGAAATATCGTTTTCGGAGAATCCAGAATGTTTGAGGGGGGAAGTATTGTCCACGTTCGGAAAGTTGACAATTGTTACAAAGCCCAGCACTATTACCTTAAAAAGACAAAAAGAAAAGAAACATATATTAAGACCACTTGTAAGAAGAGAAATTAGTCAACTAAGAGTAAAAAAGACGATAGATGTTGACATAACTGGCGAAATTAAAAATGCAAAAATTGAAGGTTGCACGACTACAGATAGCGGACGAATTCTGCTAGCTGATCATAAAAATAATCAAATTATTGTATTATCACCCGATGGTATATTCATTGATAACATATCCTTAAAATTCGCCCCAAATGACATTGTACATACAAAAGGAATTACTTTCGTGTCCTCATCACGCGGGAAGTCTGCAATACGTCTGGATATAGAGAGTAAAACCATCACAAAAGAAATCATTTTTGAAAGAAACTGTGATGCATTATCAATATCAGAGGACAGAATAATCATTCGCATACAAGACACTCAATACAAGATTCTTGACTTCAACCTCTCTGAAGTTGGAATAATCCCCATCAGCAAACCGTTTTGCCCGTATCTATCATACTTAAATAACAAGCTGTACTTGGCATGTTGGAAAGAAAATGTCGTGTACTGCTACGACATGGAAGGGAAAGTTGTATGGCAATTTAAGGATCCTAATCTTAAATTACCCCGTGGCATAGGAATAGATGGAGATGGCAACGTATACGTTAGTGGGTTTGATTCCCACAATATTCTGGTGATTTCACCACACGGTGATGATAGCAGAGTACTGGTAGACTTGAAACATACTCTTAAGTGCCCATCATCTATTGATTTTAATTTACAAAGAAAAACGTTATTAGTCACCTCTAACGGTTGTTTGCGAATAGTTCAATTTAAGGTATTGTAGAAAAAGATATGGATTAATGTACTTATCAATAAAATGTTGAAGTAATGAAGTAATTTACTAAAGGTTTTGTAGAACTTATGCAGTACTTCATATTTTATTTGCGGAAACTGGGTGCATTTATATGTATTTTGTAGTATACAGATGATAAGCATTTTTTCAGTTATGAGTGGTTAAGGTATCACGGTGCGTGATATATTTCGATAACTATTTATTTTATCTATTTTCTCGAACTGTGTCTTATATTTTGTGTAATTTTTCCAAAATTATATTTTACGTTTAATTCCAGGATTTGGGCATTCTTTGAACAAACAAACGTGGTTGTTTCGTGTATAATTACACTGTAAACATATTATGTTATCTTTTCTCGATTTGTATTTATATCCAATACACGGAATTCAACAATCACGTTTTTGATCAATTAAAATCCTAAATAAAATTCGGTTAAACATGCTACCAAAACATGCAAAACAAATAATAAGCTTGTATAATGGTGATATATTGCTTTTCAACAATGATTTACACAGTAACTTGGAAACATAGTCCCTCAAAAAATTTGTTCAAGGAAAGGTTTAAATAGCTAATTGTTTTAAGTTTTTATTATTGTGATAAATAATGAATATAAACTATGGATTATAAGAAATCGGTCCACTTGTATGATTCTTTATTAAGAAAATAATGAAAGAAAATCTGAAAATACAAACATATTTGAATCAATTAATAGGTAACTCATAAATGCGACATATGATATCACACGATACACATCAACACATACGAATATAAACGGCTTATAGAATACAATGGACCAATGGCCTTTCTATGTTATTTTCCATATGGGTACCCCTTTTCGATTATTATTTCCTTGAAAGACAAAGTTAATTTAATGTTAAATTAAGAGAGATTATTTATGTTAAAGAATAGGGGGTTTATTTGGTGTTATTAAAAATATAGGTTCGCATTGCTTTTCTGGCTGAAAAATGAAGGTCAAAAAGGGGGAGTCTCATTTTTTTCAAATTTCCTCGAGGTGCCCCTACGTATTCGAAATTTGATTTCTTCCTCCTAAATGTGTATAAAACTCGTTTTTTGTCATTTTTCATACCAAAGATTGCATTTCTTTCCAAAATATATTTACTTTAACAATCATTATTGACCAATCGCGTTTAACCTGACAGTTTTTTCATGCTTTACTTTGTGCTCATAAAATGGCCGCGCCCATACCGTTATGCAATAGTACATTGATACCTATAGAGATATTAAATGGATGCAGAATTAAGCAAATTGCATACCTTTAGTACTGTTGATTCAATTACAAAACTTGTATGTAGTTGGGCATATACATCGATGTTCCTTTATGCTTTAAGTGCCGTTTTTTAAAGGCCACCCCTAGAAAAAAAGGCGCGTTTTTGCAAGTAGTTTTTTTCTCCTCAGTTTGTGCTGCGCTTCAAAATTGATGTTTTTTTATCTTTACTGTTGGTGTTGTTCACATAGCATGTGTAGATGCCTATGTTCGACGATTGTTCTATCTTAAATTTTCATTCAGGGTCCACAATTGAACGAACGAAATGCGGTCTAAATGATCTTCCGAAAATTAACGGTTTTTGAAACAGACTATAACTTGTTCAAAACTGACCTAAATTTCATAGTACAACATTATGGTTTAATGCTGGACCTTACTTCGGTGATTTGTGAAAAGCGTTTCGAAATCATTTAACATTTGTGAAATTATCGCCCATTATTATAACACAACCAGAAAGTCAGATTAGGGCCGAAAAAAACGTAAAGATCATAGTTCTTTTATATTGTCAAAATTTCAATTTGAATCACTGAATTAGACTAAATTTGCTATTTTATGCGTCCTGTAACATACAAACTCCAAATGTAGTGTACACATTGACCACGAGCCTTTCAGTCATTGTTTCATCATTCCCACCCCTAACGTTGCATTGAAAATAGCATGTTTCATGAAATAGACTATAGCTAATTAAAACGTGAATATAAACAATGAATTTTGTAATAATCTATGATTTTATGCTGAATTTATGCGCTTAAAGTAAAATTTGCCGAATTCAAATGCCAAAAGAAACATGTATAGAATACAATGGACCAATGGCCTTTCTATGTTATTTTCCATATGGGGTACCCCTTTTCGATTATTATTTCCTTGAAAGACAAAGTTAATTTAATGTTAAATTAAGAGAGATTATTTATGTTAAAGAATAGGGGGTTTATTTGGTGTTATTAAAAATATAGGTTCGCATTGCTTTTCTGGCTGAAAAATGAAGGTCAAAAAGGGGGAGTCTCATTTTTTTCAAATTTCCTCGAGGTGCCCCTACGTATTCGAAATTTGATTTCTTCCTCCTAAATGTGTATAAAACTCGTTTTTTGTGTATTTTCATACCAAAGATTGCATTTCTTTCCAAAATATATTTACTTTAACAATCATTATTGACCAATCGCGTTTAACCTGACAGTTTTTTCATGCTTTACTTTGTGCTCATAAAATGGCCACGCCCATACCGTTATGCAATAGTATATTGATACCTATATTCGTTACACGATATAATCACTGTCTAGAAAATTATTGTATTGGCGTAGTCTGATTATACAGATTTAACTGTGTGTGTACAACTTTGGTATTCGTAGGTGATGAGTCTGGAGATACAATCCGGATGCTGTTATCCTCCTGTCGTTCAGTCTTGGGGGTGTGACCTTAATATGTCTATATCAAATGTCATTCGTGGCAGCGCAGCATAGACAGGGATGAATGCTTTAGGAACTTTCTATTTCTGACGGTCACACGTCCTGATCAATCTACCCGAACTAATTGACGGACATCGATAACAGTAACATTTTTATCCAATTTTAATGGTTGTAGTTCCATCTGATTTTGGATCGTATCATCTTGGAGCGTTGTTTAACTTCTTTGCCTTTTTCATATGGCACTGTCGAAGGGTCGCTTATTGTAATGTCAATGTGTGGTTGAAAAATTCCGGGCGGAATGGGTATGAAGTCCCGAAAAGGTCGAATAAAACACACATTACGGGGCTTGTGTCCCTATCTATTGTATTCTTGTACTGCAACATGACATGCTGGAAAGATTCTGTTCCTAGACTTCCGTCTGGTTAATGTTTTTCATTATGAGACGCTGGATTGTCTTCACCCAACTTCTGCACGGCAATTACTATTTATGCGGAAAGGTCACTGATGAAAATCGATGATGTACTTCCCAGTCATTTAAGAACTTTCAGGTAATGGCAGGGAACTCTGGCAACAATCAGACGCTAGCTCATCAGGTATATGTGATAGTCGTACCCCTGAGACAATCTGATAGGCCATTTCAAATATCTGTCTACTACTAGATGGTAGTTGTACCTTTTTAGTGGCCGTAGTCTGCGCAGAAAATTATAAGTTGGATTTAACATTGCTGTTATAATGCATTGAGGTTGGAGGGGGCAATGTGATTGCAGTGTTGGCAATGTTTACGCATCTTGTTGATAGCAGGGTCACCTGGCTAGAACACAGATGAATCGGCTCTAGCTGTCATTGCTGATACACGGGTGCGCTGAATTCAACGAATGAGGACCTTTTGACGAAATGAGGGGCACAAGGATACGATTCTTTTAAACGATCACGCCATCAGAAGTGTGTAGGTTGTGCTAAAAGGGAAAGTATTCTCGTAAAGAATCGGGTACTTCGAATAGATAATTAGACATGCCTGACTCGATATTTTCCCAATTAAAGTTTGCATGTTCGAATGACTGGACGTAGCTAAACTAACTCTATCCCACGTCACAGATTCTAATGTCTTTAACGAGGAGATAGCTGCGACATCAACATTTTTATGGTGGAACAATGCATGATATTGGGCAAGCAATACTAGACTGACGCTATGTCGTTTGTGAGAAGCATATTCCAAGGCTGAACTTTTGCATGTCTTGAAAGATTGTACGTAGCTTGCTATGTAAACCATGTGGGATTTGTAGCGTAGCGTCTTTTCTTTCAAGTTTCTGAGGTGTATATTTGAGATGTCCTCAAGAGACATATAGCCTAACACCTTTAGGAGAGGTTTATGGTCAACAGAAATTATTTACTGACTGCAGCCCTTGTATAGGGAATCTACAACCACCAACGCTTCTCCTTTGAGACGTACCTTTATTTTGCTACGTTATTAAAGCCCTGCCAGCAAGAGTGACTTTCCAATGGCAGATGAATGGCCTGGTGGTAGCACAATCACAGTACGTGTACGTTTGTAATAGCCAAAAAGCAATTCCTTCCTTCTACCAATCAGCCCATCATTCGGTGTCGCTTATTTTGACTAGTCAAAGAATTCTTGCAGCTTAGTTGACCAACTAAATGATGTGTTTGGTTTCAAAAGTTTTAGAAATGGCAACATTCTGTCGCTACGCTGATACCGTAGATCTATTTGACAATTCCGTTATGTTTTTTTTTCTTAAACAAATCTATTGCACGGCCTCACGATATCTGCTGTTACCTCGAAACCATCAAATCCAACCTTATCTTAAGCAAATTTCTTGGGGTTCCAGGTTCCATTCTTCCATTTAACCCAGAGGTGTTGTTTTGTATGTATACCGTACCCAAGAGATAATGAATGTAGCCAGATGGCGGTCCTCTTCACGAATGTGAATGGTATGGTATCCGTTCCATGCATAAAACAATGTCTTCTTTTTACCGTGTGGAACAGAACGGACCTGCTGAAATGGCGACTGGGTGTGATGAGTTTTACGTGTGGCATGTTCATTTAGGGCTGAAAGTTAATAGTTCTACCGGGTTCACAATTCTTCTTGGCTCATACGACCATTCTGTTGCACCATGTTACGGGTCTTAAGAATCCAAAGCGGACATCTTGATCAAGTTCGATTTCAACTCCCTCACACTAGTACTGTATTGGCGAGTAGTGGGCGATGGTTCTGCGTCAGAGTCGTTTTTAAGACGATACAGATTGTCGCCACATGCAGGAAATGGGATTTCTGTTGGAGGAGCAAGGGTGTTTTTGGATTTTTTATCATAGTTTTCTTTCATGACGGCATTTGCTGCATGTTCACCAACTGAAGGGAATGTTTCGTTGATGAGACCTAGCGCATATGTATTTAAACACTCTGTGTACTTATTGACGAGTGATATATAATAGCGAGCACAGTGGCAGCGGTGAGCTCATATGACATTCATGTGACGTCACCATTTTATAGACGTCATAAGACCACTGGAATTCAGAGTCACTGTTAGGGTGCTCGGAAGAGACGTCAATTATAAAAACTTCGTTTAAGCTAAACGATTTCAAACTATATATAAAGGTGGTCTGTTTGATTTCTAAATTTATATCATGTTAAATGATTAATTATATTAAATTGTAATTAGACCATTATATGTGTTTTTAAAAACAACAACATGAACAAAAAGGTAATCGTTACTGTTACAAATGAAACATAATTTTCGTCAACATAAAACATCCAACTGTAATTATAAAAATCCATAATTATACATAAGATTAAGAACAACTTGACTGAAAAATTCTAAAACACCAACAATGAATTGCACAATATTTCTGCCAACATAAAACATCCAACTGTAACTAGAACGGATCCATAAAAAACTTTAAATTTTATATCTTCAGAATACACATTCTAATCATATAATGATTTATCAAATTACGAACTTGTTGACTGACAAGGTTCATGGCCCTTAATATTCATTGGCCGTTTTAAAAGGATGTTTCAAATAAGGGAAATAGTATTATAATATCAACACTGATCAAGGAGAGATAACTCACATCAAAACGAGGTGCATAAAGGACATTTTGACTTCAAACAGCAGAAAAGGGTTGGGGCGGGACACTCTGTCCGCAAAAGATTTTCAAGTTTTGTATGACCTACAGGTATATTCACCTAACCAAAATATATTCATACGGTCTCTCAAGCTTAATTCTTGCCCGAGACAATTTATAAATCACTAGCGGGACACGGTAGAAAAAGCAACTTTACAACATACGATACACTAAAAAGCTATTAGTATAAATCAGCATACATGAATTCATAATCCCTGATACGTATAACCATTCTGTGACTGAGTGTAAATGTAAGAAACATTTGTTTAGACAATTCTCTCTCTATCTTCTAGATACCGAATATAACACCGATTGTATTTTAAGAGCATTTCAAATTTTGTTTTTAACCACATCATAAATGCATATATTCTGTGCTTAACGTTCATTATAACGTAATTAATGAATAAATAAATTGTTGACCTCGATTAGACTTCGTTACTTCATGTTGCAAAAGTTCTAGGTAGAATATGATAGTAAGGTACTTGCAAAATTAATAACTTAAAACAAAGAATTGGGTTAAAAATATTACAAAAATAATAGAGGACTATAGAATAGAATAGAATAATTTTATTGACCAGTGACTGGGCCCATTTCTGGGCAAATGTTACATTGGTTTATAACAATATACATAAAACAGTTACAAAAACACTATATGTTTAGACCTCGCATTTTGAATATGTCTTCTCCATATTAGAAATTCTGTTATAAGTACTGTGTGCATTCCAATAAGTAGGATTAAACACTGTCAGTAATTCTATGAGTTTGTATTTGTACAACGTGGTTTGTAAAAAGCACGAGTAAAAATAAGATAGATTAAACTGTTTATAAGGATACCCATCTACCTTGGTCTTTAGATCTTCACGGGACATCTACTTAATAGGTGCCCTTCAAACATTTAATGTCAATAATGTGATTAGTAAGACGCATACAACTATTTAAGCGATCTTTCATTGCAAAAACATATGCATTGATATTGTAAGTATTAGTAGTAGGGTTTTTTTATTTCGTAAAATATACAAAATATACATTAACTATTCTCTGTGATGGCCCTATCGAAACCATTGTTATATAGAAAAAAAATAAAAAGTTTGATAGGCTTCTCATCCTTTGTTAGACAAAGAGGACACTCTTTAAAGCTTATAGTTTCTGATAAACTGAATACAAAACAGTTACAGGTATTTCCTCGATCAAGACTAAATTAGGAGTATTTTTGGAAAGAATCACAGATACCGTTTGTCCTAATACGAAATATTTCGAATTCTCTTTGAACTTATTTACAAATGATTTTGACCTGAGCTTTCAGAGATACGTTTTGTAAGTTTAGCAAAATTGAAATAAGGATTCTCTATATTGGTCACGTTTTGTTTGCAACCATGATAAAAAAATTATCATCGTAGAGGAACCACAAGCTTTATTCTAGAAAAGTTGGGTAAAAATACCAAAAAACTTAAGATAATGAAATAAACAAACACTTCGCAGATATGAAGCCATTTTTAGACTGAATAGATAAATAACAAATTCTCTCCCTAAAAACATTTTCTGACTTCTGTTTAGTTGATAATTAATTTTTATTAATTTTAGAACAATAAGTAATCGGAAAATGAAAAAAAATACATAATGTGTTCTACCTTAATAGTTTGTCAGTGTAAGTTGAAGACCAGTTCATATCTTTTATTGTGTCTGTGATAAAATCAAAATTATGTTTATCATAGAATAATTTAGGTGGGAAAAGCGTGATGAGCAGAAATTGACGACTACATCAAGATAGAGACCAAAGGTAGTTGTAAATATGATTCCACATAAACACGTTAATATTGAACTATAAATAATAATACTCGTTTAAAAGAATATAAATAAAGGCAATATATTTATAGATTTTCCTGATAGATATTTTATATAAGAGCTGAAAAACAGACGTAAATATACATTTAAGATAATTTTAATGAAATATTGGTTAGAGTTTTTAATTAACGTTGAATCGTTGTTTACTTCTTTGTTTTAACCTTTTTCTAGTCATATTGTAATGTATAAGTTATTATGTATTAAATATTTTGAAATTAACAATAATCCTTTAACCATATTTACAAAAATAATTGATTGATTGCTTGAATAATTGCATAACGAGCTGTATACAGATTGGGAACAAATTTACAAACCAAAAATCAATTGCTTTTTGTTTGAATGATGTTTAACTCCATTTTTTGCAATGTTTCAGCGATATCATTGCGTCCAGTTTAATTTGGGGAGGAAGCCAGATTGCAATCTAGTGACCTATCAAACTACTGAGCTACTATAAGTTAGCTTCATTCTTATCCAATTTTGTTTGATAACAAAACTTAATCGTGTTTTCCAACCAATATTTTGCATACACAAATTTTATACAGACATACATATATTACAATGACGTTATTAAATGATTTGGCTGCACCAGCATAATACAAGAAAAACACTTATATAGAAAAAAAATATATCTTGCTTTAATGTTAGATAATCACATTAATTAAATGTTTAATGTGTGCATTGGTCTTGGAGAAGATGATCGTTGTAGTGTTAAAACGGCAATTTTTACCTTCACTTGATCCTTTCATTTTTGATATACAAAAATTATACACAAAAGCAACTTATTGTTACCGCAAAAAAGTGGTTGAACAAAACGGGAAAACGACATAAAACGAAATTTAATCCAACAAACCCTTTACTCTTCTTGTCAGTCACGTTTACGTACCCAGCAACAATATTTATCGTTCTTTGTAGAAAAATGTTACTTCTTGCATGGATTTGTGTAAATTTATAGAATTCTTTATTTTATTTTTGATTATTCTCTTACAAACTTGTTTTCCAATTCACCTAGCAAATTATTACGCTTGACTTAATGACCATATTTTAACCGATAAAATTATTAAAATAGAAACTGCATAATTTTCCCGGAGAGCAATGAGAGAATATTTTTGCCTCCGGTTTCGTTAGTTACGAGTGGTCGTATTTGTAGTTTTCCAGTTTACAAAAACACATTACCGATATATATATTTGTGATGATTTTTATAGTATAACTTAAAGCCTATAACACTTTATCGCGTAGTTTAATAAAATATTTGAAAAAAATTGAAGTGCACTGACTTTTTTTATCAAAGTCTAAGTTTAAGTTTCGGAATTTCCCAACGATAGCATATCAAATATCATCGCATCCAATTTGAAATACCTGTATTGTTCCTTAATGTGTCTCTTTCGAATTTGTTAATTTAAATTAAAAAAATTGAAGCACACGAATGCTGCCCAGAATGCTAAGAATTAAATTGCGGCAATTAAGAATCAGAAAACAGTCACAATGTCTGATGTTAAATATTTACCCTCATTTGTTTTAAAAATCAAAGCTGACTGTGCTAATCACAATCAAAAAGTAACAAGTATTGACCACCAAATTACATGTAATACTTAAATCAAAACAAGACATATTGGGGATATTATAAATAATACTAATAAATGTTTAGACGGTTTTCAAAGTACTCCAAAAAAACAAAAATTAGAGATTTTTAAAATATCTTAATAACAGGGCTAAAGAAGAGAAACTTCAGGCGAAAATAAAATGCAATATGCATAAAAGACAAACTTTTTAAGCACACGAAAAATCTAAGTCATTATGCAAAAGAAAGATATTATATGAAGTCTATGGTGGAAGAATCTCACGAGTAGAAATGTTGCATTATGCATTTCTAGAATTAATAAAACTTCAATAAGCTACTTTTGGGAATTTGGTCATCGTTTCCAGGTCCAGCGACATAACAATACGAAACCAGACCAAACAAAATATTCTAACTAAGATTTCTACAAAAAATAAATACTGGATATGCCATCATTAATCAAAGATGTATAAAAGGTACTCTAAATAATAACGATGTTGCCATAAAATACTGCCATTGTTTAAGACAAACCACATTAATAAAAAGTTTTTTATTGTTCGGATATAGATCCAATATAGGTTGTTTTCACACTTTCTACGATTTGTGAGCAAACGATTTGCGAGAAAAACTGCTGATTAAAGAATACTTAAGTTTACAAAGTTGACAAAATAAATTGCCAGCAATAATATTTTTCTCGATTTACTTTTTGTCTACAGTTCTAATAGTTGTTTTAATTGATTCCGCTCATAAAATGTTATTTATTAATTAGACATAAGCTCTTTTGCAGATAGATACTACCAAAAGTTTTTAGTTTTTTAATGAAAAATTAATTTTAAAACGTATACCGCAAGACGTGCATTTTGAAGTAAATATGGCATTAGGTTTTAAATCTTAGAGCAAACAACTGTGTTAGAAATGCACCTATAATCACAATAAGCCATACTAAAACTTGTTATTGGGTTTCAATAATAGATGTATCACGGCTTTCATGAGTTGCTCCATGATTTTTTTTAAGATCAATACCTTGAGCTTTTCATCACAGAAAGACAAATTGTTTAAAAATCCCTTTTTAAATTGAGGTACATAAAGATTTCAAAATTAGATTCTTGAGTACACTTACTTAAAGTAAGTAATAAAGCAGATATTTTTAAATTTGTTTTAACTGTCAACAAAACAACTGTAAATCTTTATATGTACACAATCCTCGTCCATCAACAGATAAATTGTTAATGGGCTGCTTCATTCTTCCAAAAACATATAAAAAAACAGTTGTGCTCGAATTTAACATTTAGTTGAGTAGTTGTACCAGACACATTTATCCTAAGTGTTCAAATGCTAACTTGATTGGTCTGTAGTCATTACGGCTTCATATAATTGGTATAAAAATCTTTACAAATATCCTTTTATATTAAATACTTTTTTCCAAGTTCTTGTGGATAAAAAGAATGAATAATATAAATATTTGAAATATCTAGTAAATTCAAAATTGTCTCGAATTTAAGTCTAGAAATTAAACCATCAAATTAAATATGACAGATGTGAAATGTTATCTGCTGCTGCAATTATTAATTATATGATTAAAGGGAACGACAAGGGAGCTGTTATACAGGTAGTCAATTGATAACCGTATAATTTGTTATAAGTTACACATCACTATTTACTTTGGCGTGATTACAGAATATTAACTTTCTCCATAGTGAGGGACAATATTCAACATGTTTGTTCACATACGAAATAAAATGCTTTTTACATTTCAAACTTTCTACGTAAATGTGCCCTTGAGACATAATGTAACGCTAATGTTACTCTAGAAGCAATACGAATTAAATGTGGGCTCTTTTAAAATTAGAGCTGTATTGTAGTTCCTTTTATCTAGGTTTCTTTCCTCAGTATTAAAACATTATCCTTCAAAATCAGTGTCATAAATCCGCCCTTACTTGATACGATTATTTGATATCAGTATGTTTATCATACAGTCTTACTGTGTTGCGACCTACTTTAAGTCTAACAAAATATTGTAAAACTGATATTTTGTAAACGGTTGCACGTATTGATGGACAACATATTTGGTAAATGTGTCGGTCGCAAGGTGGGGTCCAAGATCCAAACTGTTTGACACACGAGATGACTTAATCTTTTTGAACAAACTCTAACACAGGTTCGTGATATCTAGATTTAAGTCTTTTTACGATCACCAGCACCATCTTACATAAATTAATGGCTTTCAAATATGTGTCTGGTACTGTCAAAATTCTTTATGCGTGGGATTTCATCTGGAAAAGGATCGGCTTACTCTTCCGGAGCACTTGAGATCACCTTGTGTGTAGTGGGCTTTATTTTGCTCTCCATTAGTTGTTTGTGTTTTAAATTTAAAAAATTTTGCTTTTCCAACTATTTTTTTCTAAATTAATAAGCATTTAAACGTCGTTTTAAGTATTTTCTGCTTTTCTATCTACATACAGTTTCGGTGTGAATGCGTAGGTACCTTTCAACTGTTTAAGTATTCATTATCTAAAGATAAATGAAGGAGATTATATTTATGTCTTAACTACGATTTACCTTTTTTTTACATACGATTATTTTATAAAAGGAAAGGTTTAAAATTTCAAATTAATACATTCCTTAACTGTGAGGTTCTATTCAACAACGCTTCATAACAAAAACTGTTCCTTTCATATACGATGCTTCAATCATTCTTCGCTGTACAAAAAGGATAACCCTATTAATGATATTATAACAGTAAAAAATCAAAAAGGGAATTGAAGCTTGCATTATTTGAACTCTCAAAAGATAAATAACAGATTAGCGATGACAAAATTTCTATTTATTATCCATAAAATGATATGATATACTCTTTTCTATACGTTTATGTACATTTTAAACTAATGTAGATTAGAGACTATTCAGAATTGGGGAGTTGTATGGAAACATAATGAAATATGTTTGCATTAGTAAGGTAAGACCTTGAACTTTTATTACACTATAAATAAAGGTAAAGCACAACATTTACATGGTTGTATACAAAAAGGGTGGCTAGATAAATCCAGTCCAAAACTATCTATCCTTTTGCAGTAAGAATCCAATCTAATATAACTTGTTTCTTAATACCTAGTTTTTCTGTTTGCTCTTTAAGACTGTCATTCCCGTTTCTCGCCATAATCTCTATTATTTAATTATGATAATAAATATGTTTGTATAGTATCCCGTTTGATCTATGCTGGTTTGGTTTTCAGCTACATAAACATAAAACTTGTCGATCTGTATTGGAGCAATTAAATATGTATTATTAGGTACGAATAACGTACGTCTTTGATGTAACCCAAATGGTAATAGAACATCTGGTCGGCATAACTCTACACGAGGCCCTAAATACTCCACTATTATAATTTGGGAGGTTTCAACACGAACTTTATGACTTAATAAAACAATTATATGTATGTATAATTTACTGCTTTATGTACAAGGTGTTAATATCATCACACAGGGAGATTAAATAATCACGTTCTAGATAAATAGACAGAACAATTATAAATATTTCATATATCTAATAAATTCGAAATTGTCTAGAACTTAAGTCAAGATATAAGACCTCCAAATACAAATGTTACTAATCATGCGAATGTAAAGTGATATGTGCAGCATTTCGCCAATTATAAAGTATCCGATGGAAGGGAATAAAAACTGAAGTTAGCTGTTATATAAGTTGTGTATTAATATCCATAGAATGATTTTGTAAATTACAAGAAACTATATAGTTTGGCGTGCTTAGACAATATATCATATATAAGCTATCGAGATAGAGGGATTAATTTCAAAATGATTGTACACCTTCGTAATCATAGACTTTTTGCAAGTTTTAACTTATGTTTAATCGCTTCAAATTTGGCCTTGAAAAGTAAGTGTACTTTCATACCACTATCGCAACTCTTGACTACAATTCTAACAACAATAAAAACAGTGACACATTCTACTCCAGGAGTTGAATAAATGAAATGTGGATATTAAAAAAATTCAAAGACGTCTTGAGGTCTGGATCTCTTCCCCAATGTAACATCATTAAAAATTTTGATTTTTCGACACTCAACACAACCATCCCTTATATGTAGCTTTAATCCAGGCTTAAAGACCTTATTAGACGCTTTTTTTGCAAGAAACACGGAATGAGACGATATAAATACCTGGTAATTAGCCATGATAGAACTTACTTCGTCAACAGTGACTCTAAAGAAAGTAATAAATATAGTGACGACCAATCAAACGTTAGATTTCTAATTGACAACATATTTGTAATGTTTAGAGGCACACTGTTGATGAAACGTGATGACCTCAACCTTCCACCAGTTGTCAACTTCACTTTAATCGGTAGCAACATTCCATGAGCTCAATCGTATGGTGTGAACATTTCCCAACTAATACGTTATTCAAAACCATGCGATCGCTATTCCGATTTTCTAGACCGCTCACTGCTATTGACTACTAAAACTTTACAAAAAAGCTTTGTTGTACCTAGGTTGATGTTATCCCTCCAGAAGTTCTTTAGCGTCACCATAACTAAATTGATTGTAATGGCAAAAAATAGTCAGTAAAAAACGATCGTTGAATTCAATTTTTTGTAGACATGACAATTAGTAACTCGACGGATGTCAAATGTGACGCAGGCACTGCCTACTCTCCGGAGCACCTGAGTGCGTGCACCCAAAGTTTGTATTGTGTTCCGGTTAATCACTTTCTGTTTTTTTTTCTGTTGTTTTGGTTTTTGTTTTGCGTTTCTGTTTTTCTGTTTTTTATGTTTTTTGGTTTTTGTTTTGGGTTTCTGTTTTTCGGTTTTTTCTGATTTTTGGTTTTTGTTTTGCGTAATGTATTTTGTTCCCTTTCCGGATGTGTAATGGTCCCTGGACTTTGACTCTTGTTGGTTGGGTTCGTTTGTTTTCTTACCATCTGCAACAGTATTAAAAACAAGTCTTTCTCTATCCTTATCATAAGTTCGCTGGACTGATTATATGATTTCCGTATGTTTATTGTAAGGTATTACTGTGTTAAGACCACTTTAAGACTGACTAAATGCTCAAAAACTGACATTTTTGCAAACTGCTGCACATGTTGACACACTTTGCTCTAATTTGTCGGTTGGAAGGTTGATCCTAGTTATATCCAAACTGTTGGACTTACAAGATGACAATCTTTTTGAGCAAAACTCAACATAGGTTCGTGATACTTAGATTAAAGTATTTTTACGATTACCTGTACCATTATAAATAGGTTAAAGGCTATTAAATATCTGTCTGGTATTTCATTTTGTCCTTTTCACCTCATTTGTGGATGAATCTGGAAAGGATAGACTTACTTTTCTAGAACACTAGTGTTCACCTCGATTTTAAGACGGTTTAGTTTTGCATTGCTTGGGTTGTCTGTAATTGATTTGGATGACTCTTTATATATTTTTGTTTTTTGTAACTGTTTGGCAACTTGTTTTATAAAAAATAATTTTAACAACTTTTTAGTATTTCTGCCTTTCTATTTACGTACATTTTCGGTGTGAATGCGTGTGTACCTTTCAAATGTTTAAGTATTCAATATCTAAAGATAGAGATAAATGAAGATTATATTTATGTTTTCGGTACGGTTTACCTTTATTACATACGATTGATCTGTCACGTATAAAAGAAAATGTTCAAAATTTCAAATCAATACATACCTTAACTGTGTAGTTCTATTCAACAACGCTTCATTACAAAAACTGGTCCTTTCATACACGATGCTTCAATCATTCTTCGCTGTACAAAAGGAACAGCCCTATTAATGATATTATAACAGTAAAATATCAAAAAGGGAATTGAAGCATACAATATTTGAACACTGAAAAAAAGTTTAATAACAGATTAGAGATGACAAAATTTCGATTTATTATCCATAAAATGATATGATATACTCTTTTCTATACGTTTATGTACATTTTAAACCATTGTAGACTAGAGACTATTCAGAATGGAAGAGTTTTATGGTAATAGAATGAAAAATGTTTGCATTAGTAAGACCTTGAACTTTTATTACAATATAAATAAATGAAAAACACATTTACAAGTTTTTATACAAAATGGGTGCTAGATAAATCCAGTCTAAAACTTTTAATCCTTATGCAGTGAGAAGTTTTTATGTTGCTCTTTGAGACTTTTATTCCCCTTTCTCTTCATAATCCTTTTGTTATTTTATTATTGTAAAAATATGGTGTTTATTGTATCCCGTGTGATGAAGTCATTATCCATTTGGATGGCTTGTGCAAAAGTAACCGAATGGGCGAGATATCACAATTTTTTATTAAAAAAATCTTTCTTTCACAAAAAATTTCATATATGGGGCATTAAACATATAATGCTAAATTACATAAAAATGGAGAAAAAAGTATAGGTGTCCACGAACTTTTTGAGGGAATTTTACCTTAAAGTTTAAAGGTTAAGAATGGTTTTTCTACTTTCATTTCAATGTTGTGGTCACATTGTACCACATTACACACTTTAGGACACTGTAAAGACATTGACTGGAAAAAAAATATTCTTGTTCTACAGTAATGCCATAATTTTCAAAATATCCAACTCTTAAGCATTAGCAGTTTTATGCAAAAAACAGAAATAAAAGAGAAAATTTTGCCATGTTTTGCATGCACCGGAACTTCATTCCATGAATAGGATAATGACCCTTGCTATATGGTGGTTTTATCTTCAGTTACTTGTCCATGGGTAATTTGTATTCTTACAGCTGGGGCAATTAAATATGTATCATTCGGATGTCTTTGGAGTAACATGACTGGTAATCGAACATCAGGGTCAGCTTTACTCTACCCGGGACCCTATTTATATCCTCACTGTTATGCAATTTCGCTGTTTCAATGATTGAAGACAAGGACTGAATGAAACACAGCATTCAAGCGCACCTTCAGATGACATAGATTTTAATTAATAAAATATGATTGTTACTGAAAATTACGATTTTTCATGTTTCAGTCACGTATTTTTTAATTTGACCAGTTTTATTTATTTTATTAATGTTTATGTAGTTATTTAATTTGTCTAAAATTAAGGCTGCTTTGCTTTGGGCAGTTTAGTTTGACTTTATTTGATTACTTCAATAAAGATCTGAGTTTTATCCAACTAGGTCAATTGAAAATATTACAACTGAACATAAACAGAACCCGACATTTTATTCGAGTCAATGAATCAGTGCCAAGATTTAAGTTGTAAATAAAATAATTCAATAGCTTGTTTTTGATCTTACAACTAAATGTTTACAAAACAATTAGCGACCTTTTACAATGGATAATGTTTTCCAATACAAACTTCTATATGAGTTATTAGACTTGGACTGACATTTAAATAAGGAAAACTGTTGAATTCATGCATTTTTTCTATGTACATGTACAGCTGTTACCAGATTCAATGTGTTGACATTGTGCTATACTATTCATTAACCCGCAATGTAGAAATAGTTTAAGTGTTTGCTTTCTGAATTGATTATCATTTAACCTCTCCAATCTGCGCTAAATTTCTGTCATATACTTAGATGGAATAGAATTGTTCCTGCATAAACCTATATAGTTCTAGTTTTGTCACAATTCCCTCTTAATTTTTTGCTATTAGAGAGATACACCTTTATTATCAACATTTCCTATACTGTTACAAGTCCCTTTGTACACAAGTGGACAGTATAGGGAATGTTGATAATAAAGGTGTATCTCTCTACTAGCACACAATTTAAGAGAGGCTTGTGGCAAGTCTAGAATTGTTCACACATGTTGTGATGTGCTAATGGTTTAATTTGTACATTTGACCCTTGACCCTTGGGGTACACTGACTTTTGATCCTTGACCCTTGGGGTACACTTACTTTTGACCCTTGACCCTTGGGGTACACTGACTTTTGATCCTTGACCCTTGGGGTACACTGACTTTTGAACCTTGACCCTTGGGGTACACTGACTTTTGATCCTTGACCCTTGGGGTACACTGACATTTGACCCTTCACCCTTGGGGTACACTGACATTTGACCCTTGACCCTTGGGGTACACTGACTTTTGACCCTTGACCCTTGGGGTACACTGACATTTGACCCTTGACCCTTGGGGTAAACTGACTTTCTAATAATACGAACTTGCGATTTATATTCATTTATAACATTTAGTTTTTCCAGTCTTCTTGGTTAACTGTAAAAATACTTGACAACGTTATCTTATCAATTAATATAAAAAATATCAATGTGGTGATTATAAACTCATTTCAAAGCAGACAAAATCAGTATCACAACGGAACAGAATGCCCAATCAAACACAGAAAAGAAACAACTAAAATCTGTTTAAAGCACCATTATTAGCGGTAACATTACACGGTAACATTATATGTGGCGTCTGTTCCAGTTAACGATCTAAACTAGAAAAGGACAAAGCAGAAAATAATAAACAGAAGCGTGTAACAAATCGGCAGAATTTAGTAGATAGGAAAGGACCAACATACAAGAATAATGCTAGAGTTACGTATATGACGTCCTTAGCACAATGTTAAGGTTTTGTAAGGATTACAGTTTATATTACGTATATTAAAACATACATTTGACATTGACTATTTATTGTTAAACACTACATCCAAAATATTGACTTCAGGTGTCTTGATTTATAAAATGTAAGACGGTTATCTTATCTGCCTGTAGATTATTGTGACAAATCTATTGTCGATAAAAACGATTTGATATACGAGGTCATTGAAGGCAGGTATTTGATATCAGTGTTTAATGATTAACTGGTATTTCACATACTATTGAATACATGTTTGTGACTGATTACGGAATGTTTCAGATCATGATATATGGTGCAGTAATCCATGTTGTAATTGGCTTGTAGACCAGTAAACAGTATAGGGTTTGCGCTGAAGGAAAATATGTCGCACGATTTATAGCTTCGCTGAAGTGATGTGTAAATGTTTTTTGCTCTCTTTAAGTGCGTGAAAGTTTGTAAGTAGGAATGATTAAGAGGCTATCAGGCGTTACTGTTTATTTTATTTATCATATACATTGTAGGTTTGTCGCTTTTATTCCCAATCGTAAAATAAATATAGAAAACTTAACTCTAAAGTTACAGACATTATGTAAACCCAGAATGTAAATGTGTTGACAAAAACAATTAGCATAACTGGTAAGGAAATGGCTACTTACTTGCATTTAGGCTTCATTGCCAAATCAACCCCCATTTTCTGTAAATGTTTTTAAAAACATAGAGAACATAGCGAACATTTCCAAAATTTAGTCCGTCAGTCTGGTAACAATACCATCGACGTACCCATTCATTCGACTCACTTTGTGTCCGTGCCATGATCCGTCATCGTAACCATTCATTCGAGTCACTCTTTGTCCGTGCCATGATATAACACGTCTTAAAGAATTAGGTTTATGACAAAATCGAAGCTTTGGATTGCATTACTTAGCTGAAACATTGCCACTCTAGCCTCAGGCATAAAGATGCCGTATTATACGTTCTTTTTCTTGTGATAGTGCTGTCAATGATACAAATAAAAGGGTAATACACGTTAGAAACATGGTAAGATTTAAAACAAATTCATAGTGCAAAACAAATACCGTATACATGTATGTTTGAGTTTGTGATTTTCATGAGGGGGTCATAAAGCGGTAACCAATGACAGCGGTCAGTATAACGTGATGGTGACTGCTACAGATATTATTACATGTATAAAAGTATAAGACAATTTCTGCTTTTAACAGACAGTATACACGTCAATCGATAATTTAATGTTCTCCATTTTCACCTCTTTCCTTCATTAATTCCTCGGATTACTGCACAAAACGTCCAGTCAATAAACCTAAACTTATGACGTAAAGCTGCTTTTATCTGACAAAATCAAGTAATTAATCAACAGGTTTATGAAAATCGTGCAAGCGGCAACGGATTTCTAGTAAAATCTCCTAAATGAACCAATGCATCTGAAGTTTATTTTTTAATATACTGCGTGTTTTCTGCTGAGATTTACACGAATCGACGATTTAACATGTTGTTTGAAAAGAACATATTAATGAAATGTATTTATTTGTTTAATCTACCATGACGTCTTAGATACGTATATAAAGTTATGGGGGTTGTGCCCGCTCAACCATACGTATAAATACATTAGAAAAGAGGATTCAATTTAGTTTTTGATCCGATAGTACCCTTGGAAATACCTACCACATTTTCAAAAGAAATTATATAGTGTAGAATCAGTTGATTATGTAATATATAAAGATAAAAAAAACACGTGACAAAAAACAAACCTGACAATTAAATTAATAACTAACTGACAAATCATTAAAAAATTACGAAAACAAAGGGCATTATAATGCTCTGTGGGGATGTTCGGCAAAAATACCAGTCGAAAAATGGGAAACATACTTCAAAAACCTTATAGGCGAAAATATACAAGAAATACAGATGGTTGATTAATAGTGAGAATGTCATCTAAAAACGATAGTGCTTATTTTATAATTTCTAAAAAGTCACGTTTAAGTATATTTCAACATATTTGACAAGTATTTAAAAAGAAATGCTCAGGTGTAATTTGATTTGCTTGATAATACCTTTATTGATATCGATTCTATTTTGTACAATGCCATTGCGTACACGGTATGCTTGTCTGCTGCGACTACATTTCACTGAAGTGTGATTTCATTTCGCTTCTTTTTATTCAAATGTCGGGAAAACATTAAATAATAAGGAGTAGTCATTGCCAAAATGCAAGCACATACAATATAGTCCTGTATTATTTTTTTTTATTTTGCTCACAATTCTTTGTTTTACATTGTTCATTAATTTTGTGATTATGCCTGTAAACTCAAATTTCGGCGATGAAAGTGTGTCGCTGGAGGAATGACACATGCCGTTTACACTAAACTATACTTGTCCACGGTAGAACCAGTGTTGCTTTCCGGTTCCGGAATATGGGGAACGAAAGTACATTCCATAGCTAATTCAGTTCAAAATAAAGCAGCTAAACTTTTCATGTCTGTCGGTAGATATACTTCAAACACTGCAGTTCAGGGAGATATGGGCTGGACTTCTTGCTTCACAAAACAACGCCTTTCTTGCATCCGTTTACTCTGCCGTATACTCCGATCGGACGATGTACGCTTAACCCGGAAGATATTTTTTTGGACTGAAAACCGTCGGAAAGGCTGGTACGCAACAGTCACTAGTTTTGTGCACACAATTAATGCTTATAGTGAATGATACATCTATTTCAACCAAGACTGTTATGCGACAAGTTAAAGAACGTTTAGATGTTATTGATAACAATGATTTCATTAGAGATATGCACGATGACAATAACAATCCAAATGGAAATAAACTACGATCATATAAAACTGGGGTAAAAACAGAACAGTATCTTAAACTCCAAGGAATGTGCGTCGAACTGTTGCCCTGTTCCGCAGCGGATCTCTGCCGTTGGCGATGAAACAGGACGATATGCCCCGCCGCGTACACCAGTTGAGCAGAGACTGTCGGTTCTGTGACACCAACAATGTAGAAACCGGAAAACATTTTCTGATGACCTGCCCTTTATACGATGATTTCCGATACGAACTGTTCACAAAAGCCAGACACTCGATTATTGACTTTGATATTCTTGATATGAACAGTAAATTATCTGATAATGTCATGTGATGAAATTCAACCTTCACTTTCATATCTTATTTTTAACTAAAAACTATACAATAATAAATAAAAACTCCATATTTTGCCGACGTTTCGACGACCACTGCCGTCTTTATTCAAGGCATATATACAAATGACAAGAATATGTATATGTGAAGTCAATAACAACAACAACAACGTTATAATACAATGACGTCATAAACGGGTAAAGTAAAGTAAAAGTGAAATTTGGCAGTAATATAAAGAGTAGAAATGGGGGGGGGGGGATACAAAACGAACGTTACAATACAATGGCTTCTTAATGGGTAATACAATGTCAATATAGCTTTACATATAATGTAGTATATTTTTAAAAAGTGTTATCCTTTTTTGTTCAGTCCTTGTTCATTCAAAGTTCCAATTTTCTTCATCCAAAATTTTTCTTTTTCTTTACGATATATCCATGATTTGTTAATTTTCTCAATTCCAATTATTTTAAAGTCATTGATATTATGGTCCTGTTGATTGAAATGTATTGGTACAACGTCTTGTTTTTTATTTCGAATACACGATAGGTGATTTTGCATGCGGTCATACACTGTATTCCCAGTTTCACCAACATACACAATTTGTCTACACTTGAGTACAATTTGAGTACACGACGCTTTTTTCAAATTTCAGATCATTAGAGCACAAAAAGGGGATCTAACACCGGTGGCAGGGCAAGACGGGAAATTCTCACCGGTGTTTGATTCTATAATCTACAGTATACATTTGTTGCGTCAAGGTGTTTGTTTTTTATGTTCACTGCTATCATATTGTGGCATAAATTGGTTCATGGAAGCTCAGATATGTTGTTTTCATGTTAATATTTAAAGAGGCTTAGTAAACCAACACAACTAAAGCATATATTTATGATTTTAATTGCTGAACCATGAGTTGACGTCACAATACATTTTTAACAGAAAAAGAGCGTGAAATTCTTATCTCAACCACAAGTAGAGACAAGGCTAAAAATGGGTACCTCGCTGTCTCATTAGTGAGAAATATGTTCGAAAAAAAGATAATAGACCGGGGTAAGCCAATATATCTGGTGATTTGGAGCGGTATATCCTCCTTACTATTTCATATCTATGATTCACCAATTTCACTGAATAATTTGCATTCTGTAATTTAGCTACAGTTAATGCGTTTTGATAATTCAGCCGGGCTGTCTCAACAAACCTACCATTAAAACTCGATATAGCCTGTACTGTAACGTTGAACACAGCCTGATCAAAAAGATTATTTTAATGTTTATGTGTCATAAAACAAATGGATGTACATATATTGAAAAGTTAATTCTGTCTTATAAACTATTGAATTTGTTTCAGTTTGTTTTCTAATGTGTTTAAGGAAATAAAAGTAATAGTAACTTGTGTGCAGGGTCGTATCAGAATTTTGAAGGACCAGTTTTTGTTTCTGGTTGTTACATGATAAATACATGGTCCGTATCGTGGTCTTCATCAGTCCACAATTCTGGATACGGCCCTGTAGTCAATAAAGATTGTAATAAAATTCACATGAAATTGTATTTGTGTTGCATACAAGTCCAGACTTCCACAAGTGATCGTACAAAATGTCATCTTTATTTATGTCTTGATGATTGCAGTGTTTACCTTAATATAAAGTAGACACGAGAAGGGAGATGAAATAATTTTCCTACTGTCATAATTTCTTCTGAAATTACAAACTTTTCTGATTTATGCGTGTTTGGACAATTAAAAAAAAATGCACTAAATAAATAATAAAGAATTTTAGTATCCTATTTTAATTTCATGTATCACAAATCGCAACCAGAGGCGTGTTCGTTCATGTAAAATACTTCACTATTAAGAAGTATATTATATATTTTTAGTAACCTCCCAGTTACAGTCTAAATGCAAATATATTAATACAAGTACAGATTGGGTAGCACACGGGAAAACGAATTAATTGTCTCAGTGTATGTCAGCCTGTGTGAAACACAATTGTTTGTGTGTCTCATTTTTCTGCTATCAGTTAACAATTATTTTATTTGATCGCAAGGTTGTCTAAAGATCTGTATTGCTACCGGAAGTAAATTTATTTTCGTGGATTAATGAAATATTATTTTTCCAATACATTTTGGCGAGATGTGAATTTGTTAAACTGTATTTTATAAATGATTCAATTTACTAAAGGATATTGCAACATTTGCCTATAGAGACAATATTTGCTAATTTGCTGTAATTGGTTTGGTTAACACTGACATGACTAGTAAAATAAATTAAATTACAACGAAAAAGTTGATTTTACAAAAAGAAGATTAATTTTACAAACATTTATAAGACAGAAGATTTAAGGTTTGCGTAATTTAGAAATACAAGTCCATAAGTAAATATGTATACATATGGGCGTATCTGAAAAATAAATGTTGGTATGTGTACATTAAAGAATACATGTAAGTATAAGTACATACTACAAGTGAGAAGTTTTAAAAATTACAAGAAGGTAAATAAGACAAAGTTAGCTAATCTACAGGGATCAAAGGTTAACCGTTTTTTAATACAACCGTGGTACCTCGCGTGTCAGAGTTCAAATGGCAAATCAACATTTTCCCAACCGTGTAACGTAGTATACAAGGAACATATCGTATAGGTGACCATCTATATGGCATGACCTGATGACGAATTCCAGTTTCTTTGTAATTATTTCCGTCCGCCAATGGAAATGACCTCTGCTGTATTGCTAAACTTTTTCAAAACCAGTCAAAAGCAAATACAATTTTATGTTGTTTAGGATGCACGAGTATCAGCCCTAAATTGAATACACAAATTGACATAGCTACAATAGAGGATGAGATCTTATAATATATGATGAGATCTTATAATCAATTTTATAGTTTTGTCTTATTCGATTGATGTTCTAAATTACCTTTACATTTAATATATTACACATAGATTATAATTGACATCCTTTGTTTAAATCATTAATAATTATGTTTAGTCATTAGCCGGGTTTATTTTAAATCATGTTTAAAAGTTTACGTCAAAAAAAAACACTCCAAAATGTATCGTGTACGGGAACTAAGCAAACCGGATTTGACTCAGATTTTTTTTTGTATTTTAGTTGCTCAAGAAGCCCATGAAACATTCTTTTACTTCTGTACAAATAATGTAACATATCTATACTCTCTAACTGGCCCAAAGGCGAAAACAATCTGTTCCGCATCTTATGTCTGTTTCAATTCTATTCGTTCCTGAAATTTTCTTTTCATATTATTACACAAGTATACAATTATTAAAAGTAATGTCAACTTATAACCTCCGAAGAGGAGTTGACATTGCGAAGTCAATTCTAGCTACTGTTCTAATGTTGACAGCTAGTGGTTGTTGATGATCGTCTACAATTAAACCATTCATCTAACTTTTTAATCATTGTATTGGAGCTTCGTACTATTAAATGTTTATTGTCTGAAGTTTGAGTTTATTGTCTGCATCTCCCGTGTGTTTGTTGACGCTATCTTCATCCATCCCACAACAAGTTGAAAATATCGGTAAGAATTTAGCGATAACAAAGTGAAATCAAAAATAAACTACTTCATTCAGTCAATGGTAGACGATTTTTCTTATCAATTTCATTATAAAATTTCTATAGCGTTTGTCAGCTTTGTCAGCTGGTGTTGTGTACATACGGTAAACGGACCTTGTACGAACAAATAGATATTGTCGAAATCATATTCTTGGCTAACAATGTCACATTATTGAATTTTTAAATATAAGGCAACTGGTTTGAGTTGAAGTCAGTAAATATATATAATGTTCTGTATTCGACATCGGTCAGTACGCTTTATCATACAGAATCACAGGTCAATCATCCTAATATAGCAGATAAACGGTCAATACATATTGATATAATCTTACTCAAAATTGCAGATTAATACACGTTGACAAATAATATAAACACTAGAAGAAAAATGTTAACAGTCAGAGAAAACACTGGATCTAGAGGGGTGTGGTCTCCACTGGATCTGGAGGGGGTGTGGTCTCCACGTTATTAGTTTTCATGACGGAGCAGAGGGTGACAACATAATGAACACAACAACAACTTTCAACGCCGTAAAAATAACCTCATGTGAAACATAAACATAAATATGTACCAGGGGAAGCATTCAATGGGTCAAACCTTTACGGCGGTCTTATTTTCAGACATTTAAAAGTGTCATCCAAAATGATATGAAAACCAGCATAGAGACATTAAACCAGCATACAAACAATGCTGAGATGTCATCAAACCAGCATATAGAGACAATGTTAATGTGTCATCAAACCAGCATATAGAGACAATACTAAGGTGTCATAATAACAGCTAACAATGCTAAAGTGTCATCAAACCAGCATAGGGACAATGCTAAGGTGTCATTAAACCAGCATAGAGACGATGCTAAGGTGTCATATCAAACCAGCATATAGAGACAATGCTAAGGTGTCATATCAAACCAGCATATAGAGACAATGCTAAGGTGTCATAAAAACAGAAAACAATGCTAAAGTGTCATCAAACCAGCATAGAGACAATGCTAAGGTGTCATCAAACCAGCATAGAGACAATGCTAAGGTGTCATATCAAACCAGCATAGAGACAATGCTAAGGTGTCATTAAACCAGCATAGAGACAATGCTATTTTCCAGGCAAATCGGTGGAAGAATAGACACAAGTTCTATTGATTTTGTAATTTTCTGTGCCATAATAATTATTCGTTTCCTGTCTTTCACTTGATAGCATCCTATTTTAAGATAATCAACCCAATTTAATGTCATTGTAGAGGGCGCTTATCACACATTAATCAATGTCTTGCCTTATTTAGCATAAATAATCAAAACCTTAATTATATTCACATTTTAATTGTGATAACAAAACAATTTAATAATCTAGATTGAGGTTAACCATCTTACTGAGTGCACTTTTTACTGTAGAACATAAAGGAATGGACCGAAAAATGATTTCAATTAAATGTCTCAAAAAAGGGTGAGTTATAGAATGGTCGAATAGTTCAGCCTTAATAATCCGAATTAATTTTTTTTATTTGTCGGATTAACATCTCTAAATAAAAACATAGAAAAGGCTAGGGTTAGATTGTTCTTTATAGGAAATCGGCTTAATCGTTTGAAAAATTTTGAACGGAACTGTTGTTGGGGTTAGGTATAGTAAAAAGCTATTTTAATATTCTGTTATAATAACATGATATGTATTCTAATACAATGAACATAAAATAATCATGTTTTAACGGATTTTACAATCAAAATAATAATAACATAATTACTACTACTATAGAAACTGTATCAATAAAACAATTTGGACGGACGATGAAACACAACAAATAAAAAATAAACAGAATGTTTGGACATAAATGTACTTTCCTTTCAGATCCTCTTCATATCACAAATACTTTTATTCCAATTATACACAAGAATGCTTCAGATCTCGGCAAGAGTTTTTCTATAAAATTAAGAACGAGAACTGTCTTTAACAGTCATCATCCAACAGTAATAATAGATGACTATTAAGGTTTCGTTTGGTCAAATATTTCCTTCACTGATAATTCCCTGTCTCTTTCTAAAGGTTCCCGAGTCCGAACATATCTTGCACGCCTAGCCTCTTCCCATTGCTTGTCCGAGTTTAATATAGTCCTGTTATGTCCAAATTCTCCATACGATTCATAATTGTATACCGGTTTATTACCACCGTTGTACTCCTCTTGATTAGATGTCTTTTTCTTAGAAAGTACGTCTTTTGAATGTTCAGAGTCTTTGGCTTTACCGGGTGAATTTGATTGCTCCTTGTCCGGTATAACTCCACTTATAGGAGCACTCATGTTTACAACAGGTGAGTTGTTCTTTAAATGCCTCTGATCAGGACTTGGAGTTTTATTAATTAAATCTCCTTTGCTATCAGACGATCCTCTCGATCCAATATCTTTATCGTCTATGATAGGTAAATACTGTTGTTTGTTATTTAAGCTACCTGATCGTTCCGGTTGATGAGCAGAACGTTGGGACATCTCTGTGTCAAGGGCCTGTATTTGATTGACAGGCGGTTTGCCATTATCGGGTTGATCAGCCATAATGTTATCTATATCAATGACGTTGGCGTCCTGTAATTTTTGTAAATATTGTACAAGCATATCCGTATCAATTTCAACTTCTTCGGATTTTCGTCTTGGTCTTGGAGACCTTTTAGGGGAACTCTTTTCATGGTCTTTTCGTACATTTCTTTCGGTTAATGAGCGAGCGGCGATAGGATTAAAAGACTTCTGACTAGTTGCGATGGCACTGTTTGGTGGCCTATGGACTCCAGCGCGTATTCTTTCCAGGTCTTTTTCTACAAGTTTCTGTTCTTTACTTATACCATTTAGTTTGAACTTGAATTCGTTATATCTCCCGCTCGTGGTAAGATCAAATTTACGTTGTTCCCTTTTATTTCTTTCTCGTACAGTCTCGTGAGATTTGTAAGTCTTTAAATGAAGGTGGCTCATTCTAATTAGCACTTCAAACAGTAGCGGTGATGTGTTTTTCGGTTGTTTTTATTCCTTGGTGAAAGGATTCGTCACTACAAAATAAGAAAATATTGTCGAAACTAAAATGTTACCAAACGCATTAACTACTGCAACATAAAATCAGCTAAAAATTAGTGATGTTTATAAACTTCAAGAAACTAATAGAATATCGCTTGACGTCCTTTCATGAAGCAAATTTCTTCAAATTATCCGTTGAAAACAAATCTACCTGAGAATTCTCTTTGAAAATCGATATGAAAATGAAATGGTTGCGGAAACGTGGTTCAATTGTTGGACAATTAACTGTTCATATTACGCCACACTTTTGTTGATAGTTTCCAGGATTAAAGTGTTTCTGTTTCATATTTCCATTTTGACCGACATTATTTAGACAGGCCTGACTTTGAAATCAGACAAAAATCAATTAAGAATTTCACTGTATTTTGATTTAATGATTTGTGCCACCGCTGAATAACATTATTGCAAATGTCAGTTTATTATTTTATGAGAAATACCCAGATATAAAATTGTAAAATCGATGACAATATTTCTGTTTGATAGTTCTGGAGACATTTCTTTAGTGGTACGATTTATTGAACATCAAACACCTATCTGACCAATGACAGCAAACTCGAATGAATAACAATTATTTTTAATAAAAGGAAATTATATTCCTGTAAAAAATACTAAAAATGTCGAAACCAATTCAATTTTAACAGTGTTCTCTATAGCAGACTGTGAAAGCTTTCACTTTTCACAGACAATTCAAGACAGTTCGTTTATTTGTGTTTAAAACGTGTAAATACAAAATCTTAAAAAAAGTATGATAGAGATGAACACTGTAACACTAACCTTGTATCTATGGAGAACACTAAACTTGTATCTATGGAGAACACTAACCTTGTATCTATGGAGAACACTAACCTTGTATCTATGGAGAAGTCTAAATTTCGTCGGAGTAAATTTATATAAGTTTGTATTTAACGTAACCAACTAGAGTGATATGTAAACTCCGTCAGCTGGCGATGGCAGAATTTTGTTAATCTGATTGGATAACAGTTTGAGTAAGCAGATAAGACTGTAATCATTATCCTGTGCTAATTAAAGTACACGAAATTTCATCGTTAGGGTTATTATTAAGTAATGTTTGACTTGGGATTTTAATTTATTTTTCCGATCATGTCTGTAATAATAAATTAAAATATTTGTCATTATAATCAACTTTACAGTATATTATTATTACTGGACTTAGACCGTGAAGTCCAAATTAGTGTTACATCATTGTAATATATGTATTTTTATAAAAATGTAATAAATAACTTTTTCTATCAGACCAGTTTTAAAATACATTCGGTTTTAAAAATTGAATTTGGGTATTTCCTCAAATGAACATAAACTTAAATAATGACCAATCAAATTGCTGGTAATTTAAATTTGAGAAAACTCAAGGATTTTTGGGAAAATCTTAAGTTGAAAGGTTTTATGAAACTCGGGCTAGGCTACAGCGTGTCGTAATCTGAGATGTAGGTATGAAACCAAAATTATCGCCTTTTGCTTTTCGAAATGTTGCAACGAGAAAAACTTGGTGATAAGTTTATTCGCCCGTCTTTGCAGATAAGATGGTTCACAAATGGCAGAATTTTTTTTACATGTTATCTACTAAATGTCAATTATTCAGCAATCTCTACATCTAAAAATTGGTACATGGTCTTTGTAGCGTGAAATAACAAAACATAATCAATTCACGATAGTTCAATATAGCAACGGCTTAGACTCCATTGAACCGGTTCAACTGTAAACTAAGGTTTACTATTATTTCTGTATTTGTAACAACATTATGCCTACAAATATTTTAAACAGCAATACAGATTTAAAAAATGCCATAAGAGATTTAAAAAATTACTACACCAGACGTGCGTTTCGTCTTATCAAGACTTATCATTGGTGCTCTAACCAGAATATTAAAAGACTTTAAAGAGCTTGAAAAATTAAAGTACAAAACTTGTACCAATTCTGCTAAGGCCGTGTACACTTTGCAAACAAATATGTTAAAATTTAAAACAGTTGAAAATTTCGGTGATGCAAATAATGTCAGCACCACAGCCACAGTCTGACTCCTAACAGTCTACCAGCAGAGAGGTCTACGCAGAGGTTGTGAACAAGCACCAAAGTGTGACTCCTAACAGTCTACCAGCAGAGAGATCTACGCAGAAGTTGTGAACAAGCACCAAAGTGTGACTCCTAACAGTCTACCAGCAGAGAGATCCACGCAGAGGTTGTGAACAAGCACCAAAGTGTGACTCCTACCAGTCTACCAGCAGAGAGATCTACGCAGAGGTTGTGAACAAGCACCGAAGTGTGACTCCTAACAGTCTACCAGCAGAGAGATCCACGCAGAGGTTGTGAACAAGCACGAAAGTGTGACTCTTAACAGCCTACCAGCAGAGAGATCCACGCAGAGGTTGTGAACAAGCACCAAAGTGTGACTCCTAACAGTATACCGGCAGAGAGATCTACGCAGAGGTTGTGAACAAGCACCAAAGTGTGACTTCTTATAGTCTAACAGCAGAGAAGCAGAGAGATCTACGCAGAGGTTGTGAACAAGCACCAAAGTTTGACTCCTAACAGTCTTTCAGCAGAGAGATCTACGCAGAGATTGTGAACAAGCACCAAAGTGTGACTTCTTATAGTCTATCAGCAGAGAGATCTACGCAGAGGTTGTGAACAAGCACCAAAGTGTGACTCCTAACAGTATACCAGCAGAGAGATCTACGCAGAGGTTGTGAACAAGCACCAAAGTGTGACTACTTATAGTCTATCAGCAGAGAGATCTACGCAGAGGTTGTGAACAAGCACCAAAGTGTGACTCCTAACAGTATACCAGCAGAGAGATCTACGCAGAGGTTGTGAAAAAGCACCAAAGTGTGACTCCTAACAGCCTACCAGCAGAGAGATCTACGCAGAGGTTGTGAACAAGCACCGAAGTGTGACTCCTAACAGTCTACCAGCAGAGAGATCCACGCAGAGGTTGTGAACAAGCACCAAAGTGTAACTCCTAACAGTCTACCAGAAGAGAGATCTACGCAGAGGTTGTGAACAAGCACCGAAGTGTGACTCCTAACAGTCTACCAGCAGAGAGATCCACGCAGAGGTTATGAACAAGCACCAAAGTTTGACTCCTAATAGTCTACCAGCAGAGAGATCCACGCAGAGGTTGTGAACAAGCACCAAAGTGTGACTCCTAACAGTCTACCAGCAGAGAGATCCACGCAGATGTTGTGAACAAGCACCAAAGTGTGACTCCTACCAGTCTACCAGCAGAGAGATCCACGCAGAGGTTGTGAACAAGCACCAAAGTGTGACTCCTAACAGTCTACCAGCAGAGAGATCTACTCAGAGGTTGTGAACAAGCACCAAAGTGTGACTCCTAACAGTCTACCAGCAGAGAGATCTACGCAGAGGTTGTGAACAAGCACCAAAGTGTGACTCCTAACAGTCTACCAGCAGAGAGATCTACGCAGAGGTTGTGAACAAGCACCAAAGTGTGACTCCTACCAGTCTACCAGCAGAGAGATCTACTCAGAGGTTGTGAACAAGCACCAAAGTGTGACTCCTACCAGTCTACCAGCAGAGAGATCTACTCAGAGGTTGTGAACAAGCACCAAAGTGTGACTCCTAACAGTCTACCAGCAGAGAGTTCTACGCAGAGGTTGTGAACAAGCACCAAAGTGTGACTCCTAACAGTCTACCAGCAGAGAGTTCTACGCAGAGGTTGTGAACAAGCACCAAAGTGTGACTCCTAACAGTCTACCAGCAGAGAGATCCACGCAGTGGTTGTGAACAAGCACCAAAGTATGACTCCTAACAGTCTACCAGCAGAGAGATCTACGCAGAGGTTGTGAACAAGCACCGAAGTGTGACTCCTAACAGTCTACCAACAGAGAGATCCACGCAGAGGTTGCGAACAAGCACCAAAGTCTGACTTCTTATAGTCTACCAGCAGAGAGATCCACGCAGAGGTTGTAAACAAGCATCAAAGTGCGACTCCTAACAGTCTACCAGCAGAGAAATCTACGCAGAGGTTGCGAACAAGCACCAAAGTGTGACTCCTAACAGTCTACCAGCAGAGAGATCCACGCAGAGGTTGTGAACAAGCACCGAAGTGTGACTCCTAACAGTCTACCAGCAGAGAGATCCACGCAGAGGTTGTGAACAAGCACCAAAGTGTGACTCCTAACAGCCTACCAGCAGAGAGATCCACGCAGAGGTTGTGAACAAGCACCTAAGTGTGACTCCTAACAGCCTACCAGCAGAGAGATCCATGCAGAGGTTGTGAACAAGCACCAAAGTGTGACTCCTAACAGTCTACCAGCAGAGAGATCCACGCAGAGGTTGTGAACAAGCACCAAAGTCTGACTCCTAACAGTCTACCAGCAGAGAGATCCACGCAGAGGTTGTGAACAAGCACCAAAGTGTGACTCCTAACAGTATACCAGCAGAGAGATCTACGCAGAGGTTGTGAACAAGCACCAAAGTCTGACTCCTAACAGTATACCAGCAGAGAGATCTACGCAAAGTTGTGAACAAGCACCAAAGTCTGACTCCTAACAGTCTACCAGCAGAGAGATCCACACAGAGGTTGTGAAAAAGCACCAAAGTGTGACTTCTTATAGTCTACCAGCAGAGAGATCCACACAGAGGTTGTAAACAAGCACCGAAGGGTGACTCCTAACAAACTACCAGCAGAGAGATCCCCGCAGATGTTATAAACAAGCACCAAAGTGTGACTTCTAACAGACTACCAGCAAAGAGATTCACGCAGAGGTTGCGAACAAACACCAGTCTGACTCTTTATAGTCTTTCAGCAGACAATCCACACAGATGTTGCGAACTGGCACCAAAGTGTGAATCCTAGCAGTCTCTCCCATCTCATTTTTTTTTACTTTGCCAGACGCGCTTTGCTTCTTAATAAGAAGTATCTGTGGCCTTCAAATCAATATACTGAAAGACCAATAATTAGTATGCTGAAGAACTTTAAACTAACTATCTTGAATCTGAGCTTAAACTGTCTTGATTCCGAGCTAAAACTGTCTTGATTCCGAGCTTAAATTGTCTTGAATCCAAGGTGACAAGTCTAAATGATGATTTCTAGGAGGCAAGTCTGAATGAGCTTAAACTGTCTTAAACCCAAGGTGACAAGTCTGAATGAGTTTAAACTGTATTGATTTCTAGGAGGCAAGTCTGAATGAGCTGAAACTGTCTTGAACCCAAGGTGACAAGTCTGAATGAGCTCAAACTGTCTTGATTCTGAGGTGACAAGTCTGAATGATCTTAAACTGTCTTGATTCCGAGGTGGCAAGTCTGAACAAACTTAAACTGTCTTTAATCCTAGTGGACAAGTTTGAATAAGCTTATTATGAACAGGCGAGACCAAGTTTTTAAGTTTTTACGGTAGCTATAGAACTTCATTTTCCTGTGTAAATAAATGTGAGTTTTCAAGTGTTAAAACATATAAACATTAAGATAACCGCCGTGAAGATTTCAACAATCATTACGTCATGTACATTGACATAGCACTTCAGTCAGCCTACAGTATATACATGTATTGCTGAAGAGCTGTATTTAAATAAAGTAATATTTGAATAAACTTCACATTTCGAGCAATTTATAATTCTCTTATCCCTTAACAAGTTTAAAATAAAACCATTATGTCCAATTAATAGTATTTTAAAAAGTCTCTGTTTATCAAATTAACAAACAACCATAAATATTCGATCATTTTGAGAGAGCGATTTATCGATCTGTCTGAATATTTTTAATAATACTGTATCCCCGTGAATATTTATCTTTTAAAATAGTCAAATTCATAGTTGGTAAAAATGACAACAAGATCTTGTAAAATCGAACAAAACGGAAAATAGAAAAATAACAGTAGTTTTCTTGAATAGATCATTCATCTTTTAAAATCTCTTCAATTTAGTCCGTGTAAGTATTATACATGACCTCAGTGTACGAACAAATAAACAGATAATTGTTTATTGTTATCTGTGATTATTGAGGCTTTTTTGGACAGGAAAATTGAATACGTAAAAATGTCACCTAAATAAAAACCGGATCGAATGAAAAAACTGCGCAAATACATATTGCATAATTTGAGTAGTAGGAAGCAACAAAAACTCTACTTTTGAACTGAAAAAAATCCTTGAAAGTTGAACCTTTCACTCTTTTTACGTCAGATAAAAATACTATTAGTATGTTTAATAAAAAAAAGTCTTACCAAAGTTTTGTCATAATGTGTTTAATTTTCGTTTTATCAATATATTATATATCTATGTATATTTACATAATTTAGCCTATGACCCGACTAAGCTGTCGTCTGCTATTATCAACAACACTTCGATTAGCTCCATCTGTTTATACATTATTGTAAGCAGTTACGAGAGAATTCAATGTGATATAGAAAAAGAAAAAAAATATAACAAAATATTTGTCCGTGTGATCTGAAATGCATTTTACCCATCTTGTTTGTTTGTTCATAGGGAAAGAATCTGATTTTTTTACAGTTAAAGAAATAAATTATTAAGGTCGGGAACTTTTACCCCTAACCACTGGCCATTGCAACCAATCGTTAAAGATGTAAAGTGCATAGTGAGCCATTATCTGTGTGCAATAGAACCTGCTTATATCCCAACGCAGTGGCCTCGGTGGCAGAGGACTGCTTACAGACTAACGACGTGCTTATATCCCACCGCAGTGGACTCGGTGGCAGAGGATAGCCTACAGACTAACGACGTGCTTATACCCAACGCAGTGGCCTCGGTGGCAGAGGATGAGGTTATTGCTTAAAGACTCACGACGTGCTTATATCTTAACGTAGAGGCCTCGTTAGCGGATGATGAGGTTATTGCTTAAAGACTCACGACGTGCTTATATCCTAACGTAGATGCCTCGTTAGCAGAGGATGAGGTTATTGCTTAAAGACTCACGACGTGCTTATATCCTAACGTAGAGGCCTCGTTAGCAGAGGATGAGGTTATTGCTTAAAGACTCACGACGTGCTTATATCCTAACGTAGATGCCTCGTTAGCAGAGGATGAGGTTATTGCTTAAAGACTCACGACGTGCTTATATCCTAACGTAGAGGCCTCGTTAGCAGAGGATGAGGTTATTGCTTAAAGACTCACGACGTGCTTATATCCTAACGTAGATGCCTTGTTAGCAGAGGATGAGGTTATTGCTTAAAGACTCACGACGTGCTTATATCCTAACGTAGAGGCCTCGTTAGCAGAGGATGAGGTTATTGCTTAAAGACTCACGACGTGCTTATATCCTAACGTAGATGCCTCGTTAGCAGAGGATGAGGTTATTGCTTAAAGACTCACGACGTGCTTATATCCTAACGTAGATGCCTCGTTAGCAGAGGATGAGGTTATTGCTTAAAGACTCACGAGTTGCTTATATCTTAATGTAGAGGCCTCGTTAGCAGAGGATGAGGTTATTGCTTAAAGACTCACGACGTGCTTATATCCTAACGTAGATGCCTCGTTAGCAGAAGACGAGGTTATTGCTTAAAGACTCACGACGTGCTTATATCTTAACGTAGAGGCCTTGTTAGCAGAGGATGAGGTTATTGCTTAAAGACTCACGACGTGCTTATATCCTAACGTAGAGGCCTCGTTAGCAGAGGATGAGGTTATTGCTTAAAGATTCACGACGTGCTTATATCCTAACGTAGATGCCTCGTTAGCAGAGGATGAGGTTATTGCTTAAAGACTCACGACTTGCTTATATCCCAACGAAGTGTCCTCGGTGGCAGAGGATTGCTTACAGACTAACGACGTGCTTATATCCTAACGTAGAGGCCTCGGTGGCAGAGGGGATGAGGTTGTTGATTACAGACTCACGACGTGTTTATATTCCAACGTAGAGACCTCGGTGGCAGAGGATTGCTTACAGACAAACGACGTGCTTATATCCCAACGCAGTGGCCTCGGTGGCAGAGGATAAGGTTATTGCTTACAGACTAACGACGTGCTTATATCCTAACGTAGAGACCTCGGTGGCAGAGGATTGCTTACAGACAAACGACGTGCTTATATCCCACCGCAGTGGCCTCGGTGGCAGAGGATTGCTTACAGACAAACGACGTGCTTATATCCCACCGCAGTGGCCTCGGTGGCAGAGGATAAGGTTATTGCTTACAGACTAACGACGTGCTTATATCCTTACGCAGAAGCCTCGGTGGCAGAGGATGAGGTTATTGCTTAAAGAATCGGTGCTTTAGTCTTTGCGATAAATTCCTTGTAAAATTAAAAGGTTGGCTACAGGGTATTCGTTTGTCTGTAAGGGTGACACAGGTAAAGATTATATTCCATTTTTTTACCTTTGTGTCTTTAATCGTGGATTATTAGCTGTTTGAACACACAAATATTGGACCTTATTGTCTGTGTAGTTACAGTAGATACAATTAAAACCCAAATCCTCGTCTAAGACAACCAGACAAGGTTATATTTAATGTGTTCAGGTTATAGAATCCTATTGGCAGTATAAAATATACAAGGATTACACAAAATGTTTTTATGTTTTGGGGGATTTGTCACAAGTCAAATTAATGTTTTTATGTTATCTACACAAATAAGAATGAAAAAAGATGGCTACACGAGTTTATACCTTCCTAGCTGAGTTCATTGGCTACACGAGTTTATAACTTCTTGAGTTCAGATTGGCTACATGAGTTTATACTTTCCTGAATTCAGACCTTCCTGAGTTCGGATTGGCTACAGGAGTTTATACATTTTTGAGTTCACATTTCAAACAATAAATAAATTAGAATAACGGAACTAAACACACCGTGTCAACACATGAGTCACAATGGCAATGAAGGCCATATAATAGTACCATTTAATTAAGAAACTTAAAACTAACATAAGCATACAGTGAAACATTCAAATTTACATTGAAGCATAAGAGTTGTTTTGCACCATTCTTTTTTTCCCCAAACAATCATGGATCCCTCCACAGTGATCCCCTTATTATAAAATGCTTGGTCTAGTAAAATTTAATGAACCTAATTTATAATACTAACATCTCCGGCAATTTTCGGATGACGTCAATGTGCAACGTGAAACACAAACAATAGTTACACAACAACACGAACACAAACATTAGACCTTATGGAATACATTTAATCACAAAGCTGTCCAAGAACTTTGTCTCCAGGACAACCATTTAGTACGCATGTACCGAGTAGCCATTAAATGAAATCCATTAATCAAGTTAGCCCTTGTTACAACACATGTTAATGTATCAGAACATCAGCTGACACATATTTCAGTGTTGCCACGTTTGTTTTGTAAATATGTCACTTAACAGATCTGCATTATCATAATAAATGGTCTTAATTCTTTAATATCTATGTAGGAACAAGGTTTCTATACTCGGATTATATCAGCGGCTAAGTAACCAGGAAATAAGTATATATTATGGGGGTATATATCTGTACTATTTTTATAACAGATAATCCCAGTTGATCCAAGAATAATAATGAATTTAGGAAATATCCGTTGTATATGTTACACAAATACTTAAATGGATAGACACCTCCCACGTTATATAGCAATCCCCCCCCCCCCCCCCCAATTAATAATAAAAAATGGGAAGATTAATAATATCAAGTGGGGTGTAAAATATATCATAACATGTAGTTGTGTAAACGTTTTGTAATAACCAATCTTTGTTTTTTTCTTTTCGCTAGGTGTCTATGGGCTAAGCCGGATTTGGTATTACGTTTTGGAATTTTGTGGATAAAAGCTTTACAACATCTTAATCACTGGACGAAGCGCTCGTCATCTGACATTTATGTATACAACAATACATTTGACTGACATCCCTAAACACAATTCATTCTTTGTCCTATGTTTGAGACTATAATTTATTTATCCATTGTCCAGAGACTCGATTTCAAATTAAATTATGTTAACTAGCTTAAGAATTTGATTAAACGATATTAAAGTTTAAATAGTTTAAATAAAGAAACTTAAAGGTGTTACTTTTTAACTAAAACATAAAATTTTTGCGACCATTTGACCATACGACGTACGAAAATGTTTCAGCATGTCTTATTACGATACGATGTCATATTTATAGATCAAGTAAACATAGCTGTACTTGTTTACAATCTTTGAAATAACTGTTTTATTTACTTACTGTTTCTTCCTCTTAACGCTGTGAAAACTATAAATAACGACATGGTTAGAAATTTATAAATATGCATTTAATTGGTTTGTATAACTTACCCCCGGACTGATTCCTACTTAGAATTTTAAATAAAATATACTTATTGGCCAAATGTGGTCAGTTTTATATCATGTGTTTTTATCGTTTTATAATTAATAGAAAACCATCCGTTTAAATGATATGTAATACTTAGGTTGAACCAGCGAGACGGATATTATCATTAAAAGGGTTTGTTTGGGGCAACAATAAAGTATAGCCTACCCTATTTAAATCTTCTTTGATAAGTTCTTGAATGATAGACGTCGATAGATAATCTATAAGAATTATATTGAGCGTTGAGATATTTTGTCACTCAAATGACGAATTTCGAACAAATATGGGTAGGATTGATCTCGGAATGGAAAGAATTATCCAGAAGTGCTTTGTTAATATTTTAAAGAAATAATTAGATGTGTAGTCATAAATAGACAGACGCACGACCGCAGTACAGAACTGTAAATGGAAAACGAAAAGGGGGTTTTATTATTTATTTCGGAAGGATCGATAAGACCTACGGGTGGTAATATGGAGGCCGTTAAGGAATGTCTTTTGATAACTTAGGTATAGCGTACAAACAAATAATTAACCTTTATGCAGAACAAAATTATGTACCCGATGGTGCAGATGTGCAAGGTGGTTTTTAAATATATTCGAAATCGATAAACTTCATCAAATTGCACAGATCACAGTGTTTTCAATGAAACTGTAAATCACGTTATATTCCACGGTGATGTAGATCACGTTATATTCCACGGCAATGTAGATAACGCTGTATTCTCCGGTACTGTATATCACGCTGTATTCCTCGGTACTGTAGATCACGCTGTATTCTCCGGTACTGTAGATCACGCTGTATTCTCCGGTACTATAGATCACGCTGCATTCTCCGGAACTGTAGATCACGCTGTATTCTCTGGTACTGTAGATCACGCTGTATTCTCCGGTACTGTTGATCACGCTGTATTCCACGGTATTATAGATCACGCTGTATTCTCCCGTACTGTAGATCACGCTGTATTCTCCGGTATTATAGATCACGCTGTATTCTCCGATACTGTAGATCACGCTGTATCCTCCGGTACTGTAGATCACGCTGTATTCTCCGGTTAGATCACGCTGTATTCTCCGATACTGTAGATCACGCTGTATTCTTCAGTACTGTAGATCACGCTGTATTCTCTGGTACTGTAGATCACGCTGTATTCTCCGGTACTGTTGATCACGCTGTATTCCACGGTACTATAGATCACGCTGTATTCTCCGGTACTGTAGATCACGCTGTATTCCACGGAACTGTAGATCACGCTGTATTCCACGGAACTGTTGATCACGCTGTATTCCACGCAACTGTAGATCACGCTGTATTCCACGGAACTGTTGATCACGCTGTATTCCACAGTACTGTAGATCACGCTGTATTCTTTGGTACTGTAGATCACACTGTATTCTACGGAACTGTAGATCACGCTGTATTCCACAGTACTTTTGATCACGCTGTATTCCTGGTACTGTAGATCACGCTGTATTCCAAGGTACTGTAGATCACACTGTATGCTACGGAACTGTAGATCACACTGTATTCCAGGGTAGTTTTGATTACGCTGTATTCCTGGTACTGTAGATCACACTGTATTCCACGGTACTGTAGATCACACTATATTCCACAGTAATGAAGATCACGCTGTATTCCACGGTACTGTAGATCTTGCTGTATTCCGAGGTACTGTAGATCACGCTTTATTCCGAGTAGGCCGAATTTTACAGCCGTTATAATCCGAAGTTATTTTTGTGATTTGTCGATTTAACGGTAGAATTCAGTACTATTGCTCATAATGTAGCAAATAAAAAATTCTAATTTCGGTCTATTTATCCAAAATTTAAACATAAATATTTATTCATCTGTACGTTATTAAAGCTTCAGACATTGCCAAACTAACGAGAAACGATCTTTATTGAAGAAATTTCTTTTTTCGTCTTGGAAGATGCACGTGGAAAATGGTATGTTGATCAGTAAGAATCCAGTCATTTTCATATGAATTACCCAAGATGCAACACGCCATTCGGTTTCGGTTTCTATAGTCTCGATCACCCAGACGCATATAAATAGCGTCTGGGATCACCTTGTAATTTCGCAACGACAAAACAATGATTCTATCTTTAGGGCCCTATTTTTAGACCAGGAAAACCATGCAAACATCTTTTGAAATGACGTCACAGTAAGATTCTCTCTTGATTGCATAACAATTATATTTGTTTAATTAATTGATAAAGTTTATATTTTATTAATATTCAAATGTAAACTTTGGGCACAATTTTTTATAAACTTCTTGATATAAACGGAAGTATTTTTTTAGACAGTAAAAATATCATCCAATCAAAAATTACCCCCAGTTTTGGGCGTAATGATAACGAGTTCAATATAGAGACAAGTTTAGCTTTTCCAAAAAAGCTAACCGTCTCTTAGCTGCATTACAAATTTTATGGAATTAAAAAAATAATTAAACAAAAGTTGACTACCTAAACAAATGTTCAAAATTAGCGGTAAAAATATGGTTTGTTAAATTTGCATCAATATCAGAACGAAAATAAGATACAGAACATATAATTTTTTCCTAACCCAAACAACTTTAAAAAGTAGAGAGATTTTGATACAATGTTTACCTTTCAATTGTTCACTGACCAATGCATTGAATGAAATAGAAGTCAATATGTGGAACGTAACATTACTACACTAAAATACTGATTACAACCCCGATTCAACCTAAGAATATATCGAAATTTCAGTACACATACTAGTGCTATCCTGACGTTAACCAATGAAATGAGAAACATATTTATAGATTTAGTAAACCACACATTCAAGTAACAGAGAGTCATTTACTCCGAAGACTGATCGTCATTTGGCTATGTATACCGTCTCGGTAATGAATCCAGACGCACAAATGAAATTAAGCGTGTATACGTCTCGGTAATGAATCCAGACGCACAAATGAAATTAAGCGTCTGGAGGTTTCTCAATGTTTATTAAAAAAAGCAATAACTATCATCACGTATCAATAATGATCTATTTTAAACACGAAACCGATAAAAAAAATGGGGACACTGTCGAAAGATATCAAGATCGACCACGTTTGATTGTATATGCAACTTCTTTTGGACATCAAAGAGCCGGGAGTGATTCACTCACGCTCTACTACATAATCCGCAATACATATATATTGACATTTACGACCCAATGGGCATGTATATATATTGACATTAACGACCCAATGGGCATGTAGATATACTGACATTAACGACCCAATGGACATGTAGATATACTGACATTAACGACCCAATGGTCATGTAGATATACTGACATTAACGACCCAATGGTCATGTATATATATTGACATTAACGAGCCATTGACCATGTAGTTATACTGACATTAACGACCCAATGGACATGTAGATATACTGACATTAACGACCCAATGGTCATGTAGATATACTGACATTAACGACCCAACGACAACGTAGATATACTGACATTAACGACCCAACGACAATGTAGATATACTGACATTAACGACCCAATGGTCATGTAGATATACTGACATTAACGAGCCAACGACCATGAAGACATACTGACATTAACGACCCAATTGGCATGTAGATGAAAAGCATTATTTACTCTAAGTTACTATCAAGATTCTTAAAGATGATAAACAAAAGTTTAAGATATTAGTCCAGTAATATCGAAAAGAATTTCGACAATTAAATACAAATACATCGAGTTTGACGAATTTATATTATTGAATAAATAAAGAACGTTATGTACACGTGACATTGGTCTGTTTTACAACTTTGATTAAAATAAATGTTTGTGCTATTCACGGGTGTGAAGTTAGCAGTGGGTTCGATATTCGATATTCGACATTCGAATATCGAACTTGCTGCTAGCAGTGGGTTCGATATTCGATATTAATAAATACACATTATCAAATACAAGATAAAAAGATGTATAAAATTGCTATACATACTACCTTGGGGAATTGTATACATCTGGAAAGGTTTGGTATGTAAGGGAGCCCAACAGCGTCAAATTTGAATATCGAACTGGTAAATAATCAGTTACATGTGAATATGCACGTGTATGCCGATAAATAACCACCTAGTTTTTTATTCATAGCTATCATGCTGTGGTCATCAGTGTTAATTAATATGCATAAGGCTTATCTGTAGCAAACTATATGTGTTCGTTACGCCACGGAAGCAATACATTTTCGTCTTTTACCCCGTTCTAATTTTTTATGAGTTAATTTTGAAAGTTAAAAAAATTGTGAAAGTTAAAGAAAGGTCATGTACCAACACATTTAGCACAAGGTATCGTGCTTTATACGATAGTGACTTACAAATACGAAAACTTGGTAAACGGACTGTTATTTCTCGCCAGTGATTGTATACCACTTTTCATTTTTAATAGAAAACTGGCTATAAACGCCCCCTCGCCTGAATATAGCTGAAATATTGCTGCTCGGGCGTTAAACACCATTAATCAATCAATTATAAACGCCCCCCGCCGAGAATGTCAACTAGCATATACTTTGAGCTTACCTCCCTTTCCATTGATGTCTTTTTTTTCTTTTTTTTTCTGTTTTAACGGTATATTTTGTATTTCAGTGTGTTTTCTAAACTGCCAGGAATGCTAAATTTTGATTTTATTAAAAACCAGAATAATTGTTGATATGATGTCATGTGACTTGCCTTTATATTACCGCGGAGATAGGTTTATATTTTCTTTTCTAGGGAGACCGTCGTCGGTTATGGACATATATTGATTGAAGCACGATCGTGGAATAATAATAAATGTTAATAAAAGGGCGTCGCGGATGACTGTAGTCGGAGATTTTAAAGATTATTGGACAACGTAACGTTTCAAGAATTTCTCAACAACAACAAAATTACATCGGAAATTGTTCGGGACCACCCCTTCATCCTCTTTCAATCTTCATGAAACTTGGCAAAACAGTTGGCATTATATAGCTATAGATGCTGTCAAAAAGGAATTTAAGGCATCTGGACGGGTTCGGTATGTAAGGGAGCCCAACAGCATCAATTTGAATATCGAAATGGTAAAAAATCACTTAAGTGCGAATATGCGAACCTCGGGACCACCCCTTCATCCTCTTTCAATCTTCATGAAACTTGGCAAAACAGTTGGCATTATATAGCTATAGAAGCTGTCAAAAGGAATTTAAGGCATCTGGACGGATCCTCTTTCAATCTTCATGAAACTTGGGTAAACAGTTGGCATTATATAGCTATAGATGCTGTCAAAAGGAGGATGAAGGGGTTGTCCCGAGGTTCGCATATTCGCACTTAAGTGATTTTTTACCATTTCGATATTCAAATTGATGCTGTTGGGCTCCCTTACATACCGAACCCGTCCAAATGCCTTAAATTCCTTTTGACAGCTTCTATAGCTATATAATGCCAACTGTTTTGCCAAGTTTCATGAAGATTGAAAGAGGATGAAGGGGTGGTCCCGAGGTTCGCATATTCGCACTTAAGTGATTTTTTACCATTTCGATATTCAAATTGATGCTGTTGGGCTCCCTTACATACCGAACCCGTCCAGATGCCTTAAATTCCTTTTGACAGCTTCTATAGCTATATAATGCCAACTGTTTTGCCAAGTTTCATGAAGATTGAAAGAGGATGAAGGGGTGGTCCCGAGGTTCGCATATTCGCACTTAAGTGATTTTTTACCATTTCGATATTCAAATTGATGCTGTTGGGCTCCCTTACATACCGAACCCGTCCAGATGCCTTAAATTCCTTTTGACAGCTTCTATAGCTATATAATGCCAACTGTTTTGCCAAGTTTCATGAAGATTGAAAGAGGATGAAGGGGTGGTCCCGAGGTTCGCATATTCGCACTTAAGTGATTTTTTACCATTTCGATACTAACAACAATTTCCGACGTAATTTTGTTGTTGTTGAGAAATTCTTGAAACGTTACGTTGTCAAATAATCTTTAAAATCTCCGACTACAGTCATCCGCGACGCCCTTTAATTAACATTTATTATTATTCCACGATCGTGGTTCAATCAATATATGTCCATAACCGACGACGGTCTCCCTAGAAAAGAAAATATAAACCTATCTCCGCGGTAATATAAAGGCAAGTCACATGACATCATATCAACAATTATTCTGGTTTTTAATAAAATCAAAATTTAGCATTCCTGGCAGTTTAGAAAACACACTGAAAGACGAAATATACCGTTAAAACAGAAAAAAAAAGAAAAAAAGAAAGACATCAATGGAAAGGGAGGTAAGCTCAAAGTATATGCTAGTTGACATTCTCGGTGGGGGTGTGTTCTTTTTCCGTTTATAGCAAGTTTTCTATTAAAAATGAAAAGTGGTATACAATCACTGGCGAGAAATAACAGTCCGTTTACCAAGTTTTCGTATTTTTAAGTCACTATCGTATAAAGCACGATACCTTGTGCTAAATGTGTTTGTACAAGACCTTTCTTTAACTTTCACAATTTCTTTAACTTTCAAAATTAACTAATAAAAAATTACAACGGGGTAAAAGACAGAAAATGTATTGCTTTCGTGGCGTAACGAACATATATAGTTTGCTACAGATAAGCCTTATGCATATTAATTAACACTGATGACCACAGCATGATAGCTATGAATAAAAAACTAGGTGGTTATTTATCGGCATACACGTGCATATTCACATGTAACTGATTATTTACCAGTTCGATATTCAAATTTGACGCTGTTGGGTTCCCTTACATACCAAACCTTTCCAGATGTATAAAATTCCCCTATGTAGTATATATAGCAATATTATACATCTTTTTATCTTGTATTTGATAAAGTGTATTTATTAATATCGAATATCGAACCCACTGCTAGCAGCAAGTTCGATATTAGAATTTCGAATATCGAACCCACTGCTAGCAGCGAGTTCGATATTCGAATGTCGAATATCGAATATCGAACCCACTGCTAACTTCACACCCGTGTGTTATTCTGATATTTAAATGACCATTAATTTAAAGCGATTAACTTTTATTTAATTTTGGAAGTATTAATGACGATTTAATTTGATATTAGCATTAGTGTAACACATACATTTAATTCCTATTTGTCATTTCATTGGTTTGAATTTGTCCCCTTTTACATTTATCACGTTCCAAAGTTCATGTTTGCTTTGTACTTTTAGACTTATCGCTGATTATATATATCTTTGATTAGGTCTTAATATAATCTTACTATCTTTAGCAACATCATGGCCGATCATGTTTATCTACAAACTGACTTTCATTGGTAACAAAGTTGTAATTTTTTATTACAGTTACTTTGTAGTTTTATTGTTATTGGTAAGACGATATAATATTGTGATGCAATCGCGGATTACAAACCCAAACAAACAGTAGCAGAGAAATAAGAAAGATGTGAAGAATTTGAGTTATTCAGCCTCATTCAAAGTTCTATGACATGGCAAAATATAATTAGAACAAACAAAAGCAGTATATGTGTCCTTTGTTTTGGGAAGTTTTTTAAATTAACTTATACGAATATTTACAGTAGTCAATGGAAACTAAATACATTGTATAAAGAAATTTATTGTATATAAATGTTATATCACGAGGCGAGGAAATGCCGTCAGTTAGAAAACATTTTTCCATAATGGACATTTTAAGAGGTCAACGTTACATAAGGTTCATATAAACCGTATTGACCGAACTAAAATTCCTCAATTGTTATAATACAAATAAAACAACATCGGGGAACTTTAATACATATATATTTTTCGTCTGTACTCTCATAGTGTTCATATTGAAAGCTTAATCAAACCACCGGAACGAATATCCGGATCTATATTAAGTACTCTAGCGTCAATACATAAAAATAAAAACATACCGTCAATATTTGTCAAAAATAAAACAAAATAGGCGTTTGTTTGTCTGTAAATCACGTGTTGGTTTAGTTTATTAGATTAGAAGAATAATACAAGACACCACATCTTATATTATTCTTATTAGAACTGTTGTTTCAGTTTGATAAAAGATCAGCTGCTTTTTATGGCACGCCGTTCTAGTCAAAAGTATGATTCAAAATATCATCACAAATTACACACTCAATATTTTAAATTAATAAATTTAATTAAATGAATTAAAATTTGAGTGTGTAATTTCAATCTACCTTTAGAGTGTGTTTTCGTAAAATTCTAAGTGCATATTTTATATTTGAGTGCGAAATTAAAAATTTTGAGTGCGTAATTTAAAATTTTGAGTGTGTATTTTGTGATGATATTTTGAATCAAACTTTCAACGAGAATGGCTTGCCATAGCTTTTCATTAATCTGAAGTTATTGACATGGGGGCATTACATGTATTATCCCGTCATAATGACCGTGAGCATGATCACGACGTGGTAATGCCATTTCCAGCAAGAAGCAACACAAACTGTTTAGTTTTAATTTGTACATATTATAATGTACATACACAACATAACTTAAGAAAAAATGTTTAAAGACCTGTATATAGCCTGAAAAATACTCAAGAACATATAAATATTTACAGTATTCAGTGATGCATGTGTATAAAGTTAACGCTTCATCCTAATGCTCATATCATAAGGCCCGAACTCAAATAATACAAGAAACAAATACAAATTATAGTGAACTAATAATAGTAGATAGCATTGTCACGATACCTGACAGCACTCAGGAGAGTTGTATTGCCTTCAATAATGCACTCTCGCCTATGGCTTCGGTATTATCATTGTTTCAGGCATTAATACTCTCCCTTGTGTTGTCAAGATACCTTGACAACGCCCTTAATATAGGCCACTATTGTACAATTATTGCCCTTTTATAAATATTATACCTCAATATATGAATTACAATTAATTTAAATCTACAATGCATTTTTTATTTAAACTATTTTCTGTTCGTCTAGTCAATAGTTTTCAGAACTATTGCCGGTCACAAACTTTTGACTGGCTAATTCTTGTATTATTGTGTGGGTTTGGTATTTAAAAATACTGTTAACAATATATTTTTATTACGCCCTGAAACTACCTTGCTGGTACATTTATTTTTAAAGTGTTAGTAATTATTTCCAACACTTTGTGTCTAAGGCTTGGACATTAGGAGAATATTAAGTTCATTTTTCCCTCCGATACAACCATTGCCCCTGTCTTCACCTCGGAGCAAAGTCGCACTTGAGGAAAAAAAACTATTCCCTGATACCCAGTAAGTAGTATGCACTAAGCTCTAAGATGTATTGTAGACTTAGGAAATGGTGAACAAACCTGTTTATCATATGTTGATATAACAATTTTATTGTATTTTAATATTGCAGTAGATCCCTAGAGTTATGTTTCTTTTATGTATTATGTAAATAATTTGCTTATGAAAAACAAAACAGATTTTAAAATACCAGATACTCGGAGGCGCATGAGAAAACTGAAAAATAACTTACACACCAGAGACTCGGAGATCGCATGAGAAAACTGAAAAATAACTTACACACCAGAGACTCGGAGATCGCATGAGAAAACTGAAAAATAACTTACATCAGAGACTCGGAGATCGCACGAGAAAACTGAAAAATAACTTACACCAGAGACTCGGAGATCGCACGAGAAAACTAAACAAAAACTTACAGCAGAGACTCGGAGATGGAAAACAGAAAAATAACTTACAACTACCGACTACAGACTCGGAGATCATTAACATGTTTACCCAATTATGCATGAGGTCTAAAAACATGAGATTGATTATGCAAAAAGAAATGTTAGAACTTACCCCAAAGTCATATGGTAGATTATTATATTATATATTCTTGTAGTTTCTTTAATTTTATTTGACATATCGACCACATGTCAAAAAAGTATAGAAATAAAGTTCGCGTTCTTTTATCGTCGACTCATATCAATAATTGTTTGCAGTCAATATGATCTTCTAACGACTAACTTATCAATTTGTTTTATTGTGACTCAGCATTTCATATAATTAAAATCTACAAGTTTTCTCAATTTAAAACGTTTGAATTTTTGTTAATTTGTTTGTTTATGACACAAGACGCGTGTTTTGTTATTGGTTTTTCGTGTCCGCCTGTGAAAAATTGTATTGATATGATTTACTCAAGATTAGCTTTGAAATATGTTACTAGTAATAAGTTTGTTGGACCTCGGCCCCGTTTCTACTTTAAAAAACCAACATGGTAAAGATCTGATATATCAAACCCCCATGATATATCTTTCGTGTATTTTGAGTTACTGACAAGTAAAAGATCCATTTCGTATAAGATATGATGATGTTATTAGTATGCCATGTTGCATGACAAATCTGTGTAAATGGATTCATTTATCTTTCATTGATTAATCTTAGTCTTATTGGGAAATGCGGAATGTTTAATACCTTTGTTGAATTCGAACTAGATTACTGTCGGAATTTATCAACCCGATAGCTACTTCCGCTTCCTCCCCCCCAAAAACTGGACGCTATGATATAGCAGAAAAGTTACTGAAAGTGGCGTTAAACACCATTCAAACAAACAAATAACACAGCAACATAGTGATATTCAACGAGCCGCAAGGCTGGGCTAATATTCGTTTTTGAGGGTTGATAATTCGATAGCAACCTAGTTCATAGTCAATAAGTAGTTTACTGCATGATTATCGGACATTAAAAAATAATTAACGGCGTAATTTTATTCGTCAGTATTTAAGTACATGGGTTTTTTTTATTCAGACAACGAAAAACAGACGAGACAGTTATATTAACCACAGTACCTGATCCCCGAGACGTGGTATGCGATACTGAATTAGTTGTGTACAGTTTATCATATATTTTACATCGGTTCCGAATATAACAACATTTCCAAAATAAGAATTAATACATGTAGTGGTATAATACATGGCATATAATACGGGTATATGATAAGTGTTTGGGACAATCATCAATGATGCATGTATAAAATTGTTATCAGTCCAAATACACGTAGTCCTACAGATACCCTGTATTTCTGATGCTCAGAAATCCGCTGGGTGATATATTATATGGTTGTCAGAAATACAGGGTCGTCTACAAATTACAAAGCCCAACGCTGTTAGAATTAGATTTTAATACTGTCAAATTTTTGCCTACCCTCAGAGGGATTCGAGCTGTCATCATTGTGACACTGTGGCACCCATTCAACAGCATTATGTTAGACGACTTGGCCCAATCCGATATATAAAAATATAGCTTCATTAACCGAGGGTGAAGCGTAGACATAGTACTTGTGTACTAGCGTGTAACGTAGGTATTTTCGTAACCATTACGTGTTTATCTGAGAGTAATCTAATTCAGCATTTTGTATCCATTATATAGGATGGCGAAGTTACTTGTCATACAGTCACAGTAGGTAAGTTATACCCAAACGTCTAAGTATTTAGACAACCATATAATATATAAATATCCAGCGGATTTCTGAAGCATCAGAAAAACAAGGTTAACACCAATTATTTATATACAAATTAGGCCCAACACTGTTTGAATTAGATTTTTTAATACTGTCAAATATTTGCTTACCCTAATGGGTACAGACAGCTGGACATAATGCAGGCGAAATGATGCTATGTACAGTGTCACAACGGTGCGAGTTCAAATCCCGCTGATCATGAGGGTAAGCAAAAAAGTTGACAGTATTAAAATCTAATTCTATCTGCGTTGGGCTTCATTTGTAGATGTATATATAGACAATAGATACCAGCACTTTGACAAAAAATATTAAGAAATAAATTACCTTTTCAATATTTTTCAATAGCTTTCTTTGTTTCTAACAGGAATATATATCGATCATTATACTACTAAATCAGAACGTAAGAATACAAATATATTTAGTATAAAGATTCTTACCGTATTGTTTCGCCGGTGTTTGACTCTAGTAAATGGACACGAATGTTTAAATAAGATGAATTTAGAAAAACATGTCAAATTTCATAAAATATGACTTTGTTTACATAATCCTGTATGTATCTTAATTACTTCTTTATTCTGGAGATTTTCTGAATGCTGATAACATTCAGTGAGTTTGTGGTCTTATCAAATTAATTTCACTTTCGTTCGACAAGTTCGTTTGATAATGTCATGTATTGATTTCTGTGGGGTGTAATTATCAAAATTTAATAAATCAAAATAGAACTGTTTGGAATAAAAGTAGCAATAAATTTAATGATGAATGTCATCTGAAATTATTTATAGCTGTTGTTACAGTACTATCGTCTACAGTGTACATTTTGAATGTCTTAAATTCCACAATGTTTGTTCCCTTCAACTGCATAACTGCGCGCAAGGTATTTACGTTAACTTTTAAACATATGCATGCCACCACCGAAGTCGCGGGTTCGAGCTTTACTGATCAGTTTCAGGATTGCTAGATTTTCTGCCGAGCGGTTTTCATCCTCGCCTAAAAAGAGATTGGATGCAACAGACCGAAACACAAACAAAACGTTTAATTCCTAGTAAGTTGTCGTCTTCCAGAAGATGTAATTTAAATATGATATCACTGTACGGCAAGTAACCCAGGACAGAACAGACATACCACCATAGTCCAGTGCAGATAATCCAATTACCGAAGAGAAATACAACCAATCGACCAATCACTGGAGACAAACCAACACGAACCCAATCCTGAGAATACATAAATAACCCAGTTACATAAATCAACACACAACTAATCAATCACTCGTTGTTTTGTTGCTCTTATGACTCTATGCGCACGATGTGGCCTTTTCTATTGTTTTTTTTCTGTTACTTTATGCGCATGCATTTCCTTTTTTTAGTTTTTGTTCACTCAGATTGTGTCTTTATGTGTACGATGTTGGCATTTTATTGTTGTTTTTAATCTTTCATGTCTTTAAGCGCACAATGTTGGCTTTAGTGTTGCTTTTATTCTGATGAAGCGCCTCTTAACGTAACGTCATTTCAGCTTTTGTTTTATGAGCAAGCGCACATTAAAGGAGGGTCATTTTCTCTTTTGAGTCTATGTGCACAATAAATCCATTTTATACATCCATCGTATTTAAAGTCGCAAGCATACAACGATTTGCTAATTAATATTTTCCTCAGAGACTATATTTCTAATATTTATATTGAACTATTTTTGTTATAAGATCACTTGACGACAAATGAAGAACGACTAGACATGGAAAACCCAGAGTAAATTTGATTAAAAAAATGTATGATGTACTCTAAAAATTCTTTGACACATTATAAAGAAAAAAAATCTAAAATCTCTTATTAAATTTTACAAACTGGTGTGAGTTTAAAGTGTGTCTGAAGTTGTAATAAATCGGTAAAAATGGAAAACAAATACAAGTATCTTTGTTGCTCAAAAGACGGATACAGCTCGTTTTGATCCAAAACTAAAAAGTACTAGTTATGGACACTTTCTTTATTCGTTAAAGGTCTCAAAACCAAAACGATATTTATCGGACACCTAAATTCCCCAACAACGTGCGGTACGTCCCTTTTATGTCTTTAGGCGCGCGATGTTCGCTTTTTAGTGTTGTTTTTATTCTTTTATTTCTGTTTGCGCACAAAATATTGGATTTTGTCTGTTGCTATTGTTTAATCTTACTCTTAATGCTAACATGTTGTCTTCTCCTATTGAGAAAACAATTCTAAGTTCCAAAACTTGTGTCTGATCCCTTTTTGTTTTTAACAATAAAATACATTTATTGTTTGTATAGCCCTTATATTTTATTCGCAAGATGTTGGCGTTTAATGTCTTAATGGTTGACGTATGTATTCTTACGATGTGGTTTTTTTTTTTTCTTATTTTTATCTGAGCACGTGTTGCCTGTGAATATTGGTTTTGCTTTTATGCTTCTTTATGCGGACAATGTTGTATATTTCATTTTTCTAAATTTCGTATATTTCTTGATGATGCCTGCTCACTACTGATTGTATTCCTTTGTCCGATTTGCCAAGATAATTCTTTTTTAGTTTTTGGTCTTAAATTCTTATAGATACTGTTGTGTGTGTGCACATGTGCTTAATGCTAACAATGTTACATTTGTATTGATTATTTCCTTACCTAGAATGTTGTCAAATTTTCCTGTATTATTCCATGTATGAGTCTTAAAAAGACACAAACTGGAAGTATTTCCTTGCTATTTAGTACAGTAGCATTGTAACCTTGGTAACACAAGACACATAAAAAAGACAATTAGTAAAATGAACTAAACTAAAATCCGGATGTGAGTCCAGGTGCTCCTGAATGGTAAGCTAGTCCTGCACCACATTTGGTCCTCAGTTTAATCAATCGTATCTGTCAATTTAAAACATTAGTCATAGGGAGTAGTCATTATCCGATAAAAAGAAGAGAATTCCAAAAGGGCTTACAAACTGAAAAAATCAATGGTCATTTGTGACACAGATATTCCGAAACGGTCAAATAAGTCATGATGGCGACAGTAAAATTCTCTAAAGTGATTACGTCAATCTTGCTATTGTAAATCCCTGGTTAAGGAGCTTTTCTGTTAACAGACTTACTGTATCAAGGAAATCAAGGAAATCTGTATATGAAATACCGGATATTGAGTACCTGATCAATTGAGAGATGTATACTCCTAAAGCAGGCGCTAGTGAAATGTACGCATGCAAACATGGAAAATTCACAATTGAAAAAAATGTGGTGTCCTTCAAGTTCAATGAAGTGACGCGATAAACATACTAGTCACTAAATTTTGTTTGGATTATTCAACAAAACCGAGTCATCTTTATAGAGAAACGTTAAACTGAAGGAGAGGGCTAACATGGCATCTTTGGTTTTAAAAAGCAGTTGTATAAACTCCTCATACGTTTGAGAAACAAGTCGACAAGAAGGGGAGCACAGCTGGTATCCACTGGAATGCCGACGTTCTGTTGAAAACACGTCTAACAAACATAAGAATTATGTTGTGCACACACAATCAAAGCAAAAGTGTTTCATAGCAAAAACGGTGTATAATGATACTCCTGTTTGAAATACTAGACGTACGTCCTCTGGAGAAAGAGAGTGTCGGTCTCCGCACGTAAAAACTATGTTGTAGCGATTTCACCCGATTATATACATCTTGTTTGTGAGCAAACTAACATATGCATATTGTTGTTAAATTTAATTAACTTAAATACATTTACAAATAAAAAACTGTTTATCCATGTCGTTTACTTACAACACATGAAAAGCTAGGAATATATATATATATATATATATACAAACGTCTATGACAACCATATAATATATCTATCCAGCGGATTTCTGAAACATCAGAAATACAGGGTTAATATCAAATATTTATATATACGTCTACAAATTAAGCCCAACACTGTTTGAATTAGATTTTTAACACTGTCACATTTTTGCTTTCCCTCAGCGGGATTCGAACTCACACCGTTGTGACACTGTGGCACCAATTCGCCTGCACTATGTCCAGCGGTCTAGACCCCTCGGCCAAATCCGCTATATAAAAAATATAGCTTCATTAACCGGGGTGAATCGTAGAATAGACATAGTACATGTGTACTAGCGTGTGACGATGGAATTTTCGTAACCAATACGTATTAATCTGACAGTAATCTAATTCAGCATTTTTGTATATATTATATAGGATGACAAAGTTACTCGTCATACAGTCACAGTAAGTAAATTATATACAAACGTCTATGTATTGTGACAACCATATAATATACCTATCCAGCGGATTTCTGAAACATCAGAAATACAGGGTTAATATCAAATATTTATATATACGTCTACAAATTAAGCCCAACACTGTTTGAATTAGATTTTTAACACTGTCAAATTTTTGCTTTCCCTCAGCGGGATTCGAACTCACACCGTTGTGACACTGTGGCACCAATTATGTCTATGTCTACGATTCACCCCGGTTAATGAAGCTATATTTTTTATATAGCGGATTTGGCCGAGGGGTCTAGACCGCTGGACATAGTGCAGGCGAATTGGTGCCACAGTGTCACAACGGTGTGAGTTCGAATCCCGCTGAGGGAAAGCAAAAATTTGACAGTGTTAAAAATCTAATTCAAACAGTGTTGGGCTTAATTTGTAGACGTATATATATATATATATATATATATACAATGGTTTAGAATGATTAGCGGTTCAACGAAAAAAAAATAAATAAAAACCATGCACATTCGGTAAATGCATAAACATTTGATATACTGATGTATGATATAAACAGTTTCAGATTGCACTGTTGCCTTACATTTTCTGAAACCATTATAAAACTGCTTTGAATTCTTGGATTTGAAAAAAAAATACAACCACATATTCACTGCACATTCCTTCTATAAATATTGTCTTCCGAAATAGATGTAATGACTAATTGCTTTAGCCCGGTATTTTGAATATTGAAAGCATCACCTATAACCTATCTGAACCGGAAGAAGATAGGGAAGACCCGTGACTTGATCTAGCAGAGTTTCTTAATCCTCCATTTCGGGTATAGAACATTCGTGTCTGATCCTGATACAGTTTCATGTTGCACCATGAGAAGTACTTAATGCTATCAATGAAGTTTATCCGTCTGTTAAATTCTATGGTCTTTAGTTTTGTAGCTGTCGTTGGCTTTGATAAGCGGGACAATAAATTCTCCCCTCCCGGAACATATGAACGTGGTCTAAAACTATAAACTGGCGTAGAAGTGTGTGTCTCAATTCCGGTGTTAGGTCGGGATTGTCTCAGTGGTTTTGGTTCTCTCCATGATGGAAATTTCATCCCCATTGTGTCTGCTGGCGCTACCGTTATCTACAAAAAGCGAAAATTTTAAATTATTGTAATTTATGGTTAAGGTTGTGTGTGACTTGTTGTTCACAAAGCTGTACAGCATGTATGTTGAAAAGACTTGTTTACTATATTTATAATCCCTCTCTCGGGCATTCAGAACTGTGACCCCTTCCTCGAACGCTTGTTTAGACTTTGATAGGAGCGTGGGACTAAAAAGAGTTATTGGAATTTAACCTGACTCTGTAGAATTATTGTATTATGCTTTCCGTAAAATCAAGTGATTTACCGGTAAAATTTGTTGTATACCGTCTGCAAGTCACTGGTATCTTGTGGCCTTAAAATTTGGTACCAATCCCGGATTTGTTCGTAAATTTTATAAAATAAACATTCAGATATAATGTGGTTAAGATGATACTCATGAGTATGTATGATTGTACATTGTTTCGATTATACATTTATTTCGCTGATAATTCATAACATGATATTCTCGTGTGATATGTATGTTGAAAGAAATCGGTTAATCAATGGATTATTTGATGCAAAATTGTTGTCTTTCCTTACTAAAATCCGTACTTGGTTTTATGTTGTCTTTCCTTACTTAAATAGGTACTTGGTTATTTGTTCTTTCATGTAAGCTTAGATGTACATCATGTATTCTGATTCAAATGATCTTAGCCTAATGGTAGGAACACGAATAAAAATATTAAATTTCAATTAAGGCCAACATTTTTTATTATTTGTTTTACGGGATTTTTTTCAAACAAATTGAATCGGGGAGGGGGGGGCTAAATAAAAATAAAAATAAAATCCACTTTTTGGTAGAGTCGACAAAAAAAATTAAAATAAAATTTAAAATCGGTCAGCATATTTTTATTTTTTATTTTTGAGAAATTTTATTGCTATGATCACAAATATTATTGACATAAGTTCAGTTAACATCCATTGTTAAAATATCATTTTATATCATATATAAAGGAATAAATCTAAATGATTTTTTTTATTATGAAGTTCTTGTATACATCATAATATTTCTAACAATTTTTTATGAACATGTCATGTTTATCTGAGCAAAATTTTCAAAGAAAATAGATAAACTAACATAACATTAAACCCAGAAATAATTCTTCTGTTCAGCACACTTCCACTTGGACAAAGTTGTGCTGATCAAAATTGCTTCATGGGGCACCCATCTACAGAACTTTTTATGATGTCAATAATTACTATACATCTGTATTCTTTCAAGTGCAGCTCATATGTTTATCAAAGAAAATTGGTAAAATACAATACAATTTGAAAGAACTGACATTTGAAACCAATTAAAAGTGTTTTTTTTATCAAACAAATTACGATTTTTCATTATGGACCGTTGTACTTTACTTTTCTTCGTTGTTCACTTCCGGTAATTAGTCACATCCGGTTAATAAACAAATGGCGCGTAATCCAGTTGAAAGACGTTTACAAATCCTTTGAAAAAATGTTAAATACGCATATTGTTTGCTGTTTTTATTGGAATTACACATTTACTGATAAATTGGTAGTCTGGGTGAATTTTTTGGACCAGATCATATGCAAGTATCTACTTTGAACAATCGGGCGACTTTAGGGAAATAACAGGGCGACATCGACTTCGCTTTTGAGGCGCCGTAGGGCGACTTCAGGTCCCAGTAGGGCGAAAAACACTTCGCCTAGTGTGGTGAGCCCTGAATAGTTCTCTGACAGATCGTGGGTAATTATATTTTTTCAAGGGAGGGAATTCATCAAGTCGGCGGAGAGAAGAAAAATAAAAGAAAATTTTGCTTCTTTTATTTTTATTTCATTTCGCCAGAAAATATAGTCGGCGCTCCCGTAAATCAAAAAATATAAATATTATTTTAACCTAATGTGTTAGTTCTATACATATCACACGTCTCAGTCAACGCTTAAAAGATTCCAAATAAAATGTATTTCAAATCAAAGAAAGTACAGTGGTATTCAGAGAGGTCTGTCTGTCACTATTAAAAGTATTGTGGTATTCTGAGGAAATAACGGTTATTAAGGGGTGTGTCTGTCACTATTAAAAGTATTGTGGTATTCAGAGGTAATATACGGTTATTAAGGGGTGTGTCTGTCACTATTAAAAGTACAGTGGTATTCAGAGGTAATATACGGTTATTAAGGGGTGTGTCTGTCACTATTAAAAGTATTGTGGTATTCAGAGGTAATATACGGTTATTGAGGGGTGTGTCTGTCACTATTAAGAGTATTGTGGTATTCAGAGGTAATATACGGTTATTAAGGGTGTGTCTGTCACTATTAAGAGTATTGTGGTATTCAGAGGTAATATACGGTTATTAAGGGGTGTGTCTGTCACTATTAAGGGTGTGTGTCTGTCACTATTAAGGGGTGTGTCTGTCAATATTAAGGGGTGTGTCTGTCACTATTAAGGGGTGTGTCTGTCACTATTAAGGGGTGTGTCTGTCACTATTAAGGGGTGTGTCTGTCACTATTAAGAGTTTTGTGGTATTCAGAGGTAATAACGGTTATTAAGGGGTGTGTCTGTCACTATTAAGGGGTGTGTCTGTCACTATTAAGAGTTTTGTGGTATTCAGAGGTAATAACGGTTATTAAGGGGTGTGTCTGTCACTATTAAGGGGTGTGTCACTATTAAGAGTTTCGTAATATTACTTACATAGGATTTACACGACTTTTTCTTTAATATTAAGAAGTAATCCTCAAAGAATATAATACAATTGATTTTATATTACATACGTCAAACGTCTTGTTTTGGCAGACAAATTAAAGCTTAAATTTTAAAGACTTTTTATTCGATGTTCATACATTATAAATCTTAATTGGCAATCTACACTATGTGGTATTAAAGTAATGGTTTGGGCAGGAATATCTTAGCACAATAGTTTTTTAATGTTTTTATAAGCGCAAATAACACTATAAGGAAAACTGGCGAGGTTCTTAAGGGTGAATTGAAAGGATTCTTTTTTCTTAAAATAATAATGTAATTTGTAATGATAACTTACTTATTAGCATAAACGAAAATATTAAATTTTAAAAATTTGGCAAGCATGTTGTTTAAAAATCCACTACATTGCAGTTTTATTAGTAATGGAATTTCAATTTTCCATTCTCTCGAGTCAAGGGTTCAGAGTTCGCCTTCACTCTATCATCAAGAGCAAACACGGACTCAGAACCCTTGACTTCGGAAGATACAACTTCCTAAACAGATGTTATTGACTTCTAAAGAAGAACATAACAAAGCTGTTAAATATATGGCTTAGTAAATATTTTGTATACTTTACAGTTTTTGCTTTGCAGCATTGGTAGACGTTGGGTAACTCTAATGCTGCTATTTCCTATTTTGTATTAACCGTGTATTAATGTTGTTTAGGTAGCATGAATTTGGTATTTAGTAGAACCCATTCAACCTTTAGACATTAACAACTCAAACCTGTTGTTTGATAATAACTACGTGAGCAGGTTTTCAGACGTTGTAAACACGGCTTTTTGTTTTATATATTTTACTCAAAAAGAATTATAATATAGATCGTACAATTCCAGTTCATTACGATTTTTTTCTTCCATATCTAATCGTGTCAAGTGTACCACAAATATAGATGCTGTAATGTCATTAGACTATGTATTATGATACATTGTATTTACAGATATCAAGATTCTTGAGATTCTTGACCTTTTTCATTCATATACCGAAATACCTGTTTATTACATAAGTAATCTTTTTTATTATTTTCAATAGCGACAGTGTATTCATTTCATTGTATAATATGTGGAAATCTAACATTTCTATTTTGCTTTATCTCTTTCCGTTTGTTGTACATGAAATGTAGATGAAACAATTCGATGTTGTATACTAGCTGTCGTTTTTTATAGCATATTTATACGCTTACTTGTTTTCGATCCCTTGTCGTTTCTCCGGCAATGATACAGTTTCCGCAAAAAGGGAGTTAACTCAAATTTTATTTTGCGTCTAAGCAGAAAAAAACTAGTATTGTCATTCAAAAAAAACGTTGACATTTCTCAAATGTTTTTAGTTTTATTGTTATTTTTTTTTTACAGTTTTTACGTATTGTATCCGTTAGGAGGGCAGTTATACTTTCAATTTGTATAAATAAGCGTGTACTAACAAACGTTTATTTTCACGCTTTTAATATGCCACAAAGACACCTCTGCAGAAAACACTGTAAACCCCCAAGCTTGTGTGTAAGGTTACATTTCAACAAAATTCAAATTTGTTTATGAAAAACCTTCAGATTTTTCTTTTCAAATTTAATGGTGGTTTGAGAAAAACAGTATATAAAACAAACGCAATAAAAAATGATGATGATGATGTTTGATTCCAAAAAAAAAAAGACCACGGGGATTTTTGTCCTTAATTTAGTAATACTCAATGCCGTGTTTTAAATAATCTTTATTCAGATTTGTGAAAAAAAATTTTGCAGGGAAACCGCTACTGAAATAGCCAGAAATATGTTTAAACAAATAGACAGATATTTTAAATGTAGTGAAAAACATTTCACAAATTTTAAATAGTAAAGCATAGATACGAACAAATCATTTCACATGTCTTGGAAGCATTCATTAACGAGTTTGTTGTGAAAATTGACATGCGTAATGTTTGTGCTCAATATAATGTGCATAGCTGGTAGTTTTATACAAATTCTGTATCTTCCTCTTCAACAGTTATAAAAACGACACGTATTTCAGAGTTATTAAATACACAGAAACACATTATGAATGCGACATCTTTAAAAGAAATACTTTATATTAAACAAAACCGTTAAATGATACTTACGCGACTGGGTTTACTAGGTGTAGGACTCTTCCGTGTAACATCTACTGACTTAGTCGTAGCAGTAGAAGCACTCCCAGGGCTGTTAGTTCTCCAGCTCATGGAAAGAGAACTTGCTGACGAACTCGTTGGCATTTTTTTTTTCAGTTCTGAACAAAGTATAGTTTTTATTAAAATTCCATATTTCACATGCAATATTATATGTTTTGGCTGTAATTAAGAATCCGTCAACACAATTTCAAACAACTTGATCAAACTAGTGACTCGACGACCAAATACAATTAAAACATGTATATTGTAAAGCCAATCAGATTAGAGTAATTATTAACAGATTAACGTCTATAATTTTCTCAGTGTTGAGACGCTTTAAAAATTTTAATACGGTGTTAGATTTGATTGTGTTGTAAAGTACCTTGATATTGTGTATTTGCTTTATAAAATAAACAAAATTTATAAAGTTTCATCGGCTTACACAAGTATTTACCCGTCATAAGAAACACACACTATGGACGAATAGCCACATATTGTTAAGGGTTATATTATTTGTCCGGTTAAAACGTTTGCTTCAGTTGGTATAGGATAACAATGGTACAGTCAACATAATATATTAAACACGGCAAAAAAGCGAAAACGTGTCAAAAAGTATCTAAACAAAATGACTTTCAAGTGTACCAATAACTGACATAATGACTCACATGACAACCACGCACGCACACACTCCCTCACTCCCTCACACACACACACACTCACACTCATACTCACACACACACACCCACCCACACACAAACACCCTCAAACACTCACACACACACACACACAGAGAGAGAGAGAGAGAGAGAGAGAGAGAGAGATGTTCCAAAAGGTCCATCGGTGTTGATGCAGTTTGTAGTTCTTCACTCAATTAAACCGTTCCCGAATGAAAATTGCACCTTTATTATATTGTTTTTGAACGTACATGAAATATTGATCCGGGCATTTGAGATAACCTATAGATACGTTTTTTACTACCAAATTGGTTATGAATTTCCCATGTTGGGGGTTCAAAGTACCATGCATGATACTGTGGTATTTAGATGAACTATGTTAATGCAATGGTGTGTTCTGGTGAGTGCCTTTGAGGCGTGGTATATACCACGGCACTTTAAAGTTTTAACAATAAACTTAGAGACAACGAAGGTGATGCTATATTCCGAATGGAAGAGATTTAATTTCCCATGGAGAGAGATTTTTTGGCACTTTTTGTATGAAAATGATGAAATATATAACAGTAAAAGTAAAATGGGTTCTATTTATAGCAGTGAAAGTCAAATGTTTATGAAGGAGGTTCAAAATACCATGCAGGTACTTTTGGGGTTTGAAATGAGCAATGCCACAGGGTGGTTCAAAATACCTTTGCCTTTTTTGTTTTTAAAAATGATAAAGAATGTTACTGTATGTGTACTATATAAATGCACTTTTAAATGACTAAGTGTGTTGTATTCTAAGAAACACGCCATTTAACTTGAAGGGGGGGGGCTTAGTTTTTTGTTTTGGTCAGAAAAATATGTATTTTTTGAAGGCGTCGCGACAGAATATTTTTTTTCATTATTAGAATTATTTTATATAGCAGAAATCAAGAATATTTTTTTCTTACCCTCTGCTTCCAAAATTTTTTTCATCAAAAATCATTTTCAAACATTGTTTTTGGGTAAAAACCAATCGCCCCCCCCCCCCCGTGCAAGTTAAATGGTCGGTCCCTAAGGTCAGTGGGGTCAATGAAGTGATTCACAAGTACATACAACTTTTTTTGGATGTGTGTCTTTGACTTAATCCAGATTTGACCTCAATCCTTTACGTTCTTGTTAACCATTCGGGTTAATTAAATTTTACAGTTAATTTAAATAATGACTATATAAATAAAACTATGTGATGATTAGTGGTCTATAGTGCTGTACATAATGTAAGGTTGTTATAGCATCACTGATTACTCTTCCGGAGCAGGCGAATGGATGACACAGCAACACTTCCTACCCTTCCGGAGCAGGCGAATGGATGACACAGCAACACTTCCTACCCTTTCGGAGCAGGCGAATGAATGACACAGCAACACTTCCTACCCTTCCGGAGCAGGCGAATGAATGACACAGCAACACTTCCTACCCTTCCGGAGCAGGCGAATGGATGACACAGCAACACTTCCTACCCTTCCGGAGCAGGCGAATGAATGACACAGCAACACTTCCTACCCTTTCGGAGCAGGCGAATGGATGACACAGCAACACTTCCTACCCTTCCGGAGCAGGCGAATGGATGACACAGCAACACTTCCTACCCTTCCGGAGCAGGCGAATGAATGACACAGCAACACTTCCTACCCTTCCGGAGCAGGCGAATGGATGACACAGCAACACTTCTTACCCTTCCGGAGCAGGCGAATGAATGACAAAGCAACACTGCCTACCCTTCCGGAGCAGGCGAATGAATGACACAGCAACACTTCCTACCCTTCCGGAGCAGGCAAATGGATGACACAGCAACACTTCCTACCCTTCCGGAGCAGGCGAATAGATGACAAAGCAACACTTCCTACCCTTCCGGAGCAGGCGAATGAATGACAAAGCAACACTTCCTACCCTTCCGGAGCAGGCGAATGGATGACACAGCAACACTGCCTACCCTTCCGGAGCAGGCGAATGAATGACAAAGCAACACTTCCTACCCTTCCGGAGCAGGCGAATGGATGACACAGCAACACTTCCTACCCTTCCGGAGCAGGCGAATGGATGACACAGCAACACTTCCTACCCTTCCGGAGCAGGCGAATAGATGACACAGCAACACTTCCTACCCTTCCGGAGCAGGCGAATGGATGACACAGCAACACTTCCTACCCTTCCGGAGCAGGCGAATGGATGACACAGCAACACTTCCTACCCTTCCGGAGCAGGCGAATGAATGACACAGCAACACTTCCTACCCTTCCGGAGCAGGCGAATGGATGACACAGCAACACTTCCTACCCTTCCGGAGCAGGCGAATGAATGACACAGCAACACTTCCTACCCTTCCGGAGCAGGCGAATGGATGACACAGCAACACTTCCTACCCTTCCGGAGCAGGCGAATGAATGACAAAGCAACACTGCCTACCCTTCCTTAGCAGTCCTAAAAACTTATTCGTAAAATGCCTTAAATTTAACAATCCCCTTTTTCAGGGTATAAATTATGATGAGAATCCATGGAAACACTTAGAAACCAAGAAAGCATTGAATAATAAAATCATTAACTGTTCAGTTCTTTTTATGGTTTTATAACATTATATATATACGTTTACTTCTTGACAGTGGCTGGGACTTCCAGGTACATATGTAACATTTTGATAGCTGATTTGTAATGTAACATTTTCATAGCTAATTGGTACACATGTAATGTAACATTTTAATAGCTTGTACACATGTAATAAAACATTTTCATAGCTAATTGGTACACATGTAATGTAACATTTTGATAGTTGATTTTTTGTTAGGTTTCAGGTGGGAACATAATAAGTGAGGCCACGTTTTTCATAAAGAACGACACATTTTAAGTTAAGAGTTAAAAAAAACGTCCACAATTATTTTGAGTTGTCCTTTACTCAGGAATACGGCAGTCTGATTATACAAAAAATATTTTTGCGCTTTATTTGGCGTGGTGAGCCGGATGACACACTCTAGTAGCCACTGCCTTCGCAATGCCAACGTGCAATGTTTGTCCAAATGTAGCTTTTGTAAGATCTAGTTGGTAATAGAAGATTTCCACAAGAATAATGTAGAAGCAGATGATTATATAGGAATTTTTATCAAATTCAACAAGCAACTGCTGTTGATAAAAATTAAAATAATAATTCCAACCATTGACATTCTCTCCATGTGGCTCTACTTCTGATTCCAACCCTAGACCGTCTCTCCATGTGGCTCTACTTATGATTCCAACCCTAGACCGTCTCTCCATTTGGCTCTACTCCTGATTCCAACCCTAGACCGTCTGTCCATATCCCTTTCCTGATTACAACCACTACCTAAGGACCAACTCATTGTGGTTGTCTGTATTTTGCACTTAAAATTTTGCAATTACAAAATTTTAACAAAAGTCGTCAGAGAAAAAAGAAAAAATGAAAACGTTAGGATGAATATTTACGCTTAACAAAAATCAAGAAAGACCATTTAAAAAATACTGAACACATCAGATCTCTCTTGATTTATCTTATGCAACTACAACATATTTCAGGTTTAGATATATGGTGTTGAGTAAACACCGAAGTAATCAGAAATGCCAGACAACACGAAAGAAACAACATAACCACAATACTAGTAAGAGTGTTAGATTGCCAATGTTTACTTATAGAAAATATTTTTTCTTGGTTTTGCAACTTTATATTAAGATCAATTTCTTTTTCTTTCAAGTTTCTTAACATTTTCTTTGATAGCTGTACTTCTTGGTTAATATCTACCAGTTTCTTTTGTGAATGTTCTATTGACTTATTTAATTTTTCTAAAGTTTTCTTTCTTTCCTCGATATCATTTCCTAATGATTCAAGTAAATTTGTTTGTATTTGACAACATATTGCTTCCATCTGTTTGTTAACTTCTGTGGTTATATGAATATTGTTTTGACCAACTTTGTTGTAAAAAAATTGCAAAGCATTTTCTGAACCAAGAATTTCTTTTGTGTAACCTCCTCGTTTTGCATATAAAAGTGCTTTATTTGTATAGTGTATTGCATTCTCAAAGTTATTTTCTAAACCAAAGAGTCTAGCCCTTGCTGTGTAATAAGCCCACTTCCATCTAGTTTCCATTCTACTCCAGTTCTCCTTTTGTTTTATACACTTCAGCAGGGATATGGCTTTACGCTTATCTCCATCTGTAACCTCAGCGTCTAGATATATTCCAAAGATTCCAACACTAAGATAGAGGTGTGAAAGTTTTAGAAGAACCATTCGTCGGAAGTCATTGTACACCATTTCTTCGCACTCGGCTTCACGTGAAAAATGTTCAATTGCTCTACTTCCAATGTTGGAGAGTAGACGCTTCAGGTCCGCGGTTAATTTACCTCCATATTTTTCATACAGCATATTATACTGAATGTACAATACAGTTCCGGTCTCCCGACATGCATAGAGTAAGTCGAATTTTGTAATTGCATCATCGATGTACTGCAAGGCAATATCAAGTTTATTTTTATCTGCCATTAATACTGCAGATCCATATCTCGCTAAACGCATCATTTCCGGTAGGTTTTCTTCCGACATGTATGGTTTTAAACTCTCGATAGTTTTGAAAACGTCAGTGTCTACTAGCTTTTTATCGTAAATCACTCTGCGATACTCACACCACGCATCTAGAGCAAAAAAGAAAATGTCTGCTGCTTTGTATCTTTTACTTTCAGTACCTGACTTGGAAATGTTTTCCCAGTTTGTTTTAGCCTTTAGAAATTCCTTTTCGAACGTGTTATGGTCGCCTGTATGAGTTAATCTTTTTAAATAGTGTCTGTATCTAACAAGCGTTTGACGAAATCTGCTAAAAAACTCAGCTTTACGTTGTACTGGAATGAATTTATTTGTGCTTTCTCGTAATAGTTCTGCTAAGAAACCGTACCCGTTTGATTTCAGCGCCTCGTATAGAATATCCAGCGTTATTTTATCCGACTTGGCAACCATAAACATAAACATACGAGCCCTGTCGGGTCGGCTATTAATGTGTACGATTTCCTTACAGACATCTTGATCGACTGCACCGACCCCATATAGAAAATCAACAACATAATAAGGATCTAAGTCTTTCACAAAATCACAGTGAACCTGTCGCAGAACTACTTTCTTTATCTCCTCCATGCTGTATGTAATATTTATTTAAACAGGAAGTAGAAAATTTCCAAACACAATATCATAAAATAAGTGTGACCATTATTGTGTATTATATATCGATCGTATTTTACGTATTAGTACTATTTATAATTAACTAAAACTCTTTTAAATGTACTTGAATGTGTTCAAAAGTCATAGGGGTGTTTTTGTCGGAAACGAATCAAGGGAAATAACTACATGTGCGGCTCGAAATACTCCGAGAAAACTGTGTCTAATTCTTTCTTTAAAATGTTTCATTCTTTAAAAATTTTCTGCCGTTTAAACTTTTTATTTAGGACATACTGGCTTTAAGAATTCTTTGCCGCCCAAAACTTTTGTTAAAGACTTAGCTGGCTGTGTCTTTCATATCTTTAGTAATTTTATCATGTTTATATAATAGGCGGTCCAGTAGTATTAAGTGTTATGCGACCATCCATCTAAAATTTCGTTATTACAATTATATTTCAATAGTAACGAAAGTGGGTAATATTTTGTTAAATTACGGTACGAATGTCCAATGATCTCCAATATGTCCACAGTAGAATTCATACAATATTCTATGTCGGTTGTCGAGTTTGCGCTTAAACCTTCTTACGGTATCAAACACGTAGATGATTCTTTATTTAACCGTAATGATTGATGAAAAACTAATAACAGAACAAGAAAATTTTTGATACAGAACATCATTTCCCGCCAATTTATGCTGCATTCTGCACATGTAATCTTGTTGTCATGTATTAAATCATAGATATACTCGAGTTAAAACTAATGTTCATGTGGTACACTGAAATTAATTATTATTACAAGATGTATAATAAAATGTATGTATTGCATTTTACAAAAGTTGGCATGCTTCGAAAATGTATACACAAAATAGCCTTTTATTCATGTTTAATTTTTTCAAGCTACGCTTATCGATAGCGCTATCATCGAAAGACATAGCACCAGCATAAAAAATCTCCCTCTTTTATTAAACATCTGTAAATAGAATAGCAAAAATATGTACTATTTCGTGCAAATTTTATATAACCCAAGCATTTTTGCAGTCCAAGTCATATTTTATATTGATTTTTCACTCAACTTCAATTATTAACATTTTTTTCTCTACGTTGGATCATACATTGCGGATTCCCAAGACTTAGAATGTAGAACCGTATTATTTAAGGGCGGGAGAAATACAATGCAAATACAAATACACTGAATATGTTTATTGACCAAATTAATGCACCTGTAAGGCAATGATGTACTACAATTATCATTGTCAAATTGTTCAAAAGAGAAAAAAAATCTAGTTTCTAAGATTACATATATAACATAGACTGTTGTGTATATATTGTCTCACGTTTATTATCAACCTGCAATTAACACCAGAGGACAGTGCCTATAAAGAATTATCCAAATTGTATTTTGTAGAACGATCATGACACCAAAGGACAGTGCCAATAGGAGCTCACCTACACGTGTCTATTGCAGAATGTACAAATTTTAATTAAGTACATTACACGTATAAAAGTGTCAGAAAGATGTTATGTAAATATTCACAAACTGACAAGAGGATTTTAGGGTTTTTACCATTTATTATAAAAAAAAGTGTTCATTAAATCACTCAGAATTTCAAAAGTAAGAGCATTTACTCTGTATATGCATTACATGTATTATATATACATATCACGTGGTACATATTAACAGAAAATGAGCTCCATCTTTTATCTGACCCAAGAAACAATTATTACAAATACGATTTTGTTGAAGGGCATACCAAATACCTTCCTGAATCTATTTTCAACTTTATAGAGGGAATATACGTAAATTGCGTAAATTTTCTCTTTTGCTCAAAGTTTTCTATAATTAAATAATATCTTTCTAAGCCAAAATTTGTTTCCGCAAAATTTTATGCTTTCCGTTCTTGAACTTGTTCAATTTGCTTTCCATACTTCAATATAATTTTTAGGTTACATTTAGATTTGTATGCAGAAGATTTTAATGGTAAATAATCCATGCCATGATAGCTTGTGGCATCGTGTATTTTTTTTAACATTTGAAGTGGTAATAATGAATCCAGATTTTCAAAACTGTGTCACTATTGTAATATCTGATTAACAATATCAATATGTAATGGACAACGTCATAGTACAGATTCAACTGCAAAGTGATGAACACTAAACATTTGAGAAATTATATGTGAAACTTTCATAAACTATCAGTAAATAAATTGTATCAAGTGATATGTTCCTATTTCTATATTTAGAAGCAGAACAGACCTGGAGTGTTAAAATGAAGGCATAGTTCGAATCCCCAAAGGAGGATCTGTTTAATAGTACATGTATTATTAAAACAATGTGAGGAAGTTTTATTATCTGGATTATACGTTAGAAAATCTGTTTCAGCTAAAAAAATGCCCTCAAACCCTTTTGGTATAAATTTTTCTGAGCAAAGAACGTTAATTCCTGGATATTTATAACAAAATAAACATTCATATTCATTATTGTGATCAATAATTTTGGAGAAGTGTCTGCATGCTAGGTTCCAGATCAAAACTTCAATATTGTTCATATAAATTCTAAGCACCAGTCATTACAAAATTGTTATAACTAATTAATTTTGTCCTGCATTCCTTGACTAGTTGAAGAAGACATCACTTTCAGCATACTATTTTGTCGTCAATAATGATATGATATGTACTAAGTCTGTAGATAACCTAAGTCCTACCTTATTCAACATTTATATGAATGACCTTACAGAATATTTTAATAATTCTTGTGACCCAGTATTTTTAAATTCAAATAAATTAAATGCATTGATGTATGCAGATGATGTAGTATTACTATCAACAACAGAAAAGGGTTTACAAAAGTGTGTCGACTCTTTACAATTATTCTCCCAAGATTGGAAAATGAACATCAATATAAGAAAAACTAAAGTAATGATATTCAACAAATCAGGCCGTAAGAGCAATGTACAAATAAGATATAATGAAGAATTACTAGAAAATGTCCAAGAATACAAGTATTTAGGCATTGTTTTCTCGTCCTCTGGTTCATTTACCACTGCGAAAAAGGAACTTTATAAAAAAGGTTTCAAAGCACTTTTTAAACTAAGAAAAAATTTTTCAAACATTACTCCAAATCCTAAAGTTATGCTCCACATTTTTGACCACACGATTAAGCCTATAGCTCTCTATGGCTCAGAAGTCTGGGGCACCTTTTCCTCATTAAAATTTCAAAATAATGCAGAAAAATATATAAAAAAGGAGATAGATTCAAATATCCTAGAAAAATTACATACTCAATTTTGTAAATTTATTCTTGGTGTGAGAACCAGGTCCTCTAACAATGCTTGTAGAGGAGAACTAGGAAGTATGCCTATTCTATTCTCTATATTAATAAATTTAATTAAATATTGGTGTCATATAGTTAAACTAGAAAATGCTCCTACCACCTTACTAAATGCATTTAAACTTAGCGAAGAAATGTCAAATAAGAACAAAGAATCTTGGGTAGGAAGTATAAAAGAAATATTGAAATTCCTAAAATTAGATTATATTTTTAACAATCATTCACATTTCAAAGCTAATTATATTATCAAAAGAACTAAAAATGCTATTACAGAAAAATTTATTTCCATTTGGAAAGAGAACATGTACAATGATGAAAGAACATCAAAAGGAGGAAATAAACTTAGAACCTATAGACTTTTTAAATCTAAATTTGAAATTGAAAAATATCTTTTTATAGGAAATAAATCAAAACGTCAATTATTAACAAAATTAAGAATAAGTGATCATGACCTTAACATTGAAAAAGGTAGACATATAGGATTAGAAGTTAAGGACCGTGTATGTAAAGTTTGTAATTCAAATCTTGTAGAAGATGAATTACACTTTTTTACCCAATGTAACAATTATGACAATGAACGTACAGACTTTTTTGTTTACATATCCAAAAAATATAAGAATTTTGAAAGTCTTTCAAACAAAAATAAATTTATTTGGCTCATGTCAGCAGAAGATGAAGATTTAATAAAACTATTGTTTAAAATAACATCAACTTTTAATAATATAAGAAAACAAATATTAAATATTTAACCATTGATCATTATAATTTATCATTATTATTATTATTATTACTATTATAGGATCGGTGTGTTTCCTCTAGAAATATGTCATGGGTCTAAGAGAAATTGCTGTTTCTTTCTCTTCTTTCCCCCTTTAGTTTTAATACCCAATTTAATTTACACAACTGCTTTTATCATTATTTGCATTACTGTTATGATTATTATTTTTATTATAATTTTACCAATCATACAAATGTTTAAAGTTTTACTTATTTCCCTTAACCTTATTGTATTGTACATATTTATATTTTATATTTTTGATTTTTTCTCTAATGATGATTATATGCTCAATATTGGGCGCAGTGATTTGCTAATAAAATATCTTGTATCTTGTATCTTGTATCTTGTACTAGATACTTACTAATTTAGTAAGTCGTTAATGAAATATGAAATTAAATATTATTTAGATTTGGGATAAGGTCCCCCCCTGTTTCACACCACATTTTATATGGAAAAATCTGTTATTTGATTGGTCATCTAAATACAGGATTTACTATAATTATACAAGTAATATAAGTATATATTTTATTAATGTGTAAAATCTAGTATACTAACCACAATCTGTAATAATTTTAATTTGTTATCCGCATGGATAACTTGATAAAACTTTGTGGAAATCCACAATTTAGGCAAACATGCTACCATTTTTATTATTACAATATGTAAAAAATGCATTTGACAATAAACAAATGTACAGAAATCGGAATCAGACCACGCACCACAAAATGACGCAATGTAATGAAAATAAAATTAAAGTAGTGATGTACTGTAATACAAGTGTAAGCTAATTAAGAATAATTATAATTAAAGCATGCTAAACTTAATGTATAAATGTTATACAGTACAGATTTCATAGTACGAAAACCTTAAGATCTACGTAATCACATTCACGTACTAAATAACAGTTAATATAAGTCTAAACTAAACAGTACGTCACTTGAACAAATAAAAACAAACTCTAATTTTACTGTTATATACATTTGTCCGAAAAAAGGAGGTGTAGCAAACCCTTCAATGATGATATACTGTAATATCATAAGGATTAACACATATTTTCTTAATCGGTAAGAATGGTTGTACACTTTTTTGAAAAGTCGTAAAACTTTTGTTTAATTTTGTAAGATGAAATTTCGGTAAATTGTTGACGATTTAGTATTTTTCTTGCACTGCTTCGGAAGCGAAAAACAAAAGTTGGCTTGCAAACCTGTTTCAAAATTTATACTCAGGTGATAAAAGGAATTCAGTCGTATATTTTTAAAGTGTTATTGATTGTAGCTCATGTAAGCATGTTAAACTGATCAGTATTTAAAAGGTATGCAAATCACATGATGGGGGGTGGGGGAGGTTCGAGATCGAGAATCCACTACGTTTTTAATATAAACCCCGCAGACACAAAGGGATCATACAAATAATATAGTAAAAACAACTTTTCCTGTCCTATTACCACTACCTGTATTTCACCGTATTTATAACTCTCTGTCTATGTTATCTGCTATTGATTACGAGTAGATATATAATGCAGTTTACACCTTACCTATCTATACTTTAAATCCATACTAGCTACAATAATGTAGCTCCTTTTTTTTTTTTTTTTTTATATGGACGGAGCTACAAAGCGGTCCCATTACTCGTAATGGAGCAGCCCGGGAGTGATTCACACCCGGGGGTTTTATGCATTTTATAAGCAATTTAACTGTTTCCCTGGTTTGCTACATACTTTTTTATGTATTTGCAGTTTAACTGATATTTCCACAACACCGTATTTGTTAGTTTTATCACTTTATTCGTAATCATGGCATTGTTGACAAAATATGAATTCCGGAAGTGCATAATTTCGATAATATCGGAATCGATTTGGTAAAAAATGAAATTCCGGATGATTTCAGCTGCATTCATTTGCATTATAATTATGTCCCCTTATTACAAATTTTACCGATACGATTCCGAAATTCTACACTCCACAATTTTAATTATGTCAACAATGACACGATTACGAAAAAGTGTTAAAATTATTTAATTAGACATTGTAGACATATCAGATGAATGGCGGAGGAAAGAAAACATATTTATTTAATAAAGACAAAGGTTAAATAGCGAAAAATATGTGTAAATCCCACAAGTGTTTTTGCTCCATTACGAGTAATGGGACCTCTTTGTAGCTCCGTCCATATATATAAAAAAAAGGAGCTACATTATTGTAGCTAAATCCATACAACTGCATATACGCCTTAATATTTTATTATGCAACTTTAAAATGGCCGGTAAAACTGTTATGTAATTCAATTCGAATTAAACATGCATACTGTAGTAAATAACAATCTGAAATGCCAGACAAACCCACAAAATTAATAGTGACATGTTGTTCATCAGTCGAACGCCGTAAGAATCGTCTTCGGTGCTACAACAGCCACAGAAACACGAAAACGCCTTTAACAACGAAGCACACCACGTCTTCGGTGTAAATCGACACATATTACATCGCAACGTACAACAGCACAGAGGACAAGGCATGTCGCACGTGCAGCAACATTCTTTTCCTTCCAAGCGGCAACAGTAATCTGTATTCCGGCAACAACAACATCGCCACCATAAATTGCAGCATCCATTTTCATTTGCAATGCTGTCAAAACTTGAAGTGTATCGTAATGTCACGGCAACGGTCGCGCTTATAGTAGCCAGTAATGAATAGAGATTGACTTCACTGTGAAGACTTCTGCAATCACAAATAAAGAAATAAATTGTAAATAGCAAACATTGTGGAAGTTCCTCAAAAAACAGCACAAAACATATTTCACTCTGTCCATGTAATATTTGGAAAAATTGAGGTCGCCTCCTTTTAATAATTTCCAGGATAATGTTTACGACTTGTAAAATGGCCAAAAGAGATCCAAGAAGAGCGAACACGGCCGTAAGGGTCCAAACATCATTAGTATTACGGCACATTGAAGTGTCTACTTCAGAAACATTTAGCTTAAATGTCTTCATCACATAAGTGTTTTCTTTACATTTTTTGTTCTCACTGGAGGCAGTGTTTCCGAAGAAAGTAATGGGTCCAGAGCTAGCTAGCAACCAATCATTAACGAGGTCCCAAATAACGAGGCATATAATTATGACGCGAATCGTTATAAACCAGCCTACTGACATTTTAATCTTTGCATTTTGTTGACTTGTGTTTGAATCGCGCCTGGCTTTATCCGCCTCAGCGTAAGTTGGCTCCAAAGTTTTAATCCAAGATGGCACCGTTTCGTCTTTAAGGTCAAGATAGCTGTTAGCAACAGATCTAGGTTGTCTTCGAAATTCAGTTCTGTCCATATTATCAACACTTCCATTATCTAAATGTCTAGGCTTTTCCCAGCTTGGTGGTCTAACCCCCGGTTCCGAAGGAGTCTTTCCTCTGTATATATGTACAGGTTGATTCCTTGGAAATGCGACAGCGGAACTTGTATCGTATGGGCGTCTTTCCCATCGTCTTCCACTGTAGCCAACATTATCAATACCAAGATTGTCCGACGCAGCTAAACTCCTTCTCCCAAATCCATTTTCATTAAAGCCTGTTTCTGCTATGTCAGTGAACAAAGGGTTTCGTCTAACTGCTGGTCCGAAAAGACTACTTTCTCTTTGAATAGGCATTTGGACGCCATTTGCAAGATAATTCGTATTTCCTGGTGTTTGTCCAGTATATTGTGATTTGCGTCCAGTCAACTGTTCGCGCCAATTTCCGCCATTCTGATGTGGTATGCGACTTCCTTGCTCGCCAGGAAACTGATCTTCATGCCATCGACGCGTGAATTCTTCTCTGTACATTTTAAAACTTACAAGTGAGGTGTACATACACCAGGAAGAACTTGTGTTTGACTTTTTATCGAGAAACGTTGTGCCCAATCTTATTTATTACACTGATAACGACATTGAACAGTGTTTGTACTTGCTATCTAAATATTTCTGTTGTGTTAATCACCGCATGCCGACATACACAGAAATCAATAAGCCTTGAACATAATTTTAAAATATAAACAAAAATTTCTACCGTGGACATATATTTTGTCATCCCACACGTAACTAGAAATTCATGTCAATCGAACCATTCATGTACCGGTCGAAATAAGAATGCATCGAATTCATATTGTTTACACATGGCATTTATATCTTATTTGGTAGATAATTGGCAAATAAACATATGAAGACTTTTTAACTGAAAAGTTTGTAAAATATGACATTACTGCTTTGAAATATATACAGAATTCAAAATTGAACAGGTTAGTTAAACATAGAACCTGAAGTTTGTCATAGAAATAATGTATTTCTTCTTTCGTTTATTTTACGTTATATTCTCAATCTATTTAAAATTATATCTCTTATTTGTTCCAGTTTTTTTATAAACGAACTCAAAAATTGGAGGAAGTAAGAGATCGAATTTAAATGAGATTGATAACACGAGTAAGCGGCGACGGTCCAATAAATGCTCGTTTTTTGTTTCCTGTGTGCGGCCGCTAGTTTTCAATGCATATACAGTCAAAGGTTTGCGTCAAAAGCATCGCGATACTTGTTAAAAGCATCGCGATGGAAAAAACTTCATGCATTCATTTTTGAAAGTATCGCAATGTTTTTGAAAGTATCGCAATGCTTTTTGAAAGTATCGCGATGCCGTTAACAAGTATCGTGATGCTTTTAACAAGTATCGCTATGCTTTTTTCACTTTATGCATGATGTTTTTTCATCGCGATACTTTTCAAAAGCATCGCGATAGAAAAAAGCAAGCTGATAAAAACATCACAATTGTGACACGATCGGTCCTTATCTCAACCCGTGGGTGAGATAAGAATTTCACGCCTTCTCACTAATGAGACAGCGTGGTACCTATTTTTAGCCGGTTGAGATATCCTTATCTCAACCCGTGGATGAGATAAGAATTTCACGCTCCTTTTCCCGTAAAAATGTATTGTGACGTCAACTGTCGGTTCAGCAATAAAAATTATAAAATATTTGCTTTAGTTGTGTTGGTTTACTATGCCTTTTTTGAATATTAACATGAAAACAACATATCTGAGCTTCCATGACCCAATTTATGCCACAATATGATAGCTGTAAACATCAAAACAAACACGGTGACGCAACATGTGTACACTGGAGATTACGTTCAGGGTAGATAACTCTATTTGTTGCCATATTTCAATAGAACTTAACCAGATTTTTTTTAACGAATTAGTGAGAAATAGAATCAAACACCGGTGGTTGGGCAAGACGTGAAAATCTCAGACACCCGCGTGAAAGATTTCTTTTGGTCTCCAACTCGGCAGAGCCTCGTTGGAGACCAGAAATCTTTTCACTTGGGTGTCTGAGATTTTCCCGTCTTGCCCTCCCACCGGTGTTAGATCCTATATATCTCAGCTCGCTGTCAAGAGATCTCAAGACGTCGTTAAGTAAACACTGTGACGTCACAATGTTACAAAACAGCGATAAACAGATTATTTACGTTTTATGAAACTTTATGCATATTATTGAGAAATAGAATCAAACACCGGTGGTTGATCAAGACGTGAAAACGCATCTCGTTTCAAAAAACGTAAATAATCTATAAATATCGCGATGCTTTTAACAAGTATAGGAAACTGCAAGCCGATAGAAACATCACAATTGTGACATAAACGGCCAATGATAGTTTTACCTTTTTCCGGATTTATCTTTTTCTGGACATGGCAATAAGTAACGTGTCATGTCTTCCGGAGCACTTGAGTGCTTCCATAGTTTTTACAAGTTTCAGGTTATTCCGTTTCTGTTTTTGGTCTTTTTTTTCGTTTGTATTCGTCATTTGACTTTCGACTCTTGTTATTCCGTCGGTTTCCTTGCTTTTTTCTAGAAACGTCAATAGTATTGGGTTCTGTGTTTATTTTAAATGTGCTTTGTTTGCATATTTGACAAATAAAATATGTACTTATACGATAAATTGGTTTTGATTAAAAAAATAATAATAACAGTACATGATGGTCACTGGGGCTAGGACCACCACATTATAATTAGGTGCTTTGTTATTATAATAATACTTTCTACTTTTCAACTACAATCTTTCCTATTTTCGCCTATATTTTAGCACCTGAACTTACAAACTGCAAGCTAAGATTATTTATTCATTAATTGTTTAACCTCGAAAATAGCAGTACAAATGCTCGTATGAATTAGCGCGAAAAGTAACACGCGCAAAAGCAAAGTCAATGTAACTCGAATTTAAATTAGAATGCGAATCAAAAATCTTTATCTGGAAAGTTTATTTCTTCATTGTTCTCCTAGTTGTTTTGTTTTCGCTTTTCTTAAACTACTATACAGCATATAAAGTCACCTGAAGATGATGGCAAACAAGTCCCAGGATGACAGACATAGTACTGCTAGCACCAAACAGCTGTTAAACGCTTAGCCATGACATAATTAGCTGAAACGGGATCTGTGACTCGTGTGTACCGACACGTATTATTTTCATATGTTGCATTTGACAGAAACGAGGAAAGGCCGTTGTTTCAAAACATGATAATACCACCCAGTGTCCAATCACACATGAGAAAAGTCGCCACGTATATCTGTTTCGACGAAAAAAAAATTATTTGTAGTTTAATTATCGTCATAAGTTGTAATCAATGATGTATGTGTCCAGCGTGACCGTACCTAAATATTTTTAAGTGTGAGGCAGAATAAATAAAAAAATAAAAAAATAAATAAATAAATAAATAAATAAATAAATAAATAAATAAATAAATAAATAAATAAATAAATAAATAAATAAAATTGCAGTTTTCGCTTTTTTGGATTTTGCCACCATATGTGGTTACCGCTGTTCAAACTTGAGCCTAACTTATCTAAAAATAAAATTCCTATAATATAATTTAATTTTATGTATCAAATGTGTAAGACTTCTGATGCTGTAATTAACAGTGAAAATATAACATATTGAAAATAGCAACCTACTGGATCTATCTTTACATAGATTCACCATGTGCGCTTTACCATGTGCTTACATGTAAATATAACCTTTGACCTTCAGCGGAAGTGAGATAAATGGTTACTTTTCATTGGACAATCGACTATTATTCTCCCACGTGGTTTCACTAACTGATAACAATAGCAGAAAGGGATAGTGTATATGGCTATTGTTTTTCGCGTTTCCCCACAAAGGGACAGGTAGACAGGTTGAACCCAGCTGAAATTTACCATTAGAACCCGCACGCATGGCAGGACTTAAATTAGGAGTTGTGCGGTTAGGAAAAGCTGCAGGAAAAGTAAGTGATGCTACTGTTCCGTTAACCGGAAAACGTATGTAAATGGCGTTTGTTGACATAACGGTTCAATAGCGAATACACAAATTTGTTATCGTTATAATTTACATTATTAAGGTGTTGTACATTGATTGTGAGTATCGACTGCACTTGTACATGACAGTATAAACTTACGTGCAGTCTAAGTCAGCTGACACATGTTTCCAAGTCGTATAATTTTGTGCAAATTTCCTATCACACAATATTATATAAAAATTTAACGTAACGAAATAAAATTTGCACTGATATCATTCAATTACCCCTTTTTGTTTTTATTTATTTTTATGTTTTTTTCATAAATTTTTATTTTTTTTTTCAAATTAGTTATTTCATTTTATTTTCCTTTCTGATCATGCTGATTGCAATATAATTATCAAACATGCGATGTAAGTCTATGGTTTGAGAAAGATTTTAAAGTCAAAACAAAGGCCCATTAAGTGTTACATTTGTAAAAATTTAATTGATTTGTAGAATCATCAGTACCCTTCAAACAAAGACCTGAAATATACCAGCTGTTGATCAGGCCAATAATCATATTATTTTACCCTTAAGCAGTCAATAATCAATAAAATATCAACAGCTGTCTCAGGTAAACATATGTTTGTATCACTCTTGCAATTTATACCTGCTGATATTTCACTTATGTTAATTACAACAATGTATTTTTGTAATACCTACATTATTGTATATATTTTCTTTGTTTTTTAACTTTGTTTTGGTTGTGTATTTATAGCAGATAGTAAATTGTACATTTGTTTTCAGTTTGTATATAACAAAAATGTAACAATGACATACTTTGAAAAAAAGATATAAAATGTCTAAAATTCTGTACTTTCCTTGCAATAACAAAAAATTGAGCAATGATATTTTGCTTTAATTTTATTCATGAAAAAACTGTAAATGTTGCCTTTACTATGAGCATTGCTGTGTGTTTGTTCTGAAAAGTGTAAATGAATTATGTTTTTATAAAGAACAAAAATAGCTTTATCCTTTGGCTTTGCATATTGTATAGAGCACTAGTACAAGTTATTTTGTGAAAAAGAATAAACAAACAGGCAAAATAATGTTTTCATCAAATTTTAAAAGTATGTAACTTCTCTCCCCTCTTCTTGTTTTAACAGGCTTGATATACGTAGAATCGGGATGAAAAATTCTTTTATACTATAAAAAGACAGGAAAATAAACACATTTACAAAAGCTTTGTTTTTCGTTTGCGTCATTGGTTGTATAGCACATGCATACATTGTATATATGGAAATATTTTTACTATAATTTATATAAAAAGTTTTTCACCTAGGAACACTGGTTACTATTTAGTTATCTCTGGAAATCTTGTTACAGGAAACTGGTACTTACAATGTTAAGGAACACATTGTAACACTGTATATGTAGGCTTAGTAGTCAGTATCATTTGTGGTATGTGTGACACATTTTCACCAAGTATTGCATTTATGCAATTTAAAAAAAAATTCATGCACAAATTTTAGGTCCCGTTTGAAATTGCATGAAAGTACACAAAAAAACAAAGTGTAACTGAAATAAAGTTTGATATTTACATGACTTTTTTTTAGTGTCTTTCTTTTGAATAAAATGGAATCATGCTAATTGTGACAAAATGATTTTACATTTTTTTACACAGAATTTTATAGTGACCCACTGCTGTGACCCACAGATGTATTGGGACATTGTACATGATATCATATATATAGAGGTGTGTTCCACATGTAGGAAAATCTCAAAATAAATAAAATGTTGTTTCATGTAAAAAAAATTACATAAATACATCAATTCTCTATAAATATAAACAATCAAAACAGAATGTCAAGGACAAATTTTATACAGATTATTGTCAATCCATTTATTGCACCCATTTTGTTCTAACTTTAAAAATTGGACTGAAGTGTACTTTGCTTTTGTTTGTAGTTGTATTTTATGCTATTTTTAGCAATTTTTCAGTTATGGTAGCTGCCATTTTTTATTACCCAATTTAGGTGGCCTGTTTTTTTAAATAAGAATGGATTTGAATTAACATTTAAAAATTATTATGATTATTATAATGGTCACTATTAACAATTTTAGTCTATTATTTAAGAGAAAATTGGGATAATTTGTAGACATCTGTTATCAGTAGGAAAATTACTACATATTGTGAACAAAGAGGCACAAATAGGGAAATTTATTTACTATCATAATTCTTTTATAACTTTTATTTGACAAAAGTGCTTAAAAATTTGTATATTTACATGTAATATGGTACTTAAAGTGTGGTTGATACATGTACATGTCCAGCAGTCTACAACTACATGTATATAAGGACAGTATATCATCATTAGAATTAATGTTTTTCAATGTTAGTTCATATATTACATACAACTATCATGTATATAAATACATGTATGACTATCACATGGATAGATTTAGATGATACAATTTTTTAGTTTATATTTTTTTTTCAAAAGTTGTTGATTAATCATTGGACATTGCAGATAAGATAAATCATTGTCTGTATACTGACCTGTTTATTGTAAGTAGATTTAGTCCGTTTTAATAAGGAATGTCACTTAAGTATAATCCTGTCTCATTATCTAGAGATTATTTGATAAATAAACACAAATCTTCACTGTATAAATGTTAGGAAAACATTGTTATAATGTAGGATTTAGTGTCCTGTCATCGAAATAAGGACCAACAATTGCCTTATCAAAAGTGATTTGTTTCTGGTCTGCACACAAATTATGTCCGGTTTAAAATACCCTTAATATTTCTTACTTGTGTTCTCTTTGTTAATATTAAAAAAAATATGTGTCTTCTTTGGAAAAAATAACAGTCTGTTCAAACTTGACCATCCTTCAGTTTAATATTGGTTGAGGATGTAGTAAAATTAACATGATTTATTATTTATTAAATTTATCTTAAAATTTTATTAAAAAAAATTAAAATAGGAAAGGTAGAGTTATATTTTGTGAGAAAAAGAAAACCTGATTGTCAGGCATGTATTGTATATAAATACTTCTAACTACCGGTAGTAGTGCATGTATCTTTTTTCCAGAGCATGAATCTTGAAGTCAGCAATGGTTTCATGTGAACTATTGAATTGTTTTGAGTTTAACAGAAATATGTACTTGTTAAATGTGAACTATTGATAGGCATATTAGCTGTTGTTTCCTCAAAAAGAATTTATCACGAAAAAATAATTTTCTACAGAAAAGAAAGAGGTGGTGAAATGTCTTGTCCTCAACTCCAAATAAAACCAAACACAGTTCAGTAAGATTGATCTATTAAGATTCATATAACAGTTTAAATGAAGACTCAGTAAAACATCGTGTTCCCAGGGAAGGGAATACAATTGTTGCTGCAGAGTAGCTGTACCTTTTCTGTTGAATTCAGCTTGCCCCAATAGTCATTTAAAAACCAATTTTGAACTTTGGATGTGAACATACAGTTTAAATCATAATGTCTTCCATATTTGGACAATAAACATACAGACCTAAATATATTAAATACTTTCTTGACAGTATACAAATACCTTTGTCCTTTTACTACGGTGTCATATTTTACCATTTCTCCTTTGTTGGTTACTTTTAGAAGTACGAAACAATTGTTTGCAAATGAACAAAGAGGTTTTTAAATGGTTAAATGTGTTAATCGTGTTCACTGTAAATTGATGAAAGTTCTCAATTATAACTACATTTGTACTAGTAAACAAAATACAAATTATTTTTTGAATAAATTAATTTCCATTTGTTTTTATCATATACAACTGTACTAGTATACTAGTACTTAATTTTGTTTTGATTATGAAAGTAGGCATACATCAGAAAATGTGAATGGAAGTACAAGGGCAGCCATTACTGACTGAATACTTGTACTAGATGTCAGAAAAATAGTTCTATATACGTCATGTATGACTTGTTTAAAATAAGAAAAGAGACTGACCAAGATAAGGCTTTGCCTAACCTAATTTTATTCCTAAAAACCTGTATTAAAAAATTGGGCAAATAGAAAATAGAACTAATATCGAGAACCCGTGTTTATTTTGTTTGTTTTGTGAATTTTTATAAAACTTTTGGTATTTTTTTGGCTACTTAGTATGTTGGTATATATTCATCAGGACCAGTTTTTATTTCAGACATGTGAGAACCCGTAACCTTTAGCAGGAATGTGGGCAATCCTTATCAAATCATTTAAGGCCGGAGTTTGTAGAATGTGAAGATAATGTACATTTGTACATTTAGTGCTCCGTACCAGTATATGTATATCTGTTCACACATACGTACATTGATTTTATTTACTGTCATTATGTCCACATGTACCAGTAGTTGTCAACTATATCATGTACTGAGAAAGACCTTGTTCTTCCTTCCTGGTGTTCATAAACTTGTCTGTTACTAATGTGGTTTCTTAGTTATACGATTTATACATGGGTGTGAATGTGACACATATTTATGACTTATTATATTCTGACATATATATACCAAAACAAAATCTATTTTTATTCTTTATCCATAATCTGTATAATTTGTTGCCTCTTCATAAAAACCCACCAAAAAAACACAGTACCGTTTTGAATATACATGTACAATGTACATTTAATCCGTAAAGATTTATGTAATAGGTGCTTGAGTTTTTTTCTCTGGTATTATTTATATGTAGGACAAAAGCAGCTTTTTTTCGTGTTGCAATTTAATTATGGTACCCACCTGTTTTAACACCCACGAACAATGTCTTTTTCAGTTTAAATTTAAATTGTATAAGAGAAGCTTAATAAAATCACACACGTGATTGTTATAACATGCAAAAATGCATTGGAAGGTTTACATATTTAATAAGTATATTACTGCATAAATCCAGTATTATAGTTCTTGTTGACTAGTTATGGTCTTCATTAATATTTTGAGTTGGTCCAGTGCTGTAGCTAAAGACCAACGGAAACCTATTATTATTTGGTATAATTTATTAAAATCTTTAGTTTTCCAAAAATAAAATACATAACATTTTTTTCAGAAATAATTTAAGTATGTTAAGATACATTTGACTGTGTTGAGAATATTTTTATTGATTGAGAATGACAAATTACAGGTACTTGTACAAGAACAATCGGTTTCTAATTTTAGGTACGATATATTTTTTCGTCTGTTTAATTGAGACTGGAATTTAAAAAGTGGTTTTGTTAAACATGTAATATTGGTTCAAAAAGTACAAGTGATATAATTTGAACACAATTTTGTGTAACTACATGTATAAAGCAAACAGTGGAAAGTTTGTTATAATTGTATACCATTATCTACATAGTAACATGTGGGTTTTATATGTCACAGGTGTAACCTTATCTGGTGTTATCAGCTAATATCAAGAATATATTTCTGGCCCAGTCGTGTTGTAGCAAGTTGTGTTTCATATAAGTTTTCCTGGTATTCTAATTGCATTGCGATTAAAAGATTAATTGTGTTTGTATGTGTTAGTGTAATGGGGTTCACCCCCCCCCCCCCCCCCCTCGCCCACTTCTTTCTGCAAATGTTCAACTATTTCCTGTTGTGCAGCATTTGCATGTATTGTGGAAGAAACCAGGATTACCCTGTGAAATTTCTTGACATTCAGCAAGAAAACTGGCCTAAAAGGTTGGAGCTAAGCACAGCCTTAAGAATATTTGGGGGGGGGGGGTGGAGGTGGGTGTGACTAACTACCTTTACAATTCTGCCACTAAAAAGAATTATGTGCAAAGGCTCCGAAAAAAATGGTACTATTTGTTACTCACAGGGTAAAGGTAAAATAAAGTTACCTGTACATTCACAATTTGTTATTTTAGTAATTTTTGATGGAACCATCAGCCAACTACCTTGTAATTGCCACCCTTCCCTCTTACACACCATGTCAACAATTGGACCCACCCTTCCCTCTTACACACCATGTCAACAATTGGATCCACCCTTCCCTATTACACACCATGTCAACAATTGGACCCACCCTTCCCTCTTACACACCATGTCAACAATTGGACCCACAGTTTGTATTAATGTTATCTTACGGTACTACAACATGTACACAAATACATGTATAAAATGTATAAACACAGTACTAAAAGTTACTGAAGGTAGCACAGAAAGGCATTCCAAGAATGAACGCCAATAATAACCATATCTTAACGTTTGATTTGCACAACAATGAGGGGGACACGTTTAAATTCTTTGGCTTTGTGAAACCTTGTAAGCATGTATGCATAAACTAGGATTATCTATTGATGATTACTGCAGTAATTGTTTCAGAAACAAAATAAGATCATCTATTTTCTGATGCATTAATATCAACCAGTATTTAGGGTTAAGTTGAAATCAGGTTCGGTATTGGCTTATAAGTTTTTTTAATCTCCACCTTGTTTCTAGCCTGTGTCGGAGTTCTATCCTAGTGCATATGACAATATATTTTATTTAAATTTCAGATAAAGTATGCCCTGTTAGATGAACGAGACGTATGTATGATCCAGCGGTATGGTTTTCAGGCACATGTTGACATTGATCGAGACGGTAATGGAGCTAAGATATATGCATATGCATTTGACTTGTTAAAGGGGAGGTCATCTACTCAGCCATTACATAACCTGTTGTGGTAAGTATAAAGACTACTTCAGTATAAGTCTGCTTTACAGTCCAGTACACACTATAGTAAAAGGCAGCATGTTTTCCTGGAGGTTTTGCAAATAAAAACTGTATTTCCTTAAAATATTTAGCGTTTTAAAATGCAGCTGTTTTTTTTCATTTTGATAGATAGATTTTCCAAGTTAAATTTGACCTAAATTAGAACAGAAGTATAACTTAGGTGCAGTATATTTTGTGTATTTGAAACTTTTCAGGCTTTGTCGTTTGTGGTGGAACCAGGTAAAGTCTCACGGTTTGTGCGAATACCATTGTACATCACGAAAACAGACAAACGTTTGTAAACAATATTGGATCGATTTAGAAACAAAAATGTCTTACTTACTATAGAAAATCGATCTATCGAAATGAAAATATTTACTACAAAGTGTAGAGAAGTGAAGGTCTATCCCTCAAGTTACAATGTACCTTATAGATTGTCTATCTCATCAGTGATATTTGAATGTGGTCAATTATTTGGTATATATACATGTAGTACGACTTATCTTCTTAGCATAAATATAATTAAACAAAGTTACTGCATTTAAAAATCTGTTCTTTTTGTCATGTTATATAAAAATGTATACATTATAAGGCATGTGGGTGGATGGTTTGACAAAATTACAATACATCATTCATATTGGTTATACATGTACCATTTTTTTTCTCAACTTAAGTTGTGGTTAAATAAGTAACTTTGCAGAAAAGATAAAAACCTACATCCAAGATATGATGCCTTTTTGTCCAATAACAAGGCCCAGAACAATGATCTATGATGCTTGTTAATTTTAAAATTAAATAAATTTGCCTTGACTTTGATATACATTTCAATATTATAGCCAGCTACATGAGATGTTCAAAAGTCATTTTGTAAGTTGCAGTTAATGATTGATTGATTGATTAATGGTGTTTAACGCCCGAGCAGCAATATTTCAGCTATATTCAGGCGATGAACATGAAATGGATGATAAAATGAACATGAAATGATGATGAATGAAAATGGGATGGGACACAAGGAAAAATAGGGGTAACGGATTTTAGATTGCCACTGGCAAATGGGAGGATGGATAGGGTCGGGCAATTTAGCCTCCTGTAGCGGGATCGAAATCCCTACTCATAGCGAATACTACAGCAGCGTTCTTTAACTGCGAGGAATGTGGCATTTTTCCCAACACGGTGCACTAATATGGTTTGCGGTCAGGTTTTCCGTATTATGGCCTGACAACCCCAGCTTGCCAGGGTTACCCCATTCAACCACCTGGGGCACACATCCCAGTCGGTCTTTAGGCAAACTGACCTGACACGCCGGTCAGGGTACTGGGCGCTATTTAGTCGCCTTTTATGACAAGCTAGCGCGACTGCGGTCTATTCTTTTAGCCACCCGGATCCCGCACGGGGCTGCAGTTAATGCCTTTATGTATATTTTCTAGGGAGAAGTATAAAGGTGGAATTGCACCAGGTTTTAAAGTGATCCACATCAATGGTGTTACCGTTGACAACAGGTTAGATAACCTCACACTAGTCCCAGAAGATTGTCCTGCTGACTTGGTGGGCGAGCCTTCCATTAAATCCAGAGAGCAGAGTTTGTATTGGTTAGCTGTGCAGCAGATGAATACATTTCCTTTAGTTTGTGTATGTATACAGTTCAATCTTAATGGATCTTCCATTCTGGTAAAGGTTGTGATCATTTGTCATGTCTCCATGGTAATTCAATGATGACTACTATTTTTGGTATGCAGAGTTAGTTACCATATTCAAGAGTTGTCTTTCTTTACAGCAGGTATTGGGTATTGAACAGATAGGGGAAAATAATGTTTTTATTTTTTTCTAAAAAATTACTGTGACTCAGTGTTCCAGTACAACTAAATTACACTGCAGAATTAGTTGGCATATCATAATAATTCTATTCATGCTGTATTTATTTATATTGAGTGCTTTGATTGGATAAAAACACTAACATGGCGTCTTCTCAGATAATTTATATATCGATATTTCCTCTAAGCGGACTACTTTAGTATCCAATGTAAACAAGATGGCATCCTCCTAGCGTATCGTCAGGGAGAGGGGACATTGATTTCTATGCCTCAATGATTTCCAATTAAATCAAATAAAATATAATATAAATACAATTTAGTGTTTCATTTTGTTTTTTTCCTATCAATATCTACAGAACTGTGATTCCTTTGGTACTATGTTTTGCATATCCCTACGCGTTCCAGCGTACGTTTTGATGTCTAGATGGGTCTCTGTAACTGTTTTTGCTGTTTTAAAAATTGCAAAGATTATTTCACAGAATTATAAGGATTAAACACTGTGTTTAAGGAAATAATCAATGTGTAAACTCCGGCGACTCCCTCACCGGAGTTTACACATTGATAATTTCCTAAAATCCAGTGTTTAATCCTATAATAAATTTTACCAGATGCTTTTCTATAGATGAATAAAAAAATACTGCAGAACTACTTTTTACCCACAGCAGGTACTAAAAAATACTTGCTATAAAGAAGAGATAACTCTGCAAATGGGAGATAAATCTTGTTTACCCCAAGTAGTGAATTAGCTGTAAAGCTGATAGTGAAGTCATATTGGAGCAATGAAAAGGACACAGTATCATCATTGTTTGTTGTACTATATCACTGGGGTAAAGCTGATGACCTTAACTGCAGTTAAGTCATACCATGGCCAAGACTATTTTATTACACGATTCTGACTCCGGCCATCTTGGAATTACTATACCTGGAGTTATGATTATCAGCAATACCCCAGTGTATATGAAATCTTCTAATAAATTTTAAGAGATAAACATACATAAACTGTAGATATTTACCTACAAATTCACACAGACTGTTGCCCTAATAAATAGAAAACAAGAGAATTCTAAAAGTCAAACAAGAAAAAACACTGACAATGCTTGTACTTGTATGTGATTATGTGATGGAAATTTATAGAGAGTTATATTGCATTTTTATATCTAATTATGTCATAAAACTTAACAGTTTTGGTGGTAACTGGGAAACATAATACAGTGTAATATAATATAAACATTACTGCTTGTTTCATGCCAAAAAATTGTGTGACTATTTTACATGTAAGATTACTTTATACATTTTTATAGCTCCGCAGAGATAAACGAATCAAAAGAGCTAAATTATTGTAGCTATTTATCATCAATGTGTTAACACAGTGCTTGCAAAATAAAGCTTGACTTCACACACTCCAATCATCTTTCCTGCCAGAGTTCTGGGATTTTCAATTTGTCTAATAAAATTCCTAGACCATGATTTTGCTGAAAAATTGTTGACAGTATAGTTTACTTCCATTTAAACAAACAGTTATTTCATTAAAAGGGCTAAACTAGTGTATAATATATATCATGATGATGTTAATGCATTTGATTGTTGTTTATATTTACAGCAATCATCTTCAGAAATCCAGCAACACAAGTTTTATGATAATAATGGACATGATGTATATTTACAAGGTATGAAATAAATACAACTGAACATACAAACTAGGCATTCTCCTGTAAATCATGTTTCCAATTTACAATACATTTTATGAAGAGAACCAGTTACAAATTATGATGTTAAAATGGGATTCTAATATGACATCCTTCATACACTTTCAAAAGAAAACATTCAGTGTACTATAACATATATTATTATATAGTAATATTTTTTCCCCATTGTATTTCATATAGCAATAAAGTGCAGTATATTTTCATATTTTACACTGAATCGCGGCCTTTTATGTAATTTCCGGGAAAAGTACAGATGTGTTCCGAACATCGGCTTTTATATTTTACTGTTGTTTGGTAAACAAACATGGCCGAAAGTGACATACATGATCTGCTCTCGAGGGGAAAATTAGCAGAACCGCTTGAACTGAACAAATGGAAGTCAATTAAAGTAAATTTCATAGACCAACAAAGGAAAAAATCAAGTGTAAACTGTACAAAACGGGATTTAAATATCGTGTACAACTCGTTTCAAAACAGCAATTTATGCTAGTAGTAGTACACTCAAATTTCAGTGATGAAAATGTGTCGCTTTAACGGATGTTAATTTCGCTGAAACGCATTGTATTTTATTATTTTGGAGTCATTTGGTTAAAGCAATAAATGCAAGATATTTTAAAAGTAATTTAGCCTTGGGATCATTGTTTACATTGCCGAATGAAGGGTAATCGCCAAATTTCGAGTAAGGACGAAATTCGAGTGTGTGGCCATATATTCACAACAATAAGGAGCAACAAATAAAAACACAAAATTGAAAAAAAAAATCTGTTTTTATTATATGTAAATCTACATCAAAATATATATCTGTAATATTGACCAAGTGAAAATATGATAATATTGGACCTAGTAAAATATTACAAAATAGCAAAGATAATGAATAATCACTTAAAAGCACAAAAAAATTATTACTATATAATAAAAGGGTTATTGCATGAATATTGGAAAATATTGTCCCTCGCAAGATGCTATATTGCACTCGCAAGCTCGTGCAATATAACACTTGCTTGGGACAATATTTCCCAATATTCATGCAATAACCCTATAATCCTGCATGCATATTTTGCCAATTATTTTGATCATATTTTAATTTAAACGAAACAATCTATTTGTTACCATGGATATAAAAAGATTTACAAAGTCACATCTTGTACTATAGATGAAAACCATGATGATATTTCCATAATTTTGAAGATTTTGTCATTGAAATTACACAGTAATGGCTTGGTTTTTGATTTAGCAGATTTTTATAGTTATCGGTAGGCTCTGGTTTTTGTATAAAAATATATTGATTTGGTCCGCATTTTAATGTGATGCTTATTTCTGGTTACAAGTAGTCTGTGGTCTGAGGCACTTAAATTGTCTGCAGCTTTCTAAGTTAAAAGTAACCATAAACTTAAATTCTGTTTGTGAAAATTAATAATTAATTAATATACCTGTATGAATCGGATGTGACATAAATATTCATTAGACAAGTGCATGAAAATCTGTTGCAGCACAATGACGATATAATTGAAAATAATCTCAAATTATGAAAACAAAAATTTATTTTACTGACATAAGTCAATTATGGTTGGCATCAGTGTTGTAAACAGTTCAGTTTTAGTAGAGAAGTTTTTACAGGGAGATAATTCTATATTTCAGAAGACAGTATTTATTTTGAATGTCACTATCCGCCCTGTACAAACATGGAGAAACATATCAGAGAGTTCAATATATGTGGCAGATGTCAGCAAGTCAGGTAAGTTATATACTGGTATAGATTCTACCATCCTTTCTTGTAGACTGATATTTATTCACTCGAGATCTGAAAATTTGACTATTGATAGTGGGTAAATATCAACAAATAATCAGATAGTAGAATCTTTCTGTAAATATCCAATGCACAATCACGAGTACTGTTTTCCTTATTGATTATGGAGTCACATTTTATCAATATGGAATTTATCAAAATTATTTAAAATGAATGCAGAATGAAAGAAATTAGCTAAAATCATTAAAACAGAAATGTAATTATCGTCTACATTAGAGAAATTCTACAAAAAAATTTGATACTGTTTATACCATCGATCTATGCTGTTATATCAGACATCAAGCATTACGTTTAAAGCTAAATTTATTTTACAATTAAAGTGTTTCATAGTTGTATTTTGTCCCAAAAAGTCGAAGTATTTCACAATTCATGTTTATAAACAGTTCAGCTATTTTTCTTTCAGTTGATATAATGATGACAGTATATTCTGGTATCAGATTGTCCATAAAGAAATACTGTCATTGTCATTCTGCATGTAATGTGTTAGGGATAGTTTGTGTTTGAGCTGTGAAATTTATAATTTATGTTTCTTTTTCAAACTTCATTCAGATTTAATAGAAGAAATCCCAGCATGTCTATATGTGACAGTGAACAAAATAGTATTTTACATTTTAACATTTTGCCCTTACCTTTTAACTTGGACTGGAGGCATGATCAGGATGTGGACAAATAATTTTTACAATTTTAGAATTGGAATGAGAACATCATTTCCAACAGTTACCATTGATCAATAATGTTTTTCAATAAACTTTACTTTTACATATTATTTGTATAGTAAACAATGCATTTTGTTGTCATTTGTAGTAAGAGTTGTTTCCCCTAGCTCAGATTAAAAAATTAACTTTGAAATGCTATCAAACAATAACAAAGACAAGATTTGTTTTGAATGAGGTATTGTATACTAAACATATCATAAGTTGTTTTTAATTCTAATCAGTTTGGTACATTTTTCAGGTATTGTGGGACATTCTGTCAACAACAAGACTGGCCTGGTTTTAATTCTAATCAGTTTGGTACATTTTTCAGGTATTGTGGGACATTCTGTCAACAACAAGACTGGCCTGGTTTTAATTCTAATCAGTTGTGTACATTTTTCAGGTATTGTGGGACATTCTGTCAACAACAAGACTGGCCTGGTTTTAATTCTAATCAGTTTCATACATTTTTCAGGTATTGTGGGACATTCTGTCAACAACAAGACTGGCCTGGTTTTAATTCTAATCAGTTTGGTACATTTTTCAGGTATTGTGGGACATTCTGTCAACAACAAGACTGGCCTGGTTTTAATTCTAATCAGTTTGGTACATTTTTCAGGTATTGTGGGACATTCTGTCAACAACAAGACTGGTCTGGTTTTAATTCTAATCAGTTTCATACATTTTTCAGGTATTGTGGGACATTCTGTCAACAACAAGACTGGCCTGGTTTTAATTCTAATCAGTTTGGTACATTTTTCAGGTATTGTTGGACATTCTGTCAACAACAAGACTGGCCTGGTTTTAATTCAAATCAGTTTGGTACATTTTTCAGGTATTGTTGGACATTCTGTCAACAACAAGACTGGTCTGGTTTTAATTCTAATCAGTTTCATACATTTTTCAGGTATTGTGGGACATTCTGTCAACAACAAGACTGGCCTGGTTTTAATTCTAATCAGTTTCATACATTTTTCAGGTATTGTGGGACATTCTGTCAACAACAAGACTGGTCTGGTTTTAATTCTAATCAGTTTCATACATTTTTCAGGTATTGTGGGACATTCTGTCAACAACAAGACTGGTCTGGTTTTAATTCTAATCAGTTTGGTACATTTTTCAGGTATTGTGGGACATTCTGTCAACAACAAGACTGGTCTGGTTTTAATTCTAATCAGTTTCATACATTTTTCAGGTATTGTGGGACATTCTGTCAACAACAAGACTGGCCTGGTTTTAATTCTAATCAGTTTCATACATTTTTCAGGTATTGTGGGACATTCTGTCAACAACAAGACTGGCCTGGTTTTAATTCTAATCAGTTTGGTACATTTTTCAGGTATTGTGGGACATTCTGTCAACAACAACACTGGCCTGGTTTTAATTCTAATCAGTTTGGTACATTTTTCAGGTATTGTGAGACATTCTGTCAACAACAAGACTGGCCTGGTTTTAATTCTAATCAGTTTGGTACATTTTTCAGGTATTGTGGGACATTCTGTCAACAACAAGACTGGCCTGGTTTTAATTCTAATCAGTTTGGTACATTTTTCAGGTATTGTGGGACATTCTGTCAACAACAACACTGGCCTGGTTTTAATTCTAATCAGTTTGGTACATTTTTCAGGTATTGTGAGACATTCTGTCAACAACAAGACTGGCCTGGTTTTAATTCTAATCAGTTTGGTACATTTTTCAGGTATTGTGGGACATTCTGTCAACAACAAGACTGGCCTGGTTTTAATTCTAATCAGTTTGGTACATTTTTCAGGTATTGTGAGACATTCTGTCAACAACAAGACTGGCCTGGTTTTAATTCTAATCAGTTTGGTACATTTTTCAGGTATTGTGGGACATTCTGTCAACAACAAGACTGGCCTGGTTTTAATTCTAATCAGTTTGGTACATTTTTCAGGTATTGTGGGACATTCTGTCAACAACAAGACTGGCCTGGTTTTAATTCTAATCAGTTTCATACATTTTTCAGGTATTGTGGGACATTCTGTCAACAACAAGACTGGCCTGGTTTTAATTCTAATCAGTTTGGTACATTTTTCAGGTATTGTGGGACATTCTGTCAACAACAACACTGGCCTGGTTTTAATTCTAATCAGTTTGGTACATTTTTCAGGTATTGTGAGACATTCTGTCAACAACAAGACTGGCCTGGTTTTAATTCTAATCAGTTTGGTACATTTTTCAGGTATTGTGGGACATTCTGTCAACAACAAGACTGGCCTGGTTTTAATTCTAATCAGTTTGGTACATTTTTCAGGTATTGTGAGACATTCTGTCAACAACAAGACTGGTCTGGTTTTAATTCTAATCAGTTTGGTACATTTTTCAGGTATTGTGGGACATTCTGTCAACAACAATACTGGCCTGGTTTTAATTCTAATCAGTTTGGTACATTTTTCAGGTATTGTGGGACATTCTGTCAACAACAAGACTGGCCTGGTTTTAATTCTAATCAGTTTCATACATTTTTCAGGTATTGTGGGACATTCTGTCAACAACAATACTGGCCTGGTTTTAATTCTAATCAGTTTGGTACATTTTTCAGGTATTGTGGGACATTCTGTCAACAACAAGACTGGCCTGGTTTTAATTCTAATCAGTTTGGTACATTTTTCAGGTATTGTGGGACATTCTGTCAACAACAAGACTGGCCTGGTTTTAATTCTAATCAGTTTGGTACATTTTTCAGGTATTGTGGGACATTCTGTCAACAACAAGACTGGCCTGGTTTTAATTCTAATCAGTTTGGTACATTTTTCAGGTATTGTGGGACATTCTGTCAACAACAAGACTGGCCTGGTTTTAATTCTAATCAGTTTGGTACATTTTTCAGGTATTGTGGGACATTCTGTCAACAACAAGACTGGCCTGGTTTTAATTCTAATCAGTTTGGTACATTTTTCAGGTATTGTGGGACATTCTGTCAGCAACAATACTGGCCTGGTTTTAATTCTAATCAGTTTGGTACATTTTTCAGGTATTGTGGGACATTCTGTCAACAACAAGACTGGCCTGGTTTTAATTCTAATCAGTTTGGTACATTTTTCAGGTATTGTGGGACATTCTGTCAACAACAAGACTGGCCTGGTTTTAATTCTAATCAGTTTGGTACATTTTTCAGGTATTGTGAGACATTCTGTCAACAACAAGACTGGCCTGGTTTTAATTCTAATCAGTTTGGTACATTTTTCAGGTATTGTGGGACATTCTGTCAACAACAATACTGGCCTGGTTTTAATTCTAATCAGTTTGGTACATTTTTCAGGTATTGTGGGACATTCTGTCAACAACAATACTGGCCTGGTTTTAATTCTAATCAGTTTGGTACATTTTTCAGGTATTGTGGGACATTCTGTCAACAACAATACTGGCCTGGTTTTAATTCTAATCAGTTTGGTACATTTTTCAGGTATTGTGGGACATTCTGTCAACAACAAGACTGGCCTGGTTTTAATTCTAATCAGTTTGGTACATTTTTCAGGTATTGTGGGACATTCTGTCAGCAACAATACTGGCCTGGTTTTAATTCTAATCAGTTTCATACATTTTTCAGGTATTGTGGGACATTCTGTCAACAACAAGACTGGCCTAATTTGAATTCTAATCAGTTTGGTACATTTTTCAGGTATTGTGAGACATTCTGTCAACAACAATACTGGCCTGGTTTTAATTCTAATCAGTTTGGTACATTTTTCAGGTATTGTGGGACATTCTGTCAACAACAAGACTGGCCTGGTTTTAATTCTAATCAGTTTGGTACATTTTTCAGGTATTGTGGGACATTCTGTCAACAACAAGACTGGCCTGGTTTTAATTCTAATCAGTTTGGTACATTTTTCAGGTATTGTGGGACATTCTGTCAACAACAAGACTGGCCTGGTTTTAATTCTAATCAGTTTGGTACATTTTTCAGGTATTGTGGGAAATTCTGTCAACAACAAGACTGGCCTGGTTTTAATTCTAATCAGTTTGGTACATTTTTCAGGTATTGTTGGACATTCTGTCAACAACAAGACTGGCCTGGTTTTAATTCTAATCAGTTTGGTACATTTTTCAGGTATTGTGAGACATTCTGTCAACAACAAGACTGGCCTAATTTGAATTCTAATCAGTTTGGTACATTTTTCAGGTATTGTGAGACATTCTGTCAACAACAAGACTGGCCTGGTTTTAATTCTAATCAGTTTGGTACATTTTTCAGGTATTGTGGGACATTCTGTCAACAACAATACTGGCCTGGTTTTAATTCTAATCAGTTTGGTACATTTTTCAGGTATTGTGGGACATTCTGTCAACAACAAGACTGGCCTAATTTGAATTCTAATCAGTTTGGTACTTTTTTCAGGTATTGTGAGACATTCTGTCAACAACAAGACTGGCCTAATTTGAATTCTAATCAGTTTGGTACATTTTTCAGGTATTGTGGGACATTCTGTCAACAACAAGACTGGCCTGGTTTTAATTCTAATCAGTTTGGTACATTTTTCAGGTATTGTTGGACATTCTGTCAACAACAAGACTGGCCTGGTTTTAATTCTAATCAGTTTGGTACATTTTTCAGGTATTGTTGGACATTCTGTCAACAACAAGACTGGCCTGGTTTTAATTCTAATCAGTTTGGTACATTTTTCAGGTATTGTGGGACATTCTGTCAACAACAATACTGGCCTGGTTTTAATTCTAATCAGTTTGGTACATTTTTCAGGTATTGTGAGACATTCTGTCAACAACAAGACTGGCCTAATTTGAATTCTAATCAGTTTGGTACATTTTTCAGGTATTGTGAGACATTCTGTCAACAACAAGACTGGCCTGGTTTTAATTCTAATCAGTTTGGTACATTTTTCAGGTATTGTGGGACATTCTGTCAAGAACAAGACTGGCCTGGTTTTAATTCTAATCAGTTTGGTACATTTTTCAGGTATTGTGGGACATTCTGTCAACAACAAGACTGGCCTGGTTTTAATTCTAATCAGTTTGGTACATTTTTCAGGTATTGTGGGACATTCTGTCAACAACAATACTGGCCTGGTTTTAATTCTAATCAGTTTGGTACATTTTTCAGGTATTGTGGGACATTCTGTCAACAACAAGACTGGCCTAATTTGAATTCTAATCAGTTTGGTACATTTTTCAGGTATTGTGGGACATTCTGTCAACAACAAGACTGGCCTGGTTTTAATTCTAATCAGTTTGGTACATTTTTCAGGTATTGTGGGACATTCTGTCAACAACAAGACTGGCCTGGTTTTAATTCTAATCAGTTTGGTACATTTTTCAGGTATTGTGGGACATTCTGTCAACAACAAGACTGGCCTGGTTTTAATTCTAATCAGTTTGGTACATTTTTCAGGTATTGTGGGACATTCTGTCAACAACAAGACTGGCCTGGTTTTAATTCTAATCAGTTTGGTACATTTTTCAGGTATTGTGGGACATTCTGTCAACAACAAGACTGGTCTGGTTTTAATTCTAATCAGTTTGGTACATTTTTCAGGTATTGTGGGACATTCTGTCAACAACAAGACTGGCCTAATTTGAATTCTAATCAGTTTGGTACATTTTTCAGGTATTGTGGGACATTCTGTCAACAACAATACTGGCCTGGTTTTAATTCTAATCAGTTTGGTACATTTTTCAGGTATTGTGGGACATTCTGTCAACAACAAGACTGGTCTGGTTTTAATTCTAATCAGTTTGGTACATTTTTCAGGTATTGTGGGACATTCTGTCAACAACAATACTGGCCTGGTTTTAATTCTAATCAGTTTGGTACATTTTTCAGGTATTGTGGGACATTCTGTCAACAACAATACTGGCCTGGTTTTAATTCTAATCAGTTTGGTACATTTTTCAGGTATTGTGGGACATTCTGTCAACAACAAGACTGGTCTGGTTTTAATTCTAATCAGTTTGGTACATTTTTCAGGTATTGTGGGACATTCTGTCAACAACAAGACTGGCCTGGTTTTAATTCTAATCAGTTTGGTACATTTTTCAGGTATTGTGGGACATTCTGTCAACAACAATACTGGCCTGGTTTTAATTCTAATCAGTTTGGTACATTTTTCAGGTATTGTGGGACATTCTGTCAACAACAACACTGGCCTGGTTTTAATTCTAATCAGTTTGGTACATTTTTCAGGTATTGTGAGACATTCTGTCAACAACAAGACTGGCCTGGTTTTAATTCTAATCAGTTTGGTACATTTTTCAGGTATTGTGGGACATTCTGTCAACAACAATACTGGCCTGGTTTTAATTCTAATCAGTTTGGTACATTTTTCAGGTATTGTGGGACATTCTGTCAACAACAAGACTGGCCTGGTTTTAATTCTAATCAGTTTCATACATTTTTCAGGTATTGTGGGACATTCTGTCAACAACAAGACTGGCCTGGTTTTAATTCTAATCAGTTTCATACATTTTTCAGGTATTGTGGGACATTCTGTCAACAACAAGACTGGTCTGTTTTTAATTCTAATCAGTTTGGTACATTTTTCAGGTATTGTGGGACATTCTGTCAACAACAAGACTGGCCTGGTTTTAATTCTAATCAGTTTGGTACATTTTTCAGGTATTGTGGGACATTCTGTCAACAACAATACTGGCCTGGTTTTAATTCTAATCAGTTTGGTACATTTTTCAGGTATTGTGGGACATTCTGTCAACAACAATACTGGCCTGGTTTTAATTCTAATCAGTTTGGTACATTTTTCAGGTATTGTGGGACATTCTGTCAACAACAAGACTGGCCTGGTTTTAATTCTAATCAGTTTGGTACATTTTTCAGGTATTGTGGGACATTCTGTCAACAACAATACTGGCCTGGTTTTAATTCTAATCAGTTTGGTACATTTTTCAGGTATTGTGAGACATTCTGTCAACAACAAGACTGGCCTGGTTTTAATTCTAATCAGTTTGGTACATTTTTCAGGTATTGTGGGACATTCTGTCAACAACAAGTCTGGCCTGGTTTTAATTCTAATCAGTTTGGTACATTTTTCAGGTATTGTGGGACATTCTGTCAACAACAATACTGGCCTGGTTTTAATTCTAATCAGTTTGGTACATTTTTCAGGTATTGTGAGACATTCTGTCAACAACAAGACTGGCCTGGTTTTAATTCTAATCAGTTTGGTACATTTTTCAGGTATTGTGGGACATTCTGTCAACAACAAGACTGGCCTGGTTTTAATTCTAATCAGTTTGGTACATTTTTCAGGTATTGTGGGACATTCTGTCAACAACAAGTCTGGCCTGGTTTTAATTCTAATCAGTTTCATACATTTTTCAGGTATTGTGGGACATTCTGTCAACAACAAGACTGGCCTGGTTTTAATTCTAATCAGTTTGGTACATTTTTCAGGTATTGTGGGACATTCTGTCAACAACAAGACTGGCCTGGTTTTAATTCTAATCAGTTTGGTACATTTTTCAGGTATTGTGGGACATTCTGTCAACAACAAGACTGGCCTGGTTTTAATTCTAATCAGTTTGGTACATTTTTCAGGTATTGTGGGACATTCTGTCAACAACAATACTGGCCTGGTTTTAATTCTAATCAGTTTGGTACATTTTTCAGGTATTGTGAGACATTCTGTCAACAACAAGACTGGCCTGGTTTTAATTCTAATCAGTTTGGTACATTTTTCAGGTATTGTGGGACATTCTGTCAACAACAAGACTGGCCTGGTTTTAATTCTAATCAGTTTGGTACATTTTTCAGGTATTGTGGGACATTCTGTCAACAACAAGTCTGGCCTGGTTTTAATTCTAATCAGTTTCATACATTTTTCAGGTATTGTGGGACATTCTGTCAACAACAAGACTGGCCTGGTTTTAATTCTAATCAGTTTGGTACATTTTTCAGGTATTGTGGGACATTCTGTCAACAACAATACTGGCCTGGTTTTAATTCTAATCAGTTTGGTACATTTTTCAGGTATTGTGAGACATTCTGTCAACAACAAGACTGGCCTGGTTTTAATTCTAATCAGTTTGGTACATTTTTCAGGTATTGTGGGACATTCTGTCAACAACAAGACTGGCCTGGTTTTAATTCTAATCAGTTTGGTACATTTTTCAGGTATTGTGGGACATTCTGTCAACAACAAGACTGGCCTGTTTTTAATTCTAATCAGTTTGGTACATTTTTCAGGTATTGTGGGACATTCTGTCAACAACAATACTGGCCTGGTTTTAATTCTAATCAGTTTGGTACATTTTTCAGGTATTGTGGGACATTCTGTCAACAACAATACTGGCCTGTTTTTAATTATAAATCTGTTTGGTACATTTTTCAGGTATTGTGAGACATTCTGTCAACAACAAGACTGGCCTGTTTTTAATTCTAATCAGTTTGGTACATTTTTCAGGTATTGTGGGACATTCTGTCAACAACAAGACTGGCCTGGTTTTAATTCTAATCAGTTTGGTACATTTTTCAGGTATTGTGGGACATTCTGTCAACAACAATACTGGCCTGGTTTTAATTCTAATCAGTTTGGTACATTTTTCAGGTATTGTGGGACATTCTGTCAGCAACAATACTGGCCTGGTTTTAATTCTAATCAGTTTGGTACATTTTTCAGGTATTGTGGGACATTCTGTCAACAACAAGACTGGCCTGGTTTTAATTCTAATCAGTTTGGTACATTTTTCAGGTATTGTGGGACATTCTGTCAACAACAATACTGGCCTGGTTTTAATTCTAATCAGTTTGGTACATTTTTCAGGTATTGTGGGACATTCTGTCAACAACAATACTGGCCTGGTTTTAATTCTAATCAGTTTGGTACATTTTTCAGGTATTGTGGGACATTCTGTCAACAACAATACTGGCCTGGTTTTAATTCTAATCAGTTTGGTACATTTTTCAGGTATTGTGAGACATTCTGTCAACAACAAGACTGGCCTGGTTTTAATTCTAATCAGTTTGGTACATTTTTCAGGTATTGTGAGACATTCTGTCAACAACAAGACTGGCCTGGTTTTAATTCTAATCAGTTTGGTACATTTTTCAGGTATTGTGAGACATTCTGTCAACAACAAGACTGGCCTGGTTTTAATTCTAATCAGTTTGGTACATTTTTCAGGTATTGTGGGACATTCTGTCAACAACAATACTGGCCTGGTTTTAATTCTAATCAGTTTGGTACATTTTTCAGGTATTGTGGGACATTCTGTCAACAACAATACTGGCCTGGTTTTAATTCTAATCAGTTTGGTACATTTTTCAGGTATTGTGGGACATTCTGTCAACAACAATACTGGCCTGGTTTTAATTCTAATCAGTTTGGTACATTTTTCAGGTATTGTGGGACATTCTGTCAACAACAAGACTGGCCTGGTTTTAATTCTAATCAGTTTGGTACATTTTTCAGGTATTGTGAGACATTCTGTCAACAACAAGACTGGCCTGGTTTTAATTCTAATCAGTTTGGTACATTTTTCAGGTATTGTGGGACATTCTGTCAACAACAAGACTGGCCTGGTTTTAATTCTAATCAGTTTGGTACATTTTTCAGGTATTGTGGGACATTCTGTCAGCAACAATACTGGCCTGGTTTTAATTCTAATCAGTTTCATACATTTTTCAGGTATTGTGGGACATTCTGTCAACAACAAGACTGGCCTAATTTGAATTCTAATCAGTTTGGTACATTTTTCAGGTATTGTGAGACATTCTGTCAACAACAATACTGGCCTGGTTTTAATTCTAATCAGTTTGGTACATTTTTCAGGTATTGTGGGACATTCTGTCAACAACAAGACTGGCCTGGTTTTAATTCTAATCAGTTTGGTACATTTTTCAGGTATTGTGGGACATTCTGTCAACAACAATACTGGCCTGGTTTCAATTCTAATCAGTTTGGTACATTTTTCAGGTATTGTTGGACATTCTGTCAACAACAATACTGGCCTGGTTTTAATTCTAATCAGTTTGGTACATTTTTCAGGTATTGTGGGACATTCTGTCAACAACAATACTGGCCTGGTTTTAATTCTAATCAGTTTGGTACATTTTTCAGGTATTGTTGGACATTCTGTCAACAACAATACTGGCCTGGTTTTAATTCTAATCAGTTTGGTACATTTTTCAGGTATTGTGAGACATTCTGTCAACAACAATACTGGCCTGGTTTTAATTCTAATCAGTTTGGTACATTTTTCAGGTATTGTGGGACATTCTGTCAACAACAATACTGGCCTGGTTTTAATTCTAATCAGTTTGGTACATTTTTCAGGTATTGTGGGACATTCTGTCAACAACAAGACTGGCCTGTACACAAGATTTACTGTATAGAACGACCGAAAATAGACATAGACAGTGAGATTCCTCCAGATAGATGATTTATACAGTATGAAATCATTGTTAAAGAAAGACCCTCCATCAGTTATTGTTAATGTTCTGTACTTATCCTAAACAGAGGCCACGGATTGTGTAGGCTGTGTAATGGCTTTTGTTAATAAGTAGAACATTACTGTGCTATCATAAACCTCAACAATTCTATGCTTTGACAGTGGGTCAGATGTTTTATTATGTAAGAGAACATATATTCTAATGTGTCTGAAGATTGATGCTTGATAAGGAATGTCAAGTTCAGCTGTTCCTAACAAGTGTGGGTACTGTGCTATACTTGGTATACCCATGTTGCTTCGAATGTGTTTGAAGTTTATAGGCATATGAAGTTCATTTTGATCACATTTTGTGCATAAGGTATTGCCAATAATGGCTAACATTACCCATGTGTATGAGATAAAATATGTTATACATGCCCGTATTTGATAGAAAATACTTTGGGAGTGTAGGGGAGATTTAGCAAAAATTATGTACATATAATGACATTAACCCTCTTCAATAACAAATATATAATCCTATTAACATATAGTAATTTAGTATGGAATTATATTTATGTATTAAATTTAATTTAGTTATAAATCTACCTAACTCCAGGACTTCAGAAAATATTACTTTCTTCTGTGCCTGGTATGGTGGCTTTGTTAACTACCAATTAAAAGCAAATTATAAAAAAACTTTTAGAAATTAACACAGATATAAATTAACACAGCATGAAGACCTGGGTTTAGTTAGATTGTAAACTTGAATAGAATTAATTTTGTTAGTATTTTTTTTTTGAAGAATCAATTTTATATGTCTTGAATGTGAAGAAAAAATTTCTAAAACAAAGTTAGATTTTTTATCCAAAATATATTGTGCACATTATAGCATAATGCAAGAGTTAATTTTTTTTTTACATCCTAAAAAAAAATCTCTGAATTATTATGGAGTCATGGGGTTCATATTCCTGAGTGGATGGTATATTTGAATGAAGTGAAAACTAATTGACAGAAGTTTTTGTTGCTTTAATTTTTTTTATTGTGTGTATACTAGTCATATATAAAGCCAACTAATCATGCCAATTTATATTTATTTAACTTTATTGTCTCAAATGCTAGTCAAATCCTCAACTATTCCGTCTCTTTCTGTTACACTTTGTCTTGTGTTTTTATTTGTTCATTTCAGTATTGCAATTTTATAGTAGTAATGTGTTAGAATCTTATCATCACTATTTAGCATTGGTAGATTAATCTAGTGTTGGGGTTGGTTATGTTTGGATGCTTAAGTTGTTTGAGTTATCCCCCTTTTAAAAAATTGTTTATTTTGATGTCTATTTCAAGTATGTACGTGTATTAGATAACTTATATTTCTTATTTTAAATGTGTATTTGCTTAGTTTTTTCAAAGGTTAGATATCATAAAATTTAATTTATTATGGCACAGAAAAAAAACATTTACTGATATCTCAGGTTAATTAAGGTTCTATCTGTCCTAATGCATATTGACAGGAACATTCTTTTAACTTACAACTTACATGGTAAAACTGGTGATAAATCATTCTGACAATCATTCATGTACTGATTACTTCTCATTTGTTGCACTTGCAAGTACTGAGATCTTTTTTAAGTTGATCAAATTTTGTTTCACATTTTCCTGTGCTTCTGATATCACAGAAGACTTTTAATGTTACAACTTGACATTCTTTAACTAATTTTTGACTAGCAGTTTTGACTTTGGTGCCATTTAATTAGCATTTATATTGTTTGCTGTGTAAACTAACCTTTTAATTCCATGTTTTATTTTTTATTAGGTGTTGTTAAAAATCAGATCATCACAAAATATTTTGAAAAATCTCTCATAATGTTGTTGAAATGCATAAAAGTCTTTTTTTTCTAAATATTTAATCATATAACTAGCAATAGCATTATTGGTTAATACTAGGTGAAGCTGCTTTGGAGGAGAATTCATGGCATTAAAGATTTATTAATGTTCCATTCATTTTTTAAACCAGTCCAGTATACCAGTTCTTTGGTAACAGAAAAATTTCTTGATCTTTTAAATTGTATACAACGAAATGTTTTGTTGTGTTTTACTAACAATTTTATATTATGTTTGATGTGTAGTGTGCCATTAACAATACTTAGTGCAATAGTAAGCAGATGTAACATTCCAATCTGACTCATTCCAGTGTTTTATTCAATAGTTTGTTAAGATAACATTGTATTCTTTGTTTGTTTACCAAATTTACATATGCTTTATACAGTATCACTTGTAAAGGTGAAATCAGCTAACATGCATGATAATACAAGTTTGTTTTGGTTACAAGGTACAAGTTGACTAAAGTTAACATAAATTTAAATTTGAACGTTAATTCTCCATCAATAAGGATTCAATATAAATTTGTTGTTTTATTTGAAACAAGAACAAATGTTGCAAAGTTTTTTATGGAACCTGTTTTACAGATTATTTTTAGAAATGAACAATTTCATAGATGTAAATTATTTAAAAATATACATCTTTACATTTACAAAACTACACAAGATTTTGTCATGGAATCTGATCATAGACCTCATTTTAATTTAAGGTGCGAACTTTTGTTATTTTGTGTTTATTTATTATGTTGGTAACCATAGTAACGTTTGATTTAACATATTTACTAATGGTTTGAATAAAAAATGTATTTGACTCTTTTGTTGTTTCTAAATATGATGACCTCACGACAGGTATGTTTCCCTTTTGCCAATTGGCAACATGGAATTGCATCATTTATAAAGATTTTTTAATTTTGTTGTCCTTTTTCAAATTATAAAGAATAAGATATAGCTACCTATTGAATTTAGTAGGGCCTTTTTTATCGATGATTCTAGTCGCCTCCATGTAAAAACAAACATTGGTCCTTACTAATGCAGTTTCATAGTAGGTACACTTGTGCTTTAAACACCATTCTAACAAAATAACAAATGAATAGATTGGAGTGAAGTAAATGTACACTGCTAACCTTCATGGATATCTTACCAGTTCTACAAATAAATTCTTGACCGATCTCTTCAGTAAGCTTAAACAATCTTTGTTGAAGCTCACTATATCAAGATGCTGACGATAATATCTCTACTTTGTATTAAGCAATATAACGTATCTGTGGTATTTAACATGCTTCAAAGTAAAACTTTCCCAAACAAAAGAAAAACGGAAGTAAGCACTAGGAATTAAAATATACCAGAGGTATTTGTTATAAATAATTTCATATATAAATGGGGATTCCACCGAAATGTAATTTCTTGGCTAGCCAAATAAAAAAAAAAAAAAAATAGCCAAATGCAAGGAAAACGATCAATGCCCACAAAGCGAATTAGATGAACAACATTGTAATTGATTTAAATATCGGCAGCCAGACAGTCAAGTATCAACAATTAAACCAGTACACATAATTTGGTCAGCTATTCCACGGCTGTTTGGCCAGTTAGAAAGATTACAATCCAGACGACTACAACATACGTAGAGGTAGAACTTTATGTGCAATCAATGAACTTAATCGTGATTTTGTTGTCAATGACGAATACGGGATGAACTAAAAAATTCCTTCTTGTATATCGACTGTGATTTGACAAGCTACAGCGCAGACAATTGTTAACAGGTGAACTAGTACACTTTGCGCGGAACTTTGATTTTTCAACCAGACGTGATCTCCACAAGCAATTTCAGATGTTTTTTGCAACTAAAAGAAAGCTCCTGGAATAGACTATTATTCAAACTGAACACGTAAAATATGCAGGACAATTATTAACTTGTGCTTGTGTAGTTGTTCTATTTAAGAGCGTCAGTTGTTCCTATTCATAAAGGCCTTTAAACAACATACCTTCAAAGTGAATCTAAAACTCTGTAGTGCAGATAAATTTTGAAAGTATGATTTCCTGTTTCGTGAAAATTACCAGCAACAATAAGGCTTTATAAAGAATTATTTGAATCGAGTTACGACATCACATTTGTCTCTACCAATCTATTCGGACAATGTTAGAGCATAATAGCACAGTATTTATTGCATTTGGTATTTAACGAGCGTGAAACACTGTATGGTTAAGAATTGAAAGAGTTAATATTATGAAGTATTGCATTTTTGGGGCACCTTATATGACCTCCTCTACAGGTCACGCTTTGTCATAGAACTTAAAACGTCATAACCCAACTTCTGTTCAGATTCATCGGTATATTGCCCAATACTCGGTGAACAGTATTTTAACTATATTACATACAAGAACAAGGTAACTAACAGAAACCAATAGAATAGATTAATGGACCGAAAATTTTCTCCTGACTATAACAGAATAGAGTAGTGTAGTGAATGGGAAATGTTCACTGTAACAGTTACGAATTGCTACTCTTAAACGTGGCAAACACATCACATATTATATATAACCTGACTACTCACAACAAAAAGGACATCCTATCAAATACCCACAAATATATACAAACTGGACAAAATTATAACGCATTAGACAGCACAATCAGCACCCTGGGATTAGTTTTTGCTTGTTTGAATGATGTTTAACGCCATTTTCAGCAATTTTTCAGCTATATCATGGCGTTCAGATTTTATGGGGGGAGGAAGCCGGAGTACCCGGAGAAAACCCCTGACCTGCGATAGGAAAACTGGCAACTGTGGGGTTAGGACTTACTTCTGCAATAGTTGGAGCCAGAACGATGTAATATTCAAATGATCATGAATGGATAGTTCGAAAAATATATTTACAGGTAAGAGGTAAAACTGAATGGGCTCATCATTTGTTTATAGAAATACAAACAGAAATCACTTTATTTACACAAACTCATTGACAATATATGTGGTTAATACCCAATTGCAACATGTGTAGCTATATGACATATACATTTAAATAAAATACAATAGTGATAGATATTAAACCTGTATGAGAATTAACAGTCAGATTTAAAATTTTAATTTTTTTTTTAAAGCTTCATCTCTATTAAACAATCTTATTCGGTGATATATTTTACAGTTATTTGTGTAAATGTCTCTTTTGTGTTTTTATTTGTAAATATAGTCATGATGTTAATTAAGAATATGCATTCATAATAAGAGCATTAAGTACTACAATTTTGTACTGTAATCATGAACCCCCCCTCTCCAAAAAAACTTTGAAAACACTATCTTCATTTCAAATTTGTCTTGAATGTCTGAGAATGGATTGTCGATGTTACAAAGCGATACTTTGCAAATCGTGTCAACTTTCATGTATGACCTGTCGTGTTTGTGTGTAATCAACAATTCCATCAAGAGACATGAAATCATCGTCGTCTTCATTGTTACTGATGCCATCGCTGTCTGGAAGTGGTGATACTCTCACAGAAAGGTCGACGTCTGAATAAATAGTCCTGTCTTCTAGTCTATGTATGACGAGATTTGAACTGGCAACAGCGGGAGAAAACATTACTTCTGAATAATTTATCTCATTGTCCTGCAATATATTTTAATACATGTAATTTGAAAGTTTGAGTCATCACATTGACTTAAAATGTAAAGAAAAACTATAGTTTAAAATTAAAATGTCAAGTACATTTGTTATTTCTGTTGACTCCTTGGTGAGAACCTCTGTTATTTTCAAAATTATGTTTATATCAGTTTCAGAACAATAGCGTTTAGTATATTATGTTGACTGGACTTTTCCAACAAACTTTAAATAACTGGTTAGTTTGATTTTGAGGTAGCAAACATTTTCACGTTAATATGTTGCGTCGTTATTTGTTTGCAAAATAGTATATATACAATTGCAATACGTCATTGAAGCACAAAATGTGTGTATTTTCTATTTTTATGGTGGCCAAATAGTCTGCTTTTAGTTGCAATAGACCAATATGGTAACATACCACAGGACGTCTCCCTGAAGTGCTGGCAATAATAATAAGTTGATGTTCTTCTGACGTTTCATCTTCGAAATAAATAAATATATAAAATAATGACGATGCTGATAACCATCAATCAAATATATATTTGATTTTATGCTGTTCTTTAGTGTTTTGTTTTCAATGAGACGGTATATAACCGTCTAATTAGTTATGACATTGCGTCATCATTATTGATTCTAAATCTCAAAATAAATACACTTAAGATGAAATCAGTCTATGTTAGACTTTTTTTTTATTAACGACGTATTTGTCATGTTTGGACATTTTTTCAACAGACGTTTTTGTTCCAATAGGTATTACATCTGCCCCTCCCCAATTCGACATGTTTTTGTACACTTACAAAAATAGATTTCTTTGCAGGACTACTGAAGAGACGATAAAAAATAGTCTCAATTTTTTCACATTCCGCTTTATAGATGAATCCTTGTCACTGAACAATTTTACATTCGGTGACTACTTACATTTAATCTAACCTAGCGAGCCTTGAAATTATAGACAGTATTAAACTACTAAACAATGAAAGATCTACGTGCTCTACCAATGAGTTGTGAAAACGGTTGACTAAGATACTGTCTGCAGTGAAAGAAGGACATCAAACATACTTTGAAACTGTTTATTTACGAAGTAATATTAATCATATTTGGATTCTGAAATTAAAGAGAACTTTTTGAAAATTTAAAATCAAGATCGATATCTTAAATTTCATCTGTCAGAACGTTTGATTTTAAAATTTGTTATTCTCTTTGTACCACCATGCCTCACGAGAAACTATAATCACGTCTTAAAAATTATACGTAAAGCATTCGCTTCCACATATTATACGTAAAGCATTCGCTTCCACATATTATACGTAAAGCATTCGCTTCCACATATGCCTTATGTGTTAGGTTACTACAATGCGTTTTTTTCTACTAAAGTCTTAAAAGACAAATTATGCTACAGCGAGAAACAGGATTATAGTATACTAGATTTTCTGATCGACAACATATTTGTAATTTTTGGAAGATGTGTTTTTAGCTGACAATCGGAATTCAAATTGGTACAACTGTGCCCCTATTCTTGCCGATTTGTTCCTGAATTCTTATGAAACTGAGTTTCGTCAACGTCTTTTTAAAGACAAGAGGATAGCAGATGCTAGGTCCTTTATATTTTCATATATAGATATATTGATGATGTCCGTTCAACAAACAATCCTGAAATTGTTGTGTGGCTTCCGTTAATATATTCTTCAGAACTGGATATTAAAGAAACACAGCAACAACTTCATCTATATCATTTTTAGAATTACACTTAAAATATGACACCAAGGGTCATCTTAGCACAAGAATTGACGACAAACGAGACGATTTTTAATTCAAAATTATAAATTTTCCTCACTTATGCAGCAATGTTGCAGCTTCTGCATACGTTATCTTGCAGCAAGTATACTGATTTTTGTAAACGTCATCAATTTCTCCAGGATAAACTTATAAACCAATGTTACAAGAAACAACGATTTGTCCGCCCAAAAATATGATTGCAGATAGTTTTCCCAACTTTTGAACTTTTCAATTTTCAACAAACCTACCAACATACTACATCAATAAAAGCGGAAGGTTCGCATGCCATAAAATCTGGTTTAACCCACCATTTCTTTTTAAATGCCTGTACCAAGTCTGGACCATTACTGTAGTTGCTATATTTTTGGTTGTTGGTTCTTGAGTTTTCCAGCTTTTTACTATAACTATTTTAATATAGAAATAGTTACATACTTTACACTTTGTGTTTTACAATTTAAAATTAGTTCAATAATTTCAAAAAATGTACCATTGGTCAAAAGCGATTGATTTGCTACTATATCTCTGTCACGTGTAGGTTGTCTGTTAACTTGAGACAAGTACTCGCTATTTTCCACAGCAGTTACTGAAAATACAACGAAAAAAGCAATATTCTAAATGTGCTTTGCAAGTAAAATTAAACAATCATAAAAATCTTATATTGAATTTCAGGAACTGTTCAAGACAAAAGATTCTTGAAGTTTTAAAAACAGAATATTAAGCAATTCCGCATTCTACATCTGTCTTGATTTATGGAGAATTTAAATATATATAGTTTGTTTATTTGTATCTAGTGATGGCATTTGTTGTTTACAGATCAATATCTGTTAATTGACTTACACTGAATATCGTTGGCGTAACTATGGTCAGTTCTAAAAATAACAAAATTACAATATTAGATAAGCTGTTTCCTTATTGCAAAGTTCGAAAATTATCGACTTGGTACTTGTCAACCTGCCAAAACATTTTTATATGATAGTTAATATTGAAAATCAATAATTGATTATATTAATCAAGAGTTTCCGTTTCCGTACAAGGTAATTCAACATGCTGTGACCAAATAGTTTTAAAGGTTTGAATGAATCACATAAGGAAATGAACCAGACAAATCTGCAAACCAGTTCATTGTACCTACAAGATATTAAGTACTTTTGGCTCATAATTATGAACCAATTATATTTGCTGTTAGTTTGGTACCTGCCTGTTTAATACATGTCTTTTCTTCATTGTTCCTATAAGAAACATAACAATAAAACACAATAATTCAGAATAAATATATAGGTACTCGCGATAACTCTTTCTGTTTTATGTACCATGTGCATATGTAAATGTTTAATTTTCTGTGCCATTCTAAAATATTTTTTAAAACTATTTCTTGGAAGAACGCTGAATGTTCAGAACTCAAATTAATTTAATTCCGTAAAAGTGGAACTACAGAAATAAACATGACGTATAATAATATAACATACAAAACATACCTCTTACCACGACAAATGTGACTGACAATACGATACATAAGATGATTAGACAAAATGTGGTTGGTAAAACTATCGAAGCACGAGAGGCGTTTCCTGTGATGTCTTCTGAAATAAAAAAACCCAATACATTTACATATATATTCATTAAAACAAGTCTGTGTTTTTACTGACCAAAGACAAAAGGCTGTGCAATTTAGTCGGCCAGGCCAGGGTTTTGCCTGATAAAACTCATTATTAGCCATCACCTTATAAATACATGTTCAAAGAGCGTCTGAGATAGAAAAAGTTCATAATCTAGGTTTTTGCGACGATTGTTATAAACAAAAAAATTCCCAGATGATATGCTCAATCTTGTAATTTACTCTTTAAGAATTAGAAAAAACTTTAGAATTTTTTAAAACATTGTTGCAAATTTCTTAGCAGAAAATATGAAACGTTGATGAAATCCTCGAGCACCAACAATCCACTAATATCTAGTTGGTGCAATTAATTCATTAAATATACTAAAATTGCAAACACTTGTTTCGTGTAATGGAAACTCATCAATGTCGCTCAAACTGAAAATATTGGAACGCCTAATAATATGATGAAGAGGTATTAAAACATATTCATCGTTTTGCAGTAAATTTAAACATAATTTATCCTAAAGAAATAATTTAATTTATTCGTAATATATGGTATCATATGAAAAACCGAAATAGTAAATTAATAAAAGCCAACAAATGACGGACTTAGGCAGGAAAAAGACGGACGTGTATGCCCACTAAAGCATAGGTATCGAAAAAACACATGAGTACTTGTATTGACAAAGATTCATAGGGCTTTAATGGGCTTCTCACCTAAATTTCCCCTATCTAGATGTACGCAGATATCTTTCCAAATTATGGATAATCCTAAAATGAAATTCGGGATCCACCACTGTGTGTTTGAATAACACAGTCTTATTAGGGTAGGAAGCCAGAGTTCCCGACCTTCAGTAAGAAAAACTGTCAAACCTTGTCAATTAAAATTTGAGTCGCGTACACACTGCCCACAATGAGACTCGAACACAAAGCATTAGCTTTGAAAGGCACGTAATCAATAGTAGGTAACTACTTTAACACTCGACCACCGACGATCTGGCAACTTAAATTTTTTCATTGTTTATATTCCAACTACTATTGTAATATTTTAATGAGATACTAGTGCTAGACCGACAACATAAATCTTAAATGTATATCATGTATTTTTGAACTATTTGCATAAAATTAAATTAAGTACAATGTTGTTATCTTGCAAAAAGAATCATTTTATGGAAAGCAGCTAAACAACTTCACGATTTTTATTTAATCGCCTTAGTAGTACCTAAATTGTTTGTCTTTGTTTGTTTTTTATTTTTTATAACATGCCTATTCAAAGTAATAAAAGAAACTTGCAATTACCTGTGGGGTATTTCAAATCGTCTTCTTTTTCAGATTTAAGGTGTATGATACAATATAATTGGCATATAAATTAATGTAAAATGATAAATTGTGATAAATGTCATCGCCAATTGCATTTAAAAAATTTATTGTTGTTGAATTGACATGCAATACAAATTCTGACAATTGTACACACTTTACAAAAAAGAACAAACCAATTTCTCACCATAATTTAATATCAATCCATTAATTGTATTCGGACTCAAATCTAGACCTTACTTTTACGAATCTAAAATATACATACCTGAAGAAATCAACTGAACTTGAAAGGTACTTTCACCATGATCGTTTCTAATATAAAATGTGTAATTTCCGTTATCAGTTCTCTGTAAAACCGATTTTCTTAATCCTACTTCATATCCCAGCATACTCACTTCCATGTCATAAACAGTATCCTTAACAGTCTTGTTTTGTACTGTCAGATCCTTATGTCCAAAGTTAATTGTTTGGCCGCAAAATAAGACGGACATGTTCGTAAATACTGGATATGAATAAAAATAAACAACAATATCAATAGCTTGTCCTAATCTTCCATATATTTTACATTGGCTCTGTGAAACAAATCCTGGTTTTCCTTGTAAATAAAAGAAAAACTTAATTAAATTTATCATTTAGGAGTACACTACATAACATTTATTGTGGTGTTTAGATGCAAGTTAAATATAAACAATTTTGCATTTTATTATCAACAATCATCATGTTATGCGCACACCCAAATATATACCAAAAGAAACAAAATAGCGTTGAATTAGAGGTAAACAGTAACCTATAAGTATATAAATTGACCATTAATTTAATTTCCCGTTTCAGATGGAATAACAATGTCATAAATTTTTCAAAGAATAACACTTTTAACAAATTTTAACTGTGTTTGTCGGAAATAAAAATATGCATTTTTTAAAACCAACAAAATATTTATATAAGAAACTTATTGTATACACACATATTTTAATTATAAATATTTGTTTTTTTTTAAAACAACGTTTTAACATTGTAAGTTTGGTATTTTTGGTCTTAAAAATAGTAAAAGGTTTTTATTGGGATATAGGTATACTTGAAAATTCGTGTTTAAAGATTTTTTTTTAACTTTTACTATACAACAATAATCACAAACATAAACGTTTATTATAATTGTAGTAATTTTGTACATATTACAAATTATAAGTACCTTTCATATGTATAAATACTTCATCAGACATCTCTATTTGTCTATGGTTTTCTATAATTCCGCTATTAGCTATGCATCTGTAGTAGCCATTTGATTTGTAGGTTTGACTATTATTACGTGTAAGTTTTACTGATGGAGATCCTGGTAGATATCTGATATGTTCTTTATACTCTGACAGATGTTCCCAACGGTCAAATGTGTAGTTGTTTTCTACTCCACCTTTTGGAATACATTGAAGTTCATTTGTCGTAGCTACGTATTTAATTTTAATGGACGGAGGATCTAAAAATAAGTCATAACATATTATTTGTAAACCCTAATGCGGATTAGTTTGATATTACAATCAAATTGTTGACAAAGAATATTATAGTGTAATCACATATTACCTGAAGAACATGTTTTTATTTCTTGTTTTCGTAGGAGATATCTCAATGTAAAAAGGGTTGCATTAAAAAATCTATGTTTCTATCAGCATTCCATTCCATTCCAAAAATTAACATGAAATATGTGATGAAGTTAATTAAGTGCATTGCGTTATCATTTCAAAAAAAATTATTGAAATAATATAGTTCTATTAATTGAATAAACTTTACCTAATATTGTGACACTGTAATTAAAACACTTAACAGCAATTTGATCTCTGCATATTCTGGACTAAGAGTCAATTTAATACCTGCTACCTTATCCATCATATATATCTTACCTAATATTGTAACATTGTAATCAATACACACAACAAGACCCATTTTATCTCGGCCGGCGCATCGATATGTTCCTTCTTCTTCTCTGGATATATTTACTATGCACAGAACATATTCTCCTATGGTGTCATTAATTGAAACACTTATTTTATAACCGTTGGTTAAATTGTTATTAACATCATATCCATCTGCATAAAGAACCATATTAGACAGTGTTTTTTGTATCCGTGGTCCAGACCAAGTTGTTTCAGAAAGATTAAAACACTTGAGCTCAGCAATATTTCCAGTTATAACTTTCATCTGTGTAATATTAGCCTCTCCACTGCAATCTAAAAATATAATATTGTTACGGTAGCCAGAAAAGGAATTTTAATTAAAAGATAACATAATTTGCATATACAAATTTTACGTTTTCGTTTGTAAAAGATCCAATATTTTTCAAACCTTAAACTTGAAGGTTGTTATTGTAGAAGTCTATGACACACCAGTTGGTTATAAAAGCGCATTTTGGAAATTTTATATTTTTTGTGTTTTTTCTTACACTTCTAAAATGACCATAGTTACTAATAATGTTAGGAAACCATTTAACATGAACTAGTGCTTTGACTGTAACAGTAAGGTAAAATGTACAATTTTCTTTTACACCAACAATTATGTCTGTCAATATAACAACTCAATAAACCTTTTCAAAATCAATATTGTTCCAATCAATCAATATGTTCGAATTAACATGTTTTCCAACAATCATCAAATGAAAGAAAAGATATTAAACGAGAACTGGGTTTGCAGTCTATAGTAATAAGATGATGTTAAAAATATCAATAAAAATAAAAATACTTTTATATATTTCTTTGCTTAAATAACATGTAAACAAACATTTTCTCTTGTCGTCACGTTTCGAACTGGAAAATCAGAAAACCTCAGATGATCATATTTATTGTAGTTTGTGTTATGTTTTAGGGTAGCGAAACAATTCTTGATCATTTACAATTACTGTAACCAATACGAAAACAAAGTGTTTTTTTTATGGTCACGCTTGGAAATGGCAATCTGAAGACCACTTTGTGACAACATATAATTGGATTTATTGTAGTTTGTTTAATATTAATTAAATGTTAGCAGATCAATTCTCGTCATAAAAAACACAGTACCTTGTTTACCCAGTGTTCTTGGAAGAAAAACCAAAATCGTCAGAACTAACATCGTCCCTAAATAATTTCGTATACTGCAGTATACATTATTCTGAAAAGAAATTAAAGAATACACGTGGGCTGTTTGAATATTTGGTTGAATTAATATGTGAGGTTTAATAATGTTTTCCTTTTGGATATAAACATTATAAAGAGGTTCACATTAAAATATTGTACGTGAAAAACTGTCATCGATAAATTTTACAACTCCGCTTTACTTGTTCAGATATTTTTCAGAAGATTGTTAACAGTTTTTTTTTTCGTTCCATTTTAAATATTGAGTACATGTACATCAATCTTATTTGTAAAAATATCTATATCAAAAGTGGAAGTTAATACAAGTAGACTGCTTTTAACCTAGTCGTGCAAGACTCGCAGGTCAAAAAAAGGTCTTGAAAACATGTATTAAAACTACTAGTCTACATTCATTTGATATTCAATACGAAAATGATCCATACGTGTAATTATTAGTAGATATTATATACTCATATCAACGAAATAATATTTTTCAAAGGTTTGTTATATTGACATTAGGAGGATTCAGATGCTGCTACAAGAACAATATACTTATTTTCAATTAAAACTGAACTACTCGAAAGAGGTAAGTGTAAATAAAGATTTTTAAATTTAAGTCTCCAAAGTTAACTATTAATATGTTACCCTTCCTTATAAGAGACTTACCGTTTGATTTAGTTACTTAATATTTTGTTTTGAATAGTTTTGTATCACAGCGAATCGGCTATATTTTAGTTATATTCAGGACGAGAACAAGTTTACAAGCAAAACACCAATGGGAAAAAAGGGAAAGACTTACATAATACAATTTTGGCTGCCATTGGGAAAGATGGAGTGTTGAGAAGGGACTGAAAATTAAGACTTGGTAAGTGGCTTTAACCAGCTTACGTTTATTGACATCTACAAAAGTCATCCATCCTCTATTCCACATCTGCGGATGCGCAGGACAGGTCTGTGGATTTAACACTGCGAACCTTACCCGTTGCACCATGCAAGAAATCTGTCTTTGACTTTTTAATACAGACCACGTAGATACAGAAGAGCTCCTAAACAAAGTTTGTACCTATTGTTTAAAACCGGGCCTCGTAAACTATGTTGTATATGGGACCCTTAGTGTCAACATCGGGTCATTGATTTCACGATGTTAGGGTAATATGTATTTAAGTCCACCTGTATTGACGATCTCTAAGATTTTCATTGGGTACTCATACTTCCTCCTTAAGGAATAACTGGGATTCAGGATATATCCAGGAATCGCCGAAGACCACTATAGAAAGAAACCAGCCGAAATACATGATTATATTTAAAATTTTGCTGCAATTTTCCAAATGATCTTTAAAGCGAGAAATAGAATGTACAGTTAGCGTTTTCAAATCTTCCTTTTGAAAACAAATGGCGTTTTTTGCATAGCTCTGATTAAAAAATCCAATCAAAATCAATTAACAAACAATGTCTGCTAATACTCAAATCTATATTAAATACCAATTGAACCAGTCTGGTATGCGTTGGCAATAAAATTTATATCAGCCTCACAATAAAACAACATGTTACATATCGCTGGCTTTACCGGATAGGTAAGACATAGAATTTACCTGCTTAACACAATATAAAGTTTAACATATATTTTCCATTTGATAATTAATTTTAATATATGTTATGTTGATTTTTTTTATTTATACAGCTTAAATAAAAATGACTATATATTGATATTATGCCTTTCCCATTATCCACGCATCTAGGTGTTTTGCAATAAAACATATTTGTTTTCAAATATAAAGTAAAAAATTCAATGTTAAATCTGTCTTGATTTCTTCTGAAACGCCTGTAACATGTCAGGACCATTGCTGTAGTTACTATATTTTTGGTTCTTGGTTCTTGAGTTGCCGGTTTCTCAGACTTTGATTTGTGGATTGTCTGTTTTGACAATTTCATCGATGTTCGGTATTTTGTTATTACCTTCATTATTGACCCGGCTACAAAGAAATTAAATGTTTTTTGTCGGATTCGAGTCTCATTGCCGGCACGGTGCTCTCGACTCTTATTTCAATTGATAAGGATAGCCAGTTTTCCTACCGAAGGTTCGGGGTTTACTCTGGGTAATCTGGCTACCTGTCCCAATAAAAACTTGAAGCATAATATAGCTCAAAAATTGCTAAAGTGACGTTAAACGACATTTAAGCACACAAACAAGCAAATAAACAAATATAATCATTGTTATTATAAATTAATAATAATGGGTTAGCTTGTACATTAACACACTACTAGTTTAACGCAAAGCAAGCGGAACATATTAACCCCCTTGTGCATTTTAACACATTCCTAAAAACAAAACCTTTGATATTAATAGAAATAAACCATTTCATGTAATAATATGAAAAGACGAAATACCTTACAACAGTCACAACAAATAATTATAAAGAAAATCATAATTACAAAACGGAAAAAAAATTTAGAATTGCAAAATAACTTACCTTTGAGATCAGGAACATTGAACAAAATGGCTAAAACTTTATGATTATAACAATATTATAGTGCACAGTCGATAAATAAAAGTAAAGCGGAAATAAAAAACGTCCATATGACAATTCAGTTAATGTATGCTTTTCTGAAAATTACACCTAAAAAATTAAATTTAAAATTACGCTAGCATGCCAGAGAAGGAATAAAGATGTGTTGCGTTTGTCTATATCCGAATTCGTAACTGTCCCTTGACTTTTGGTTCTTGTTGTTCAGCCGGTTTTCTGTGCTATTTTTCTTATTAGGGATTGAAAACATTATCAATGTTATAGTTTTTTACAGAGAACCCTACTATGCGATATGGAGGACTTATCGAAACAAATATATAATTGCTGTAATGTACAATCCAATTACTGTAATGTACACTTTATCTCAGATTCTAATCATCTGGAGTTAAAAATATGAAAGTCCCATTGTGTTTCCATAGGACACAGACAACAGTAAATAGATAAATTAGTGAAATCATGTGCTACATATATTTTAATCTAAATACATCATGATACATCATGTCATAGTGTCATGCCATATATTAAGCAACCGTGAATATGAGACGTCTGTCAGAGTCAGATCACGTTAGAGCAGCTATTATGCAAACAACCCAATAAATGTCTTGTTTCTTTTGTACATAGTAATGTCAATGTGGCAATTCCGAAAAAAACAAAATCTACTTATCCAAGAATATCCTTTACCCTTTACCCTACCCTTTATAGTGCAAATATTGTAAAATAATGACATTAAATTAACTGTCATATCGGTGCGTCAGATGGTATCTTTACATGTGCCATTTCAGTGCAATCACATGATATACCATTGATCTGCTGTAAAAACTTACGACGCAATTTAAGATACATTATAGTAGCAATATATTTCACTTGACAATCAGTTTTGAAGTACATTTATGCACTCTGCCAGAGCAATGGAATCATGCAGACATATGATTAAAAATATGTCAATATATTTTGATGTTGCAACTTGACAGGGGCAGGATTATTGTATACCGATATACAAATCATAACGACTTATATTTCAGCACTATCAAAAGGCAGCAGGCGTAAATCAATATCAGGTGCATTCGTATTTCAATACTACTAGGTATAACATGTTCGAGGTATTACTATCTGTATAATATTTTTCAGAGTTCTTATTGGCAAAGCGGTTTAAGAGGTTGAATTTTCTATCGGTCACTTACTTTTGGACAGTGTAATTGTAAGTGCGAGCCCCAACAGAAAAAGTGTATTCAACTCCAATTAAATTATTTGATTTTTTAATCGTCAAAACTGCTGAAAAAGGTATGAAACCGAAAAAAATATTGTGTTAGATCAAGACGGTGTTTATGAACCTTACTTCACTTAAAAGAATAACCATAAGCAGGTACAACTATATGAAAAATAACTTGTATGCCTGACAGAGATAGCTTTTATGTTCAAGGCTCTTCTCGAAACTGTAAATATCACACTTTCAATATTCACTCAATAATCATAGCACAAATGTCGTCGTATGTTGTTTTACAGCATAGTAAAGGTATATCATCTGATTACACTAAGAAGAATAAATATGGCAATAAAGAGTAATTAGAATTTATCGATTTACATTTAATATAACATAAAAAAACAGCAACAATATTAAATATCATATAATGAACTTAAAGTTAAGAACTTGTAACTTAAAAGGGACAACACTGCAATGTTCACATATGTGTCAACATGTAAACGAAAATAAACTAGGGTTGTAATGCACGTATGTCATTCATTTCATTTCCGCTGAAAATCGTTCAAGGCCAAAGTACTGATGCAATTTTCTACGACCATGAGCTCTACAAAATAAAAATTTCCTGATTTATATCTAGTTATAAAGTAAAAAAATGTATAATTAAAATATAAGGTTTTTAGCTTTATGATATTGTATTAAAAACGCACACAGAGATTGGGAAATCGTGTTTTGCTGTATGTAAAGGAACTATCCTGAAATACAAAGACGTTACATTAATCGCAATAAACAAATAGTGTTGCGTATACCATTTCTCAATACCAATAAAATTTTGAATTACGTGTACTACCTATTACATCACTTCTAGTATGTGTTCATTTTGGAACTTTCATGAAGTTAAGATATTTGCTTTTGAATTTTAAAATGGACAACACTGCAACGTTGCCATTTTCCCATATGTCTAAACACGTGGACGGAAATAATCTAGAGTTAATATGCGTATTTCAATTATTGTATATCCGCTAAATATGGTTCGACGTCAAGTACTTGTGCCATTGTCTACGACCATGAGCTCTAAAAATAAATATTTCCTGATCTATATTAATTTTAGTTTTCAACATTACTGGATTTATTATTAAAAACCAAGATTTATATCAGTCGCAGTGAAAAACAGACAACATAGATAAGGATATTGTGTTTTGCTTATTATAAAGTAGTATTTGATAGACTACAAAGATGTTCCATTTTAGTCGCAATCAACAATTGTTCCGTATACCATTTATATATACCAATGCTGAATGAATGAATCCAAGCCTACCTGTTTGTATCTGATCTTTCTTACCTCGTATGTGGGACAATTCTCCGATCTTGAGATTCCTATTTGTCTGTGTAAAAAAGACATGTGTATTATAGACAAATAGTTAGAGATCTAAATGCAAACAAATATTTGATCGCCAAAAAAAACTGTAGGTGACCCCTTACATTTATCTGTTTTATCTGTACCAAATACGTTCTGTATTTAGACTTTGCTGTTTTGTGATATGTAGAGTTGACCATGAACGTTCAGTTTTATGCTTGCGTTTTATTAGGATGTAAAACTTCGTCTTCAGAACCATGTGGCCACTGTTTTACCAATCAGACTGTACGAGTTTTAATAAAAAATCGTATTTGTTAATACAGCGAATCGATAGTTCTTACTTCATATGAAAAGAAGTTAGTATTTTAAAGTATGTAAGCACTTGTGTCTGGTTTGTAACTTTCTTGTACATTTTACGTCTTTTGCTTTACCTGGCTAAATGTCTTTTCTGCCTTTTACCTACAAAAGTTAAACTAAATCATTATCACTTAAGTAGTGCAAATATTATATCTAAATATCCAGATAAAAATATCGGATTTTAGAAAACAGATGACGTTGTGTCAGTCACGTGACATTTGAATGAGAAATACAATGCGTATATTCATATCTATTATCTCCTTGTAGATTTGTAATGATATATTCCATTCCTTTCATCTCTTTTTAACTTTTAAAACTTTTAATACACTGCAGATAGTAAAATACGTGAAGAGATACTATATTTATATTAATGTATAAATCTATGAGAATCACATATTTTTTAGCTGTATTTTAAAATAATTATTATGACAAAATAATACATTTGATAAAATAAGTATAACGAATTTGTTTTAAAAACCTAAAGAAAATATATGTGAAAATAGGATAGCAATTGCAAACACTGTAATTGAATTAGAATAACAAACAATTTCTAAGTCCAGCTAAGGTAAAGTTTTAGTTTCTTTAAACACACTTCTATGCTTATTATCTATATATTGGTACAAGGTTAATAAGATCTTTAATTCACCTCATAATGCTGGAGACTATCATGGTATTGACGTGCGAACAATGAAGTAATTATTGACAGTTTTATTGTCATTATTCCACATGTAAGATTTTTTTAAAGTTATCGTGTATGATGCGTAAGGAATCTGATAAATCTAACGACAAAACGTTACAGAAAACAATTTGAATTGAGAATATATGTATAGAAACATGTTTGCTAATCATATTGTATACCCCAGATTTATAAAGTAGACATTATTTTCAAACAATAAGATCGCCATTTGCACCTCCTTAAAATTACAGTATAATAAATTTGATAATGGAAAAATACAGCAACACAATATAATTACCTATAAAAAATTTGACAAAGATTGCCACTAAACATATAACAATAATTAATAAAATTGGTACAACCCCTTCAGATACGTGGACATGGGGATCATCTGAAATATGAAAATGTTTGCATTGAATATGAGGTTTTACTTAATTTAATCTTCAAACTATTATTGAAATGATACCGTATCCACGTTTCTAATGAAAATGTCCAATTTATTTAAAAGGAACATTAGAATAACGGTCGTCATCCAGAGCTGTTCGATCCCTAAGAATTTTATACTAATTTCGGATAAAATTTCTTACCAAAACATTCATTTATCAAATTTTAACTCAACTTCCTACCACAATGTTGCGAATCTTAAACATACTTACCGGCAGAAATCAAGTGAACCTGAAACGTACTATCACCCTGTTCGTTTATATATATATATATATAATGTATAAATTCCGAAATCAGTTTTCTGTACAACTTATTTCCTTAATCGTACTTAATAGCTCGACATGCTCGCGTCAATGCTATAAACAATATTCTTGGCAATCGTATTTTGTATTTTCAGATAGTCGTGTCCAAAACTACGGTAAATTGGGGTTTGTTGGTTGAAGTTTTATTTTGGTTTATTTGGCGCTTTCGGTGAAAAAAACCAAAATTAAACACACTAAAATAAAGCATGCACCAACAACATTTTACACGCCAAAATAGCGGACCAAGGATTCAAGGACTAAAATACCGGTAATACACAAGTGTGTTTAAAGGAAAATTACAGGTATACATTGGTATGCATATTTCCTTACTTTCTTGTAAATTGTTAAGAAAATACAATGTATGAAGTTCTATTCATACATAATAATGTCCGGCTTATCATTTACTAATTAGACTGTTATTGATAATAAAAACAACACCTTCATCGGCATTCTATCAAGATATACTTCTGGAATACAAATAAGATTAAAATTAAAATCGGTAATCGTTAATTACTAACAGAATGACAATAATGAACATTTGTTTTATATGATATGTCTTGTAATTAAATAATCTAATACAAATAAATTAACACATTTTAGGCGTCATGGCTGGATCTCGAAGTGGCTAGGCGCCGTCCCCACAAATTATATACCAATATACAATATATAAATCACATATAACCTTGCTTTCTACTGCGAGAGCAACTATCAAAGGTGTCAAAATTTAATACATCATTTGGATGAAACCCTAAAATTAAACGCATCAAAATTAAACACACTTAACTAAAACACATGGCTTTTGACAGAAAAAATGCCAAAATATCTCGACACCAAATTTCCCGATTTACGGTATGTGTTTTAGGCGGAAAAAAGACGGATACGTTGTTGTAAGTGTAAGTTCTATTTATCAATAACGAGAAATAACGAGTGTATAACATAGAAAATTTCATAATCTTAATGTATTTGACGGCTTTTTATAAATCCCAACATGCAAAAAAAAAAAAAAAAAAAACAATAATCCAAATTTGGTTGAAGCAATTAGCACTATAGGTTTAGAAAAAGAGATCAGAAGTATAAACATTATTGCAATTTCTTGGCAGTTAGGAATGTGGCTAATGAGTTGATGATATTCCCGAGGATTAACATTCCACCAGTCGAGGTATATCCTTATTTTTTTAAATTACCATTTATAAGTCATCAAATATACAAAAGTTATAAAATGTAAAACAACAGACACTTGTTTCGCGTAATAGCGTAATCGAAACTCATCAATGTAACTTACACCAACAATTATGGAAGGCCAAGTGGTATTAAAATATATTCGCCATTTTTAGTGAAATTGAACAGAATGTCATGTAAATGAATAGATTAATTTATTTAAATAGAGCAGATTTAGGAAAAGACTAGGCAAGTGCGTTCTCCCATTAAATTGCTTAAGCATAGGTAGCGGTAAAAATCATAATTCATTTGACTCTAGGAGCTTTCAGGGGGCTTCGCACTCTGATTTTCACACCTCTCTCCAAATCATGGCGAATTCTAAAATGTAATTCTAGATCAACTCCTCGCAACGTGAATTTTTTCTTTGATTCTATTCGAACTACTATAGTAATATTTTAATCTGAAATCAGGCTAGACCAACATCGCATAATCTTAAATATATATTAATAGTATTAGTAGAAATTAAATTGTTTTTTTAATTTTCTTTATTTTTGCTATTTGCTTATTTTTTACATGATCATTCAAAGTAAAAACAACGCTATTACCTGTGGTATCTTTCAAATCGTCTTCTTCTTTTGGATTCAGCAAAGCAAAAAACAATAATAATACTTGTAAGTCGATTGCACAATTTTCATATAATTTGCATCTTGTTATTTTCATTTTATATGAAAAGCCATACATAAGAGAGAACATTCGTACAGGCTTTAAAGACAAACATAGCATACTATGTAATCATATATTTAAGGGTGCAATATACGGTCTGGATTAAAATATTATCAACAGAGGTCGTGGTCCTGTTTTGTCGAATAAAAACAAATTTGATATTTTTTCATAGATCCAAATGTAATGGAAATCTGGTACATATATTTAATTTGTGTACTGCATTTTCAGTTTCATGGCAATTTGATAAGATTTTTATAAAATCATCGATAAAAATCAGCTGTGTCATGTGCGAAAATCCGACAAATCATTAGCATTTACCTTCATTTGAAAAATTCTGACACTGTAACGCCTAACAGAACATCACTATGACATTTATATTTGTGTTTTTAAACCAATTTCCCAGCAGAAAAACACAGCCAAATACCTGTCATCCACCTTGATTTCACACAATTTTGTTGACAAGGAAGCTGCCATTTTTATGCATCAGAGAGAGCTAAAGCTAGGAGTCAAATGGTCTTATAGGCAGTCTCGGGCTTTTACTACTATAACAACGATGACACACAAATATTATATATATTTCTTTTCTATAAACACGACACTTTCTACTGACACTTCAAAAATTTATTGCATTTCATTTATCATAGATCTGAGTAAACTGCAACTGGACCATACTACTATATTAAGAAATTTCACAAGGGGATATTCGAAACTAAACTATAAAACCCTGTCTTGCTACCTGAACAAAAATGCCTTTCGTATATTTTTCTTAATACTGTTTGAAGATTGTTCACCAGATTTAACCATCAATCTATCAATTATGTTTGGTCTCAAATCTAGACCTTACGATTACGAATCTAAAACAAACTTACCTGCAGAAATCAACTGAACTTGAAACGTACTTTCACCCTGTTCGTTTCTGATATAAAATGTGTAATTTCCGAAATCAGTTCTCTGTAAAACTGATTTTCTTAATCCTACTTCATATCCCAGCATACTCACTTCCATGTCATAAACAGTATCCTTAACAGTCTCGTTTTGTACTGTCAGATTCTGATGTCCAAAGGTAATTGTTTGGCCGCAAAATAAGACGGACATGTTCGTAAATACTGGATATGAATAAACATAAACAACAATATCAATAGTCTGTCCTAATCTTCCATATATTTTACATTGGCTCTGTGAAACAAATCCTGGTTTTCCTTGTAAATAAAAGAAAAACTTAATTAAATTTATCATTTAGGAGTACAATACATAACATTTATTGTTGTGTTTAGATACAAGTTAAATATAAACAATTTTGCATTTTATTATCAACAATCATCATGTTATGCGCACACCCAAATATATACCAAAAGAAACAAAATAGCGTTGAATTAGAGGTAAACAATAACTTTAAGTATATAAATTGACCATTTATGTAATTGTCCCGTTTAAGATGGCATAATAATGTCATAAATATTTCAAAGAATAACACTTTTTACAAATTTTAACTGTGTTTGTCGGAAATAAAAATCTGCATTTTTTAAAACCAACAAAATATTTATATGAGAAACTTATTGTATACACACATATTTTAATTATAAATATTTGTTTTTCAAAGCAACGTTTTAACATTGTCATGTTTGGTATTTTCGGTCTTAACAACAGGAAAAGGTTTTGATTGGAAAATCTTTAATGATTTCTACTGTCTACTGTTTTCTTAAGACATAGATATATGTATACCGGTAAGTTCGTGTTGAAAGATTTTTTTAGTACTTTTACTATACAACAACAATCACGAACATAAACGTTTATTATAAGTGTAGTAATTTTGTACATATTACATATTATAAGTACCTTTCATATGTATAAATACTTCATCAGACATCTCTATTTGTCTATGGTTTTCTATAAGTCCGCTATGAGCTTTGCATCTGTAGTAGCCATTTGATTTGTAGGTTTGACTATTATTATGTTTAAGTTTTACTGATGGAGATCCTGGTAGATATCTAATATGTTCTTTATACTCTGACAGATGTTCCCAACGGTCAAAAGATGTGTTGTTTTCTACTCCACCTTTTGGAATACATTGAGGTTCATTCTTCGTAGCATCGTATTCAATTTTAATGGACGGAGGATCTAAAAATAACCCATAATATATTAATTGTAAACCCTAATACGGATTAGTTTGATATTACAATCAAATTGTTGCAAAGAATATTATTGTGTAATCGCATATTTCCTGAAGAACATGTTTTTATTTCTTGTTTTCGTAGGCGATATCTCAATGTAAACTTGTTCCATTTAAAAATCTATTCTATTGCAAAAAGAAAAATAGCAAAGAAAACCGACCGAACAACAAGAGCCAAAAGTCAAGGTCCAGTTACAAATCCGGATATAGACAAAACGCAACACAAAAACCAAAAACACAAAAAACAGAAAGAGAGTAACCCGAACCCAATAAAAACCATTGGTGCACTCAGGTGCTCCGGACGAGTAAGCTGTGCCTGCCTCTAATTAGACACCCGTCGAGTTACTCATTGTCATATCTAGGGAAAAGTCAAATCCAGGAAAAGGAATCACTACTTATGACTCAGCAAACATGTCAGATCGTATTTGAGACTCTGATAACCCATAACGATCAATTAAGTCATGGTGACGACCATAGAACTTCTGGAGAGATAACATCAACCTAGGTGCAACAAACCGTTGTTTGAGTAGTTTAGCAGTCAACAGCAGGGATTGGTCTAGAAAATCGGAATACCGATCGCAGGATCTGGAATAACGTATAAGTTGTGAAATGTACACACCATACGCTGGAGCTGCTGGAATGTTGCTGTCGATGAACGGTAAGTTGACAATTGGAAAGTTGAAGTCATCACGTTTGTCGTAGAGTCTAGTATGTAGTTTTCCTGAGTCTATTTCTAGAAGTAGGTCTAAGTAAGAGGCTGACCTTAGTGTATTGGTGGTGTCTTTAATTTCAAGCTCGCTAGGGTAAATTGAATGTAAATAGTCACCAAATTGAGCATTGTTGAGGGACAAAACATCATCAATATAGCGGAATGTTAAATTAAAGGTCTGGGCAAGTGTATTTTCTTTCTTCTTTAGCAGGCCTTCTAGGAACTCAGCCTAATAAGAGTACAAAAACAGGTCGGCGAGGAGAGGAGCACAATTAGTACCCATTGGAATACCAACAGTCTGTTGAAAAAAATGTCCTCCAAACATGACGAATATGTTGTCAATCAGAAAATCTAACATATGACAGATTTGGTCTTCAGTATATTTAGTAGTAGATTTAGAGTCATTAATGACGAAGTAAGTTCTGTCATGACTAATTACTAGGTATTTGTATCGTCTCTTTCCGTTTTTCTTGAAAAAGCAGCGTTTTATAAGATCTTTAAGCCTAGTTTTAAGCTGGATATGAGGGATGGCCGTATAGAGTGTCGAAAAATCAAATGTTTTAATGCTGTTACAATGGGAAAGAGATCCAGACCTCAAAATGTCTATCAGGTCTTTTGAATTCTATCTTTGCAAAAATATTCGAGACCAGTTTTAACTATTGATAATACAGCATTCTATTCCATTCCAAAAATTAACATGAAATAAGTGTTGAAGTTAATTATGTGCATTGCGTTATCATTTCAAAAGAAATTATTAAAATGAAAAAGTTCTATTAATTGAATAAACTTTTCCTAATATTGTGACACTGTAATTAAAACACTTAACAGCAATTTGATCTCTGCATATTCTGGACTTAGAGACATTTTAACACCTGCTTATTTATCCACCATTTATATTTTGAATATTGCACAGTACTTATCTTACCTAATATTGTAACATTGTAATCAATACACACAACACCCATTTTATCTCGGCCGGCGCATCGATATATTCCTTCTTCTTCTCTAGATATATTTACTATGCGCAGAACATACTGTCCTATGGTGTCATTAATTGAAACACTTATTTTATAAGAATTGGTTAAATTGTAATTAACATCATATCCATCTGCATAAAAAACCATATTAGACAGTGTTTTCTGTATCCGTGGTCCATACCATGTTGTTTCAGAAAGATTAAAACACTTGAGCTCAACGATATTTCCAGTTATAATTTTCATCTGTGTAATATCAGTCTCTCCACTACAATCTAAAAATAGAATATTGTTAAGGTAGCTAGAAAAGCAATTTTAATTAAAAGATAACATAATTTGCATATACAAATTTTACGTTTTCGTTTGTAAAGGATCCAATATATTTTAAACCTCAAACTTGAAGGTTGTTATTGTAGAAGTCCAAGACACATCATTTGGTTATAAAAGCGGATTTGGGAAATTTTTTACTTTTGTATTGTGTTTTTTTCTTACACTTCTAAAACGATCATATTTACTAAAAATGTTATGAAACTATTTAACATGAACTAGTGCTTTGACTGTAACAGTTAGGTAAACTGTACAAATTTCTTTTACACCAACAATTATGTCTGTCAATATAACAACTCAATAAACCCTTTCAAAATCAAAATGGAATTAACATGTTTTCCAACAAAGATCAAGTGAAAGAAAAGATATTAAACGAGAAGTGGGTGTGCAGTCTATAGTAATAAGATGATGTTAAAAATATCAATAAAAATAAAAATACTTTAGTTTCTTTGGCTAAATAACATGTAAACAAACATTGTCTCTTGTCGTCACGTTTCGAACTGGAAAATCAGAAAACCTCAGATGATCATATTTATTGTAGTTTGTGTTATGTTTTATGTAACGGGCAGCGAAACAATTCTTGATCATTTACAATTACTGTAACCAATACGAAAAAAAGTGTTTTTTTATGGTCACGCTTAGAAATGGTAATCTGAAGACCACTTGCCTTTTGACAACATATAATTGGATTTATTGTAGTTTGTTTAATATTAATTAAATGGTAGCAGATTAATTCTCGTCATGAAAAAGCACAGTACCTTGTTTACCTAGTGCTCTTGGAAGAAAAACCAATATCGTCAGAACTAACATCGTCTCTAAATAATTTCGTATACTGCTGTATACATTAATCTGAAAGAAATTAAAGAATACACGTGGACTGTTTGAATATTTGGTTGATTTAATATGTGAAGTTTAATCATGTTTGCCTTTTAGATATAAACATTATAAGGGGTTTCACATTAAAATATTGTACGTGATAAATTTTACAACTTCGCTTTACTTCTTCAGATATTTTTCATAAGATTGTTAACAGATTTATTTTCGTTCCATTTTAAATATTGAGTACATGTACATCAACCTTATTTGTAAAAAATATCTATATAAAAAGTGGAAGTTAATATTGTTCTGTGGCTGTCGATCAAAGACTGCTTTTAACCTTGTCGTGCAAGAATGTCTTGAAAAGATGTGTTAAAACTACCAGTCTACATTCATTTGATATTCATTATGAACATGAACCATACGTGTAATTATTAGTAGATATTATATACTCATATCAACGAAATAATATTATTCAAAGGTTTGTTATATTGACAATAGGAGGATTCCGATGCTGATACAAGAACAATATAATTATTTTCAATTAAAACTCAACTACTCGAAAGAGGTCAGTGTAAATAAAGATTTTTAAATTTATTTAAGTCCCCAAAGTTAACTATTAATATGTTACCCTTTCTTATAGGAGACTTACCGTTTGATTTAGTTATTAAATATTTAGTTTTGTAACAGCAAATCAGTTCTCGTCCTTAAATCAATGGGGAAAAAGGGAAAGACTTATATAATACAATTTTGGCTGTCATTGGGAAAGATGGAGTGTTGAGTAGGGACTGAAAATTAAGACTTGGTAAGCGGCTACAACCAGCTTAAGTTTATTGACATCTACAAAAGTCATCCATCCTCTATTCCACATCTGCGGATGCGCAAGAAAGGTCTGTGGATTTAACACTGGGAACCCTACCCGTTGCACCATGCAAGAAATCTGTCTTTGACTTTTTAATACAGACCACGTAGATACAGAAGAACTCCTAAACAAAGTTTGTACCTATTGTTTAAAACCGGGCCTCATAAACTATGTGGTCTATGGGACCCTTAGTGTCAACATCGGGTCATTGATTTCACGATGTTAGGGTGATATGTATTTAAGTCCACCTGTATTGACGATCTCTAAGATTTTCATTGGGTACTCATACTTCCTCCTTAAGGAATAACTGGGATTCAGGATATATCCAGGAATCGCCGAAGACCACTATAGAAAGAAACCAGCCGAAATACATGATTATATTTAAAATTTTGCTGCAATTTTCCAAATGATCTTTAAAGCGAGAAATAGAATGTACAGTTAGCGTTTTCAAATCTTCCTTTTGAAAACAAATGGCGTTTTTGCATCGCTCTGATTAAAAAATCCAATCAAAATCAATTAACAAACAATGTCTGCTAATACTCAAATCTATATTAAATACCAATTGAACCAGTCTGGTATGCGTTGGCCTTAAAATTTATATCAGCCTCACAATAAAACAACATGTTACATATACAGCAATCGCTGGATTTACCAGATAGGTAAGACATAGAATTTACCAGCTTAACACAATATAAAGTTTAACATGTATTTTCCATTTGATAATTAATTTTAATATATGTTATGTTGATTTCTTTATTTATACAGCTTAAAAAAATGACTCTATATTGATATTGTGCCTTTCCTATTATCCACGCATCTAGATGTTTTGCAATAAAACATATTTGTTTTCAAATATATAAAATCTGTCTTGATTTCTTCTGAAACGCCTGTAACATGTCAGGACCATTGCTGTAGTTACTACATTTTTGGTTGTTGGTTCTAGAGTTGACGGTTTCTCAGACTTTAATTTGTGTATTGTCTGTTTTGACAATTTCATCGATGTCCGGTATTTTGTTATAACCTTCATTATTGACCCGGCTACAAAGAAATTAAATGTTTGTGTCATCTACATAAAATAATTATAAACCATGGACCTTTGTGAAGTATTCACCTAAGCCAATGTGCCTTTTTAAAAACAACATTATGATTATTGACTAATTTACAAATATAAAGGGGCCTCGGTGACTGATTGGTTAAAGTTGTTCGTGTACTATTGGTCTAGGGTCTGTCAACACTGAGATTGCGGGTTCGAGTCTCATTGGCAGCACGGTGCTCTCGACTCTTATTTCAATTGATAAGGATAGCCAGTTTTCCTACCGAAGGTTCGGGGTTTACTCTCGGTAATCTGGCTACCTGTCCAAATAAAAACTGGAAGCATAATATAGCTCAAAAATTGCTAAAAGTGACGTTAAACAACATTTAAGCAAACAAACAAGCAAATAAACAAATATAAACATTGTAATTATAAATTAATAATAATGGGTTAGCTTGTACATTAACACACTACTAGTTTAATGCAAATCAAGCGGAACATAGAACCCCCTTGTGCATTTTAACATTTTCCCAAAAACAAAACCCTTGATTTGAATAGAAATAAACCATTTCATGTAATAACATGGAAAGACGAAATACCTTACACCAGTCACAACAAATAATTATAAAGAAAATCATAATTACAATACGAAAATATTTAGAATTACAAAATAACTTACCTTTGAGATCAGGAACATTGAACACTATGCTTAAAACTTTATGACTGTAAAAATAATATGGTGCACAGTCGATAAATAATATTAAGGCGGAAATAAAAAACTTCCATATGACAATTCAGTTTATGTATGTTTTTTTCTAAAAATTCGACAGAAACATTAAATTTTAAATTATACTAGCATGCCAGAGAAGGGATAAAAATGTGTTGCGTTTGTCTATATCCGAATTTGAAACTGTCGACGTTTGGCTCTTGTTGTTCGGCCGGCTCTTTGCTATTTTTCTTATTAGTGATTGAAAACATTATCAATGTTATATTTTTTTACAGAGAACCCTACTATGCTATATGGAGGACTTATCGAAACAAATATGTAATTGCTGTAATGTACAATCCAACTACTGTAATGTACACTTTATCACAGGTTCTAATCATCTAGAGTTAAAATATGACAGACCCATTGTGTTTCCATAGAACACAGACAAACAGTAAATAGATAAATTATAACTACGTGTGAAATCATGTGCTACATAATATTTTAATCTAAATACATCACGTCATAGTGTCATGACATATATTAAGCAACAGTGAATATGAAACTTTGGTCTGAGTCAGTTCACGTTAGAGCAGCTATTTTGCAAACAACCCCAATACATGTCTTGTTTCTTTTTACATAGTAATGTCAATGTGGCAATTCCGAAAAGAACAAAATCTACTTATCTAAGAATACCCTTTACCCTTTACCCTACCCTTTAAAGTGCAAGTATTGTAATAATGACATCAAATTAACTGTCATATCGGTCCATCATATGGTATCTTTACATGGGACATTTTAGTGCAATCACATGATATACCCTTGATCTGCTGTAAAAACATACGACGCAATTTAAGATACATTACAGCAGCAATATATTTCACTTGACAATCAGTTTTGAAGTATATTTATGCACTCTGACCGAGCAATGGAATCATGAAGACATATGATTAAAAATGGGTCGATATATTTTGATGTTGCAAATTGACATGGGGCAGGATTATTTTATACCAATATACAAGATCATAACGCCTTATATTTCAGCACTATCAAAAGGCAGCAGGTGTAAAACCAATATCAGGTGCATTCTAAATTCAATAATACTAGGTATAACATAAATGTTAAAAGTTGAATTACTATCGGTCACTGACTTTTGGACAGTGTAATTGTCAGTGCGAGTCCCGATAGAAGTGTGTCAACTCCCAATTGATGTATTTGAATTTTTATCTTCAAAACTACTGAAATAGGTATGAAACAGAAAAAATATTGTTTTTTATCTGGACTGTGTTTATGAACCTTACATCACTTAAAAGAATAACCATAAACAGGTACAACTATCTGAAAAATAACTGTATGCCTGACAACGATAGCTTTTATGTTCAAGGCTCTTCTCGAAACGGTAGACGTCTTGAATTTAAAAACAGCAAACAGCACACTTTGTCAATAACCACTCAATAATCATAAGCACAAATATTAAATGTCGTCGTATGTTGTTTTACAGCATAGTAAAGGTATATCATCTGATTACACTAAAAAGCATAAATATGGCAATAAAGAGTAATTACAGATTGTCAATTTACATTTAATATAACAAAAAAAAAACAGAGACAACAGTAAATGTAATATAATGAACTTAAAGTTAAAGGGAAAAACACTGCAATGTTCACATATGTGTAAATATGTAGAAATAAATAAACTAGAGTTGTAATACACGTATGTTATTTATTTAATTTCCGCTGAAAATCGTTCAAGGCCAAAGTACTGATGCAATTATCTACGACCATGAGCTCTAAAAAATAAAAATTTCCTGATTTATATTATTTGAATTTTCAACATAACTAGATATAAAGTCAAAAATGTATTATTAAAGTCCAACATTTTTAGCTTTATGATATTGTATTACATATACAATTGCTTATGTATCAGTCGCGGTCAGAAACGCAAACAGAGATTGGGAAATTGTGTTTTGCTTTATGCAAGGGAACTATCCTGGAGTACAAAGATGTTACATTAATCGCAATCAACAATAGTGTTGCGTATACCATTTCTCAATACCAATAAATTCTTGAATGACGTATACTACCTATTACATCACTTCTAGTATGTGTTCATTTGGGAACTTTCTTGAAGTTGAGATACTTAAGGATTGTTTTCAATTGCTGGTTAGATTATTGGATATAGACGACTTTGGGTCGGTTTACGCCATTAAGCCGCGAAGCGGTTTATGTACAGCGTAAACCCACCCAAAGTCGTCTATTTCCAATAATTTAACCAACAATTGAAAACAATGCTTATATTTTAAATTCAATATTATGAAAAGAAATGACAAAAACAATATTTAACAAGTAGACAAATATTATTTGCAATTCACAATTTTTAGTGTCGTCGCTTGTTGTTTGCGGAAGAATCCATGTATAGTCAAAAATACATATAATTATGACGTCAACTATCAGTCACGTGCTGAAATACCACGTTAGGTTACGAAATGGACAATGTTGCTCGGCTATTGAGTATTTTGAGTTTTTGAATTTTCAAATGGACAACACTGCAACGTTGCCATGTTCCCATATGTCTAAACACGTGGAGGGAAATAATCTAGAGTTAATGTTCGTATTTCATTCATTGTATATCCGCTAAATATGGTTCAAAGTCAAAGTACTTGTGCCATTGTCTACGACCTTGAGCTCTAAAAATAAATATTTCCTGCTCTATATTAATTTTAGTTTTCAACATTACTGGATTTATTATTAAAAACCAAGATTTGTAGCTTTTTTTTAAAAGACTCTGTACTACAAAAAACGACTAGTCCATGCATAGTATTAGTTTAACAAATTATTGTGCATCAGTCTCAGTGAGAAACAGACAACATAGATAAGGATATTGTGTTTTGCTTAACATAAAGGGGAATCTGATGGAATACAAAGATGTTACATTTTAGTCGCAATCAACAATTAGTGTTGCTTATACCATTTATAGATACCAATACTGAATGAAGTATGCTACACATTATATCACTTCTAGTAGGTCTTAGTTTTCGAACTTTCCTAACGTTCTTTTGAAAAAAGTACTTCCACCAGTTAATACTATTAAAGACGAGTTGCTTGTATCGAAAGATTAAACTTAATCTTACAGTACCAACAAAAACATCCAAGCCTACCTGTTTGTATTTGATCTTTCTTACCTCGTATGTTGGACTATTCTCCGATCTTAAGATTCCTACTTGTCTGTTTAAAAAAAGACATGTGTATTAAATAGTTAGAGATCTGAATGCAAAAAAATAGTTGATCGCCAAAACAAAGCTGTAGGTGACCCCTTACATTTATCTGTTCTATCTGTTAGCAATTCCTTACCAAAGACGTTCTGTATTTATACTTTGCTGTTTTGTGACATGTAAAGTTGTCCATGAACGTTCATTTTAATGCTTGCGTTTTATTAGGATGTAAAACATCGTCTTCAGAACGATGTGACAGCTTTTTTACCAATCATACTGTACAAGTTTTAATCAAATTCTTGTTTGTTAATACAGCGAATCGATAGTTCTGACTTCATATGAAAAGAAGTTAGTATTTTAAAGTATGTAAGCACTTATGCCTGGTTTGTAACTTTCTTGTACTTTTAGCGTCTTTTGCTTTACCTGGCTAAATGTCTTTTCTGCCTTTTACCTACAAAAGTTAAACTAAATCGTTATCACTTAAATAGTGCAAGTCACATAACATTATAGCGAAATATCGAGATAAAAATACCGGATTTAAAAAAAACAGATGACTTTGTGTTAGACACGTGACATTTGAATAAGAAATACAATGCGTATTCATTTCTAATATCTTGGCTTAGATTTGTAATAATATATTCCATTCTTTTCATTTGTTTTTAGCTTTTAGAACTTTTAATACACTGCAGATAGTAAAATACGTGAAGAGATACTATATTTGTATTAATATATAAATCTTTTAGAATCACATATTTCGTTTTGTTATATTTTTAAATAATTATTATGAAAAAAAAACAATTGATTAATAAAATAAGTATAAAGAATTGGTTCTTATATCCTAAAGAAAATATAATTAAAAACTATACAATAATAAATAAAAACTCCATATTTTGCCGACGTTTCGACGACCACTGCCGTCTTTATTCAAGGCATATATACAAATGACAAGAATATGTATATGTGAAGTCAATAACAACAACAACAACGTTATAATACAATGACGTCATAAACGGGTAAAGTAAAGTAAAAGTGAAATTTGGCAGTAATATAAAGAGTAGAAAAGGGGGGGGGGATACAATACGAACGTTACAATACAATGGCTTCTTAATGGGTAATACAATGTCATTATAGCTTTACATATAATGTAGTATATTTTTAAACAGTTTTATCCTTTTTTGTTCAGTCCTTGTTCATTCAAAGTTCCAATTTTCTTCATCCAAAATTTTTCTTTTTCTTTACGATATATCCATGATTTGTTAATTTTCTCAATTCCAATTATTTTAAAGTCGTTGATATTATGGTCAATTATAAGAAAATATATGTGAAAATAGGATATCAAATGCAAACACTGTAATTGAATTAGAATAACAATTTATAAGTTCAGCTACGGTAAATTTTGAGCATCTTTAAACACACTTATATGCTTATTAGATATATAATTGTACAAGGTTAAAAAGATGTTTAATTCACCTCATAATGCTGGAGACTATGACGTGCAAACAATGAAGTAATTATTGAAACCTTTATTGTAATTATTCCATATGTAAGATTTTTTTACAGTTGTATGTTGCATAAGGTATCTGTTAAGTCTCACGACACAAAACATATAATAACAATAATTAATAAAATTGGTACAACCACTTCAGATATGTGGACATGGGGATCATCTGAAATATGAAAATGTTTGCATTGAATATGAAGTTTTACTAATTTCGGAAACAAAATGCTTACCAAAACATTCATTTATCCAATTTTTACTCAACTTCATACCATAATGTTGTGAATCTCATTCATACTTACCGGCAGAAATCAACTGAACCTGAAACGTACTATCACCTTGTTTGTTTCTTATATATATATTTTTGCTCTATAAATATTTTTCCGCAAACACGGTGAAACTTTCTTTTTCTTAAATAAATTGTTGTAATTCTTATATGGCATAAAAATACATTTTGATCATTAATGTTGTGTTCTCATGTAACAATATAACATATTGTCTAGTTTGGCATTTTTGCTCTTTAAAACAATCACAAATTTGGAAAAAATAACTTTAATGACTTCTATTGTCTATTGTTTTGTTGTTTTTACAATACACAGTCACATTATACACTTTTTAAATCTTTCTCTTGCTTCAACCTTTTCACGATAATATAAAAATTTTCGTCAGTGCTGTAATTTTGTATATAAACATAAAAAGTATAGGTACCTTTCAGTTGTATAAAGATTTAATCAGACAGCTCTGTTTGTCCATTATTGTAAATAATTCCGCTACGAGCTGTGCATCTGTAAAAACCATTAGTTGTATAGGCCAAACTATTGTAATATGTAAGCATTACTAATAGAAATCCTGTGAGATACCTTATATGTTCTTTATACTCTGACAGATGTTTCCAACGGTCAAAAGATGTGTTGTTGTTGGTTCTGCTTTTGAAATGCAATGACGTTTATTTGTTGAATTAACGTATTCAACTGTAATATACGGATGATCTACAATATGAAATAATTGAAATAATATTGTTCAGTTTAATCATGAGAAAGCCCAAATAGTCAACTCTAAACATTGTGGACGAATATAACTAGATATTACATATTTTACTGCAGTCTTAAGTAACAAGGGTTGATAGTTTTCCTAACGAATGTCGTAAGGTTTTCTCCTGTTCGATCCCAATAAAAACTGGACACAAAAATAAAACTGAAAGTGGCTTTAAACACCATAGCAACAATAAAACAAATATTTCACGTATGTTTTTGTAGGAGACTGCAAAAAAGCACAATAAAGAAGTAGACTGTAATAGTCTATGGTCTATACTGCTGTCATATGTAGTGGTCAATATATATAGACATATAGTAAATATTGATAATAAAAATTGTATTTTTAGTACTAATAAAAATGAAGCAGTTCTATATTGATTACACTGTATAACAATAATATAACCTATTTTAAATGACCTTAACGTTTTTCTGGTATAAGTGTCAATTATAGCCTATATATCAAAATATGCACTGAATAAAAGGTCATGTCTTATCTAGTGTTGTGACATTGTAACTAATACACTTAACTTCCTTCCTATCTTTTCCGGTGCAAAGATATTTACCTTCTTCTTCTTTGGATATATTTGCTATGCTAAGGTTATACAGCCCTATGCTGGCATTTACTAAAACACTTAATTTATAAGCGTAAGGTAATTTGTCATTAAAAACATATCCATCAAAATAAACAACCATAAGTTTTTCGGTATCTGTGGTCCAGACCATGTTGTTTCAGATAGATTAAAACACTTCAGGTCTGCGATATGTCCAGAAACAATATTTATCTGGGGCTCCACAATGGCGGACCCAACATAAAAAACACAACTGTACACATGCACATAATAATATCAAATGACCGAACCAAACAAAATTGTAACATAATAATAATATCATAACATCCAATAGAAAACTGTACGCATAATAATAATAATAACATAACACCCACTAGAAAATTGTACACATAATAAAATAAGAAAAAAGATAATAAAGTTTTAATAACTCTGATTGACAACTAGAAATAATACTATTGTAAACTGCAATGGGGGGTGGAGGGATAGTGGCGGAAAATAAGAATCATCCATTTACTTTGAAAAACAAAACGTATGATATTCGATCTTATTGTCCTGTTATAATGGGGTTTAACATGCGTTCAAGGACTTAAGTTATAATTGGGGTTTACCTAAATACATGGAAGGACATTACTCAAATGAGTTACCCATAAGGGAAAACCATTGATCGCTCGTGCATAAAACATTTTATTTTACCAAATAAACTGACATTTATGCAACTTGAGCTCATTCCAAGAAATACAAATTATCTGAATTGATTTTAACTCATTCATTTATATTTTCTCCGTGCAGCGAGCTTGTTTGCAAATAAATAAGAAAACACATAAATTTGGAAGAAAAATGGGCCACCAATTGTGGTCGAAGTTTATTATCTACTTATCTTCATCTAATATTTACAAGCAATTCAAAGGTGGGGGCTCCACAATGGCCACAAGATCGACAGATCCCCCCCCCCCCCCGAAGCTGCATGGATTCATTAGATCAACACAAGAACCACCTAGCTGTCAATAAATAAAGACCAAATTATACTCCTGGCTGCTCATGCTCGCCTGGAAACACACTTGTACATGCTAAATTTTACAATTCTACACGGAAACAATTCAAATGCAACACAAATTCTATACATAAAAAAAGATTTTTAGTGATGGCTGCTCATGCTCGCCATGAAACATACGCTTAAACAATTAAAATGTCTCACAAATTGTAACTAAACACAAATATAAAAACAAAAACAATTCAAATTCACACAAAGTTAAATAACCCGTTTTTGATAATTTGATTAAAGTGCTTTGCATTGATTACACGCTTGTTTTATCAACCGTTAAGCCGCGCCTCGTTTGTTTTGATTGGATGCGAAGGTAGGGTTCAAAACGCGCCACTGGACCGTCAGGGTCCTCCCCACCAAAGCTGTGTGTGGGAAACATAAAATTCAATATAGGTTATCACTGGTAGATTCGCACTAAACCCTCAAAACCCTTATTTTTTAGGGATAAAAGGGAAAGCGATAATATACTGTGAAACATTTTTATACAAATCAATCGCTTTAATCATAACATGAAAACTATTTCATAATAAAAGTCAACTATATAACGATAAAATACCATGAAACATTTGTATACAACGTCAACAAATTAAAATAACATAAACACTTTTTTATAATTCAATTATAATTAGGTGTTTCACAAACGATTAGCCTATCTAAAACCAAAACAGCATTAAAACATCTGTCCACACCTACAATCCCAGATGCCTAATTTATTACAATTCTTATAAACTGAACCCTATTAAAGTCCTTATTATCAAATTATGTCGCGTTTTCTCAGGAGAACAACACCTAAACCACCAACTGCTGCGGCTCGTGCTCGCATGATTGTGAATTGTGTAATTAACTGGGTCTTAAATATTTCAAAAACTTATGTTTCCATCGTCCAAACGACCGCAGCTGTGAATCTGTCAAACCTAAACTCATTTCAAAACTACATGCACCGTACCGAAAACTGTGTGTGGTATAGTCAAACCTAAAGTATGGATAAAGTTGTCTAATTTATCTCCAAATTCTTTTCTTGAAATAGATTTTAGGTTAGGGTGACAAAAAAAGAGGGCCACTTTCCGTACCTCTGTATGTCAGAAATGTTTTAACCCATTTGATGGGACTGAAGTTTGATGGATATTGGGCCTAATAACAATATTTGAAAATGAACCTGGACTTGAATGCTTAAATGATTTAAAGTGTATGATTAAACATTCCATCGAATTGTTTTCATTCGAAAATGCAATATCATCGATATTCAAGCAATGACTTGTTCCTATTGAGTAAGTAAATTCTCCAAGTCTTAAAAACCAGTAAAAAGCTAACAAAAACATAGCAATGTATAGGGATTGATAAAACCCGGTATAATGTTTTAAGACTTCCGATACCATTCTATGCAGTATTGATTTTGTAATTGTTAGCCGACTTTCTTTAGAAGGTCGCAGTTTTAAACTGCCTTTTAGCAGCTGCTTAACGATGAAAGAAGATGATGGATCGGGACTATTAAACATTTTATGCCCATACCCTATTGTAGAATTATAGGTTAAAAGAGTTGCTGATGCCTTTTTGAAGCATCACCCATCTAAATGTTCTATACAAAATTCATTAAATAGTTTCCATACTCTTGTATAGGACCTCCTTGTTGACTGATGATGTCAAAAGTTCTTGAGCAACATCTTTCAAAAGGGCAATAAAGTGACTGGTGGTATTGTCATTGGATTTGCATTCGCCGTGGGTAAAAACGTCTTGAAAACCTGAATGTTTGAACGAGAAAGTGCGTCACTTAATATGTTTCCTTTGGTACTCAAATAATGTGCTTTAACATTAATGTTTAGCCTCAATGCCTGTAACACTAATCTTCTCATTAGGTACATGATTTTTGGTTCCTTACTCGTTTGTTTATTTATGACTTGAACCAAAGCCTGGTTGTCACACATAATCTAAATTGACTTGTTTGTAAAAAAAACTGTCCCCAAATTTCAAATGCAAGTACAATTTGATAAAACTCCAATAACGTTATATTTTGACCTAACCACTCACCATTCCACTTTCCATAAAACCAGGAATTACCAAAAACAGCACCGTACCCTATTGATCCGGAAGCATCAGTATAGAGTTTAATTGTATCAGACATTATAGCCAGCTGACATCAAGAAAGAAATATTTTCCATTAAATTGCTGCAAGAAGTTAAGCCAGACCCGTAAATCTTTGCATTGCCTTCTTAATCTTATTTGATGAAACGGTTGTTTTATTCCAATAACGAGATCAAACAACCAACGCAAAAATGGCCTTCCAGGTAAAACCAAATAAATAAAAATTCAGTACACCCGAGTCAACCGCGAAATTTATCGAAATGCAAACCCACATTCGTGCTTGATGGGGTTGAGGATTGACAGGGATCAACTGCAGGGTGTACCATAGTACATTTAAAACATCTATGGCTGTATTTGCAAGGGAATCTACAGGAATTCCCTGATTGATATTTGACCATAACTGTTTGGCAAAGTCACTTGGGACTGACTTTGCTGCGTAGAAAAATGTAAATTGACCTGGTCCAATATTGCATCTAACCAAAGTGACTGGTGATTATTATCCCTGACTACAGATGATTTGGTAGTTAATGCAAGTTTTATTTTTCGGATAGTGAAACAATTCTCGATCATAACAAAAAATAGTCACATGTTTACCCAGTGCTCTGTGAAGAAAAACCAATATAGTCAGAACTAACATCGTCTCTGAGTAATTTTGTATTCTGCTGTATACTTCAGACTGAAAAAAGAAATTAGGGATTCAGATACGCCGCTCTTATATTTATCTTTTTTAATATGCAGTTTAATTGTATTTGCCGTTTAGGTGAAAACATTGTTCAAATGAAAATATTCTCAGTGAAATGTTTTTGTAGATAAATTTATAATTTTATAATTCTTGCAACATTTAAATTTTGATTTTACTTGTTCATTACTACATGTATTTTAACCCGAGAGTTTGCGAGGGGTAAAATGTTGACAGATAGGGCCAACCAGTGATAATATATACTTTTTAATGAAAATTATTTTATTGATACTGACATTAGAATTCAAGTATAACATACATATTTTCAGTTAAAACAGAACTACTCAAAACAAGTCATTAACTACATGTTTGGTCAGCAGCCAAGATTTTCGTATTATATCCAGACAACACACAAATTAATTAAATATTGAACGCAATTGAAATACAATTCTAAATTAACCACCAGTTAAACAGATCTGATCAGCTGCATTTGTTTTTTAGAAATAGTCTGAAAGGTAATTTGCAATTTTAAATGATTGGATTAAGGTTTGAAAAAAACGTGATAATTTTGTCCTCAATATGAACATCACATTAACGAATCTGAGCGAAAAAAAAAAAGAAATTCGATGTAGAACTACATGCATGTTTTATATTCGTTCAGGTCCTATCTGTATTTCAATGATAAATTAGAATAATTATATTTAGTCTCATATTGAACTATACTATGCATGTTATATTTTTCAGCAATCTGTCAAAATTGCAGGCTTTACCAGATAACCAAGAAATACAAATTACGTGCGAACACAAAATAATTTTAATTTTTGTGTTTGTTTTAATGATGTTTAATGCCACTTTCAGCAATTTTTTAGCTATATCAGAGTGCAGTTTATATTTGGGGGACGCTGGAGTACAAAATTAATTTTAACAAATGTTCCAATTCATTAAGATGTATAATAACAGATATATCATGTCTGGGAGGGGTATTTGTGAAAAATACTAGTCGAGAGATGAAATATTTGATTCTCGAGACTGGTATTTTTCACAAATACCCCTCCCAGTCATGATTTATCTGTTTAATTACACCGAATATCATGATTTCAAAGAGCGGTGATACTAGACCACTGTTTATTGACTCTTTACTATCGGATTTTCAAAATCGATTACTCATGTTACGTTTACTTTGAGGTAAAAGTCAAAACTTCCGAATGAATATTTCCAGGATTTTTGCCGAATACCCCGGCGATGACGAAATCGATGCAAATCAGGAAATGTGCGAAAAATACACTGTCAATCAACCAATCAAAAGCTAGCATTTTTATATCAGGTGTAATCATAAAAGTTACACCCCGGTGCGCTCAGCATTTTTTATTAGTCCTTACTGTCCCCTCATAATGCTAAAATTCTGTTTAAAAAATTCCTTTAAATAGCACGTCCATATTTTATATTATGCCTTTGTTGTTGACATGTTCAAAATCGTCTTTTACATTTGCTACGGGATTTTTACAAAGTCAGCCGTTTGAGTTTCTAAAGGGACCTAGCGTTGTTTTTAAAAAGATTGTCTGATTTCGTAACGTTCAATGTGAGACTTTTCCCGTCTTAACTGCAGACCATATTACCCGAAGGATTTCGAATAGACAACAATCAACTCATCCGAACATACACTTCCCCCTTGTAATTTAGGTCAAACATGACTATAGAAAATTGCTCTATCGAAATGAAAAATCTGCCGCATTTCAAAACGCTAAATAACTGTTGAATTCAATTAACACATTTTTGGATCTACATCAGGAGCATAAGCTATAACTAAACGCGGTAAGCAGTTTTTATTTGTCAACCAATAAACGCCTACATACACGATAATATTGAGTATAGGTCATGTGATGCAAGTGTTTATTCTATTCGCAAAACATCTAGCTGTTTTGCAAAAAAACTTTTTTGCAATTCAAAGTTAAAAAACAATGTAAAACCTGACTAAAAAATTCACCTGCATAAAAATCCTAAACCATATGTATTCTTGAAGTATACACATAAGCTAATGTGCCCTTTTAAAAACAACAATGGGATTTATTGACCTTATTACAAATGTACAAACATATCGATTTTTATTATAGAAAAATAATCCTGGGTTAGGTTTTACATAAACACACTACTAGTTGTATGCAAAGCTAATTAACATACAACCTTCATGCATTTAGGGGAAATTTACAAAAACCCGTGATTTAAATAAAAAAGAAATAAACCGTTTCAACTATTGACATTAGGAGACCGTTGTATTACACCAAGGACAAATAAATTAAATAATTATGATTAGGAACATCGAACAACTGGCACAAAACTTGATGACTGTAACACTATTACAGCGCATAGTCTATGAATTAGAAAGGCGGAAAATGAAAATGTACATTTGACTTTTGAATTAATGGATTTTTTCTGTAAAAATGTCTATTTCTACTAAAATGTTCTGATTTGTTTGAAATTATATCCTGATCTAATGGTAAAATGATTAAGATATTATCAATGTCAAAGTTTTTAAAATGTGAACTTACTAATGTTATGTATAGGCCTTTATTTATTGAAACAAAAAATGTGTAAGATTACAGTCTATCTTGGTAATGTTAAACGTAATTACTTTTATGTACAACATATGAATGTAGAGTCATCCAGAGTTGTGTAGGTTAAAACATTGTAACTCTCATTGTGTATCCAAAGAAAAACAGTGAATAGATAAATTATAACCACTAGTTGTCAGGGCAGACCTTAAGCAACCGTGAATGTGCGACTTTAATTAGAGTCAGATTACATGTTGGAGCAGCCAATATGACGACAGCTTGATAAATGTTTTAATGATATTATATATAGTTATGTCAATGCGACTATTCTGACTCGATTTCGAGTTTATTTATGTACTCTGATTGAGCAATGCAATTATAAAGAAAATATGCTGACATATGATTATAATAATGTCATTATATTTCTTATTTTGTAACTTGACACGAGGAAGGGTTATACATTGCAGCATCATCCTCAAACACTACGAGAGAATGACGAATTGCATATTAATTCTAGAAGACATCTCACCAAGAGTTTTTTTGTAATCTGGATGAATCTATGGCTGAATCCTTACAAACAAGGTCATCACATACAAAACATCGAAACTGAAATTACATATGTCTTTCAAATTTGAACAAAACAGATCTGTGAACTGCCATAATTTCTTACATATTTAACCATTGTTCATACCAAAAGTGCATTCTTATTAAAACTACGTTATATGAATATTCGAGAGACAACTATCTTTAAAACTGATTTGCAGTTTGAGTCCTGATAAAAGAGTTTCTATGACACCAACCTTAATTTATCTTGCTAATTAAAATGCTGAAATATGCATAAAAGTGAAAACAAGACGATTTTAACGAATCTCCTCCATTTCAAAGAATAACCGCGAACAGCTACTAATATCTGACAAAATAACTTGTCAGAAAGATAGTTGTTTATGTTCAAGGCTTATTCATGAAACGGTTAACCAATCGATATTCGATATCCAACATTTGTTGAAAACCACTTAATAAACCTAGACACACATATTGAATTGCGCTGTATGCTGTTGTACGAGGTAGTAATGGTACATGTATATCATGTGATCATAATTAAGGCATACATATGGCAAATAAAGAACATAACAGATTTTTAATTTGCATTTAATACGATCATAGAGAAAAATACAGAGTAGAAAATGTCATATAATTTTGAACTTTGGTCATTTTGCAATGGTAACATATGTCTTAACACGTACAGGGAAATAAACTAGAGTTGTATAATGTGCGTATTTCTTTTATTTGACATCCTCTAAATGTTGTTCAAGGCCAAAGTACTTATGCAATTGTCTACGACCATGTGTTCTGAAAAACAAATATTCCTACTCTATAATAATTCGAATTTACAACGTATCTATATATAAATGCACACATATATTGTTACAAAACTAAGATTTATTAGCTTCTTGTTTACTGTGACATTTTCGTCGCAATCAGCTATACATGTTGCGTAGTACTATTTCTAAATACACGTAAATAATTAAATATAGATGTATAATATACATTTATTCTCTTGCAGTATGTGTTTAGTTAGGAAATTTCTCGAAGTTTTCTTGAAAAAGTACTTACAACAACAATAAAATTACAAATACTTACTTGCTAGGCTGAAAACCATCAGATAATATGATGTATCAAGTTTTGCAATGGATGTTATCCTTGTTACACTGCCTTTATATGCAGATTTAGATATAAGTAACATTCAGACCTACCTTTCATAGGTAATACCATTACCGATGAGGCATAAGCTTTTGAAAATTAAATTTAATTTAACAGTACCAACAGGAAACACAAGAAGTTGTTCATTAAAATGTAAAAATACATATGTATTAAGACAAATAGTGCAAGTTCTGAATATAAACACATTTAGGCAAGACATATTTGATTGCCATACAAAATTGAAGGCGACCCATTGGATTTATCTGTTCCATCTGTTAGTTATCTGCAATATGCAGTTATATGTTTATTACTAGAAAGAAATTCTTATATAAATTTCATATATATATTGGTCGATATTACTTCCGGTAGAAAAATTTAGATATACACAAATATGTACAACGCAAAACAAAAACCAAAAAAGGCCAAAATAAAAAATTAGTGCACTCAGATTTTCTGGACAACTAAGCAGTGCATGCCTCTAATTTGACACCTTTCGATTTACTCATTGTCATGTCTAGAGAAAAGTTATATCCAGGAATAGGAAAGACTACCTATGAGCGAAAATTTCTCATCGTATTTGAGAGATTAATTTCCCTTAACGATCAATAATTTATATTGTATCATTCCGATTTGCTTGAAATGCAGCGTTTAATACGATCTTATAAATTGTGTGGAATTAGATCAGTATAGAAATATTTCTTTCTATTTGATGCTTTGAACTTTCACTAGAAACATGTGACAACGCAAAAGAGAAAAATATTTAAAAACAATATTTGTATTGACACATGCATATAAATATAAGAAAATCAGACATCTGTATGTTCAAATAATAAGTTTGAGAAATTAAGACAGTTGATTGATAAATGTTTAAAAGCCCAAAGACAATATATGTAAAAAAATTAAGGGTTAGTTGCAACCGTGTAATTTAATGAGAATAACTTAGAGTAATCTTGAAGTCATGTAACGGTAAAGTTTGAGCATCATAAAACACTTCTAAGCTCATTTTCTCTTTAAGGTATTATTAGGTACTGAAATGGTTGCATTTTCTTGGTCATCCTAATCAAAGTATGAACGTTCAAACATGTATTTTTAAAGCATCCACATATTAGATATTTTATACAGTTTTCAGATACGCCTATGGTTGTCATGATATCTTATCAATCTAACGGCTGTTGAAATTAAAAATTATATTGATAAAAACGTGTTTTCAAGGTGAAGATAGCCTTAGATGGATTTGGTAAAACATTTTGGAATTTAGGTGATCAGTGCAATACATTTTTTTTTGGATTCGAGCGCCACTGATGAGTCTTGATAAGACGAAACTTTGGTATTTTCAATGATATTTTATTATACGTATTGTATAACCTAGACTGACAAAGCGGGCATTATTTTCAAATTTCAAGAAAACAAGAATTACCAACATTTTATAACAAAAGCATAAGTGATATTGATGTCCAACGCATCACATATTCATCGAAATGTAATTTTTAAAGGACCATAACTGTACAAAAAGTGTCATTTAAGTTTTTCCTAATCTTTCATATGTTTTACGTTGGCTATGTGAAACAAATTCTGTCTTACCTTTAAAAGAAAAAAAAAAGATTCACTTTAAGTTTATTAACGAAGATTTATAGTGGTATTTAGATACATGGTAAATATCAGTAAACTTACAAGTATATTTTTGCCAAGTATATTTTACCACACAGTTAAACCAATCCTTTTATATGGTTCACTTTAGAAACTTTAAATTTATTTGTAAATTTTAAAATATTTGTCTTCTGTCAATAATAGATTTAGCCACACCAGTCTGAGGACCAGAAATCACAAAGTCCATATTGAAACTATTCCTAAAACCTCATTTACTAAAATAACAGCGACAAATTTATTTGGTTATTGAGTTACGAAAGCTCATATGTAATTAAGAAGGTTGGTAGATTCATAAATGTTTGTAACTCAGAAGAATGATGCTGTTTTATATATGTACACTATTTTCATGTAATATGTTATTTCGCCCATACATTGTTATTGCTAGTATAAAAGGTTGTTCCCTCAGATTTTCCCTTATATTACTTTTATTCTTAATTTGTTAATATGAATATTGTATAATGTACAATATAACGTAATGATCCATTTTGCGCTTTCTTCAATAAAATATAATATTCCATAATCCGTTTTGCAATTTGTTATATTTATTATCAATATCATGTTATGCGCTTACCTATCTGTATAGCTAAGACTTTTGATGTAAAAACCTTACTTATACAGTGAAGTTACAGGACAAAAAAGATTTTTTATGTTATGTTGTTTTGAACAATAAATAGTTATTGTAATGTTCTTTGATTGTTTACCTTAGGAATATATTAACCTTTATATATTGAGGTTGAACGTTTTATCTAATTTTCCTGTTTATATGATGTCATAACAAAGTCATAAATGTGTGAAGAACAAAAGAGTATGTTGAACCATGTTATATACTGGTACGGTTGCGTCCAATCCTTTTACATCAATTTTTTGTTTTACAATACACGAATTCACAATATAATCTTATCATATATTGTCTGTTTGATTGCTTCAAACTTTTGCAAGAATATTAACTTACTCGTAAGAGCAGTAATTTTGCATGTGAACATGAAAAATTATACAGTTATGCTAATGGCTCTGAAAGAATGATTACCATATTCCTTTGCAATACCATATTGCTTTCTTATTGTTTTCATAATATTTGCTAAAGTGTTTTTACCCTGAAGCTTATTGTAACACCATATTTCACGCACAACAATCATCAAAACTGTCTAATGGTATTTGCCATAACAAATGATTATCTGGTTGCAGTTTAGTGCGTGTGAAATGTAAAAACTGGTCATAGACGGTGACCTTAAAATAAAAGAATATTTGTTTTCAACATTTTCAAAGAAACAAGAATTACCAACATTTTAAAGTTTTAAAGTTTAATTTGACCTTGCATATTATACATAGATACATTACAAAAGTAAAAGTGCTGCATTCAAATTTAAAATCCCATTGTACAAGGAAAAAATTATAAGAATTAAGTCAGCACCTTTGCGGTTTAAAAGTTGTGAAAAATATTTTGTACTGTTTCGATGTATATTAAGTTTGTTTTGAGATTTATTTAAAATCTGTTAATATCATACATACATATAATACATTTAATTGTGTTCTACCTATAAACAACTTTATACATTATGCCATCTGTTACAGAATCAGTAGGGCTAAAATTTTCTCTGAGATTTTTGTCCATAATGGTCTTGATATTTTATACCATGGACATCTAAAGCAACTTTTAAAGATGACATTATCATTCTCATTTTAGATATATTGATGATGTCCTTTCAATTAACAACCCTCAATTTGTCTATATTTCTCAATTGATCAGCAATACAATAGCTTGCAGCGAGTATACTTAAGTTTTGTAAACGTAACCTGATAAACTTGTAAAGCAAAGTTACAAGAAAAAACTACTGCTCGTCCGCGCCTTTAATAAGTTTTACTATGCATACAACTTGTCGAAAATATTCTTGTTTGAAAATATAGTTTCAGATAGTTTACCCAATTTGTGAATTCAGTCTACAGTAAATGTGTTACGATGATTGTTGGATACACCTATTACTGACTAGTGGTATATGATACCCATCAATTGTAATCACTAACCAACTCACATGCTACAGTAACGGAATGGGGCGATTGGCATGCCATAAAACCTGGTTTAACTCACCTTTTCTTTTGAAATGCCTGTACCAAGTCAGGGCCATTGCTCTATTTTTGGTTGTTGGTTCTGGAGTTTGCCGTTTTCTTGGACTTGTAATTACTTTCATTGTCTTAGATTTTACCTTTCTACGACATACGAAGTACATTATATCAAGCCACACTTTGTGTTGTAAATCTACAGGTGTGTTAAGATTAACGGCATTACCGGTGTAAATCTGACGAAGTTCACTCTTTTCGACTGCTGGAGTGTAATATACTGTTGCTAGGCCCAATGTTTAGCTAACCGCTTGCGTTTTATTACGATGCAAAAAGTTGGTCTTCGGAATCAATTTTTCAATTCGCTACCAATCAGATTTATTGAAAGTCGTCATTAAAGAGTCGTGGTACGTGAATCGATATTTCAAGCCAAACTACGGTGAAAAGAAGTCAGTATTTTAAGGTAGGTAAACAGTTATGTATTATGTAAAACTTTCTTGTACGACTTTAGTATTAACTGTCAAGATGTATTTTTTCCTTTTTCCGATAAAAGTTTAACTAAATCGTTTTTATTGGAATAGTTAGAGTGACATCAGAATGTTTTTGCGAAAGATAAAAACATGGTATTTTAAAACCAGGCAGCTCAATAGCTAAAAAAAATAAACAAAAATGTAGAGTAAAGTCTACAGGTTATATCGTATTGCTATTACAAGACATTCTAAACGGGCAACATATGTAAAGACATATAGTAAATAATGATAACAAAGCATTTTATTTGTACGATTATTGATTCTTTGCAGTTTCGCGTACTACTTAGGAATAAATAAAACTAAATAAATTTTCCAGGTTAAATAATCTAAAAGCTTTCCGGTAATAAGAGTCAAAAAGTTATTTTGATATTGTAATAAACATTACACTAAACACCAATTTGATGTTTTCTGGAAGCATCGATATCGTCTTTTGTCGTTTCTGGATATATTTCCTATGCAAACATTACACTGCCCAATGCTATAATTTGTGAAAACTCTTGTTTTATAAGCGTTAGATGATTGGTTGGGAAATGGAATAATACGTTCCCCATAGGTTTTGGAAAAGACCAGTTGATCTTGTACGAATAATAGAAATTTGTATGTATTTTCGTAATTGGAGTGCGACTTTATTTCTTAAACAACACGTAAACAAAGCGTGTCACTTATTTTCAACGCTTCGAATTTGGAAATTGAAGACCTCTTTGCGCTTGGATCACAGAGATATTTACTGTAGTTTCAGACTGTTATTTTGCAGATGCTAAAACAATTCTCGATAACAAGACTCCGATTTGTTTGTTATTATGTGGAATCTTTCATTTTTGAAAAAATTATACAATTTAATTTAGCTGTTTGGGGTCTAGAACTTGATATGTTAGATGCAAACACTGACACTGAGCTATATACAATTACATGTTTTATCTATGTAATATAAGTCTCGACATCATAGCCTAAATAAAATATATTTAGGTGCCTAAAAAGAAGAACGTTTGTAATTTACATGTGCATACTTTATCGATACTCGCCTTAGCATAAAAATACGAAACAAAAACGGTAACATTCTACAGCATACAATCAGACCAATTCATTTGTTCAGATTATCAGCATGTATCCTACGTAAAGTTTTACATTTATTTACAACTTAATTTAATGTAAACCAGGTCCTATCATACAATATATTTTGCACGTGCAAGCAGTTTACTATAACCCGCGGTTTGCGATAAACATCTCTTATAGGAATAAACAGTTTAATATAAATTTGTAGACTGTAGTATTTAAAGTTTAAAAGTCGTCTGCTGCCTCAACACAGCAACGCGACCAATATATTAACTCAATGTACGCGTCAATAAGCGTGTTAACATCATTGTTATCATTTAATTTGACATGTTGGCAAACTTTAAATGAAAGAACAACATTCTGGAACTGCAGACTACAATAATAAGTTTTTATGTTCAGTTATGTTCCGTGAGCCATTAAATATTTTTCAAAACTTAAAGATGATGTCATAAATTTTATTAACTACAAATATAGATTCAGCATTATATAACTCATCTATAGTCCGCTTATACATTTCCACATAAAATGTATATTGCAATTGCATCGGTATGCTTGTAGCAAGAAGTTAACAGTTTCTTCTTTGAACTATGTGTAAAAACTCAATTGGAGTCGAATCTAGCATTGGTTAATATGTGCTAATAAACCATAATACACAATATGAAAATACAAGTTTTTCGATTAAATCCCTACTTCGAATTGATCATGAGAAAAACCTCTTGCTTTGTGATCAATATGTATTTATCGTAGCTTTTGTTACTGTTATTTTAACACAAACTGAAAAACAATCTAGATTATCATAATAACGATCGCAGTATATAGCATAAAGTATAAGTTACTGTAAACTGTACACAACATATGACATAGCTACTGGGATGTAGCTATCGATGAAAGGAAAATTGACAATTTGAAGGTTAAAGGCATAACGTATGTCGTAGAGTAAAAGTATTGATAGTGCCTTTAATTTCAAGAGTAGGCTCGCTAGGGTAGATTAGATTTAATGCAAATAATCAATGAATTTAGCATTGTTTAGATACAAAATCATCAACATATGAGAGGAAATGTAAAGGTCTGGGTCAGTGTTGTTTCTTCTTCGGCATCTTATTCGTCAATAAGTGTGGATAGTATTGCTCAAGCAATACTATGTTCCATACGGCAAATTAAATTTTATAAATCCAAGGGCCATTATTTCGTCAAAAATTGTTGGACCGGAACTACATTTAACCTTGATCTGTAACTCATGATCGCTGACTCACATACCGAAAAACAGCTCAATATCTGCAAGTGTTTAGACAAAAGTCCGGAAAAGATTTGTGTGACGAACTGATGGATGGAGTGCAAACCTAAAGTACCCTTACGTGAAGGCTGTAGTAACTAATAAGTAAAGATTATTAATGAAGGCCTCTTAGATTTAAACTATCACACTTCACTGGCAATATTTAAAGTACATTTTTTTTAAATCGTATACATTGATGGGTTGTAGAACAGTTTGTTTCCGTTTTTTATTCAATATTGCGTACATGTATATATCTTTATACTATATATAAATAATATCTTGCCGCACTTAACTGGCAGGTCATAAGGTCATGTTAATAATTTCAAATACCTTGATATGATTGCGGTATCTAACGGTCCTAAAATCCAAACGTTGAACGTTTCTCTGATGTCCAAAATGAACATGATTATGTACAATTAATTGGCCGAAAGTCGAGGTACAATTATATATCCTGATAATGTCAAACATATGCAACGCAAAACAAAAACAGAAAGTGAGTAACCGGAATCCAATAAAAACCATGGGTGCACTTAGGTGCTCCGGACAAGTAAGTAGTGCCTGTCTCAAATTAGAAACCCGTCGAATTACTCATTGTCATGTCTAGACAAAAGTCAAATCCAGGAATAGGAAAGACCTCATATGACTCAGCGAAAATGTTGATCGTATTTGAGAGATTTATTTCTCATAAGGACCAATAAGTCACAGTGACAACCAAAGAACTTCTAAAAATATGCGGAATATGAAGTTAAAGGTCTGGGCCAGTATTTTTTCTTTCTTTGTCAGCAGGTCTTCTATGAACTCAACCAATAATCCGTTGAAAAACATGTCCTCCAAACATGAAAAATATGTTGTCAATCAGCAAATCTAGCATTTGACAGATTTGGTCTGCAGTATGTATATTTGTTATTTGATTTCGAGTTATAGATGACGAAGTAAGTTGTGTCGTGGCTAATTACCGGCATTTATATCGTCTCATTCCGTTTTGATATAATATACTCTTTCTGGTTTTTTTTTTTGTTTTCGGTTTTTGTGTTGCGTTTGTCTATAACTGTCCCTTGACTTTTGGCTCTTGTTGTTCGGTCGGTTTTCTTTGCTATTTTTCATACACAAAGGAGGAGCAAAGAAATGTTATACCAATATCAGGATCTATTTACCGATTCAATAACGATTACCCCAAAAGGTGTCAGTGTTATCATTTAGTCCCTTAATGTCAACTATGCAAATTTTTATAATGTTTTGCTTCCAGTTATTAAAACACTGTATTGTTTTTAAATGCTTGTGTAGTTCTGCACCAGGTAAAAAAATGACTAGTCAAACTTCATTGGTACACAAGAAGTTGTAAGCTAAGCTTGTTGCGGGGACCAAATCGCACAAAATAGGTCTATGGGATATTTACAACTTGATCCAAACCTGTGGCAACATTGGTGTATTGTTCAACTTGAATTGGGTCATGTGTAATCAACTCAAACTTAAATTTACAAGTTTGATGTTACCATTTGCTAATAATCTTTACTCCTAAATAACAAATAGCTGTCAAATCTCTGGTCAATATCTTTGCTTCCATATAGTGTTATGCACGAACTGGTCATTACAGTAACATATGGCTTTTAAAACTTTAAACTTACCTAGTTTTTATTCATTAATTTTTTGTGTGTAGATGTATGGCTATGTTTTTATAAAACTTAACTGAACATAAAATAGACATTGGAGTACAATTAAGGTTTATAGAGTTCACGCATAAATGCAGACAATCCCAGTGTGGTTATTGCAAGATCTCTCAAAAATATCTGGAACAGATATGACCAAGCAAGTATAAGTTCTCACCAAAAGATGGGTTTTATCGTTAATTGTATAGTTCCTGTTAAGAAAGAAATAAAGGGTTTGTCATAAGTTTTCTTTCGTTAATTTTTTTGGTTCGAAATAACCAATATTTTACAAACTACTAACTAATTATTAACGTCTGTATTATCTTGTTTAGAAATTTATCTGTATTTTCTAAGAATCATTATTATTTAGCTTTAGTTTTGTTTTAATTTGTATGCTCTATTGTTTGAAACTGCTATTAGAATGGTGTCTCTTCTCCTAGGTGTAAACTCTATTATTCATATAATGTTAGGGCACTCGGTGGCCGCCTGGTTAAGGTAGTTCGTCTAATATTGATCACGTGGTCTGTCATTACTGAGGATGCGGGTTCGAGTCTCGCTGCGGGCAGGGTGTACTCGACTCCAATCTTAATTGACAATGATCGTCTACCAAAGTTTCCTACCGAAGGTCAGGGGTTTTTCAGGGTACTCCGACTTACTCCCTCAATAAAAACTTGACGCCATGAAATAGCTGTAATATTGCTGAAAGTGGCGTTTAACATCATTCAAACAAACAATCATATAATGCAATAAATGGGTGCAGAATAAGTAGAAACACTTGATTACACTTTATTGATTCCATAATTAGGTACATAGTGGTTCTGATTCGATTATCATTTGAAAACCCCATTACTGACTATGATGTATGATACTCAACCATTGTTATCACCACACCAACTCCCACATTACAGTTATGGAAGCGGCATTCCATAAACCAGTTTAACTAATTATATATACCTGTACCAAGTCAGAATCATTGCTGTAGTTGTTGTTGGTTCTCAAAACTACCAGTTGTTTTTACTTCGATTGTCGATCACTATTTATAGTTTCAGAAGGCACAGAACTTATATCAATTATTTAAATCTCGTAATGTTCATAGAACATACAACTAAGGGATGTGCAGGAGAAGGTAAAATGAAGAAAAATGCACTGCATACGTTTGATACCTTACATGCCATAAATACAAATTTTGACAAGGAAAAGGCAGGGTAGAGGCAATTAACTCTAAGCGCTCAGATCTAGGATTAAAAGGCTTCACCTTCACAAACAGACCAATTCAGTTGAAGCTCATTTGTCCAGATCATTTGACAAATAAAAATCTAATTAAAATGTTAAAAATTGAAAAGAACATCCCATAGCTTGCGGCACGTCATCTGTTCTCAGGGATGAACAATCCTACGACAGCTACTACACTGTAAGCTAGCGTAGCCAAACGTCTCTTTGCTAAAGTAAAACCACAGACGCTTGCCAAAAGCAACAATAGATAAAATAATAAAATCTTCATAAACTCATTTCGTCAAACATCGTCATCATGACAATTAACAACCCAACTCATCCAACGCATCCAATATTTTATGGTTCAAGCAACCACACTACAAAATAACAAAAATGATTAATCCTGGACCTCGCAATAGATCACTTTGTTGAGACAGACAGGGAAGAAGCCAGAACAAGGCAAACGTCTCTATTATTGATCACTGATTATGTATATATATTAATATTATATTTTATATTAATGACATACCTATAGGCTTAAACTCAACCATACGTCTATTTGCTTGTGACACTATAGCATACCTAACAGTAAAATCCGAAACAGACTGTGCAACATTACAAAAAAAGACCTAGATACACTTGGTGAATTGGAACAAAAATGGCGCATGGCCTTTCACCCCGACAAATGTAATGTTCTCTCCATCACACGAAACAAAAAAAACCCATTAGAAACAATTGCACATTACATGGCCATACACTCGAACATGTTGATAAAGCTAAATATCTCGGCATTACCATCCAATCCGATCTCAAATGGACCAGTCACATTAATAACATCTGCAACAAAGCAACAAACACACTCAACCTTCTAAAAAGAAACCTTAACATCAGTTCAACTAAGGTAAAAAAGTAGGCATATAAATCCCTAGTAAGACCATCACTAGAATATGCCTGCCCTTTACGGTATCCCTACAACAAAAAAGACATAGACAAAATAGAAATGGTACAGAGAAGGGCGGCTAGGTTCGTGACACATCGCTACCATAATACAGCAAGCGTCTCCAGTATGCTAAACCATCTCAACTGGAGAGGCCTAGACGACAGACGATCAGACATGAAACTCGTAATGCTGTACAAAATAAACCACTCAAAAGTCGCCATAGACAAAACATACAGGCTAATACCACCACTTAGACAGTCTCGGAATACACATTCACTTACATTTCAAATCCTTCATTGTCGATTACAAGTAAGACAGCAGTCATTCTTTCCTAGTACTATCAAACTTTGGAACAGTTTACCAATCAGCATTGTGTTGAAAGACTCAGTTGAGTCGTTCAAAACTGCTGTCTCCAACCACACATACAGTTATTAGATTCCTTCATTGTAAATAGTTTTTTCTTAAAGTTACTAAAACAAACAAACATAATTCACTCCCAGCTTGTTAATGTTTCCAATTCACTATCAGTTTAAATGTTCAATGTTTTAATTCACCAAATTTGTAAATAGCATGCGCAGAGAACTGACAGTATCTTCATCACGTTGAAGCTGGTCAGTAGAAGTAGAAGTAGAAGTATATTGCTATCTTATTAGCTGTTGATAAACTATTTATAGTTTTATTTTCTATATTTATTAATAAAGTTATGTTATAAAACTAATTATAAGTAAAACATGTTTACATTAAAGTTTAGTCTAGTTGTCCTCTTTTTAAGTAAGTGGATTACATTTCTATTTTAAAATTTTTATTTTGAGTGTTTAAAGAATAATTGACGTTTTACTTATAAAATCTGGAATATAGCTGAAATAAATTTTGCTAGATGTTAGGAGTCAAACAGCCCAATTTATTTGAAAAAAATAAGCACCCAACCCTCCTAATCGTGGTAAATTTATAATTACAAAAATATAGTACGTTAAACATTTTCAAGCGGTTTTATTGCTCAGGGAAGAATACAAGATAATAACAAAAATATTTAAATATAGAGATATGAGACTTCTTTACAAATACGGCACAGTTGGGTAATTCACTTATTACTTTAGGTAATTATCAGCACAATAACCACTGCACTTTTAAAGATAGCAATAAATATTTCATTTATTCGTGTATTTTTAAAATGACAGTAATTATGAATACTTTCAAGTATGGTTCATATAGTTGTACGGAACGAATATTAGGATTTCCACGTATTGCAAAAGAACCTATATGTATTGAATGACCATGAAATTAAACCTCTAAAAATATTAATAATTCGTCTTTACTAATTGTCAAATTTAAAGTAAAAACTAATCAAATATCAGTTAAAAAGAAAAGGTCAGATTGAGGAGCATTATGACCTTAGCTTCTTTATATTTGAATTAAATATATATTTAAACTGTAAACGAATTAAAGAAAAAAGCAAAAATAAAGAAATAAAAAATGGTAAAACAAATCGAATGTTCAGGGACATAAATGACATTCACCGTTTATCTTTTGAGCTTTTCATATTTTATGCATCAATAACCAAGGCTAAACAATTTCATATAAATAAAAATTAAAAAAATAGAACTTGACCTTGGTCTTTAACATCGTGACCTTGACCCAGAGGAAGGTTAACAATATCAATATCTGTTATAGTCTTTTATACTTTGCTATTTACATCGATCTAGAAGAGATAACTCCCACATTTGGTCTTTTAAAATTTATTTGACTTGAAGACCTTTAAGGCATCTACATTTTGGTCATGGTTTTTATTGTGCAATTGTTTTGTTCAGTAGGAGAACTGTACATTACATAATATTAACAACTGGAGAATGCCTTGGTTTTGACCTTAACCTTTTTAAAGCACAAGGACAGTGATATTCAATAGTGTAATCATATCTTAATATGTTATAGTTACTGACATATCTCAATTTCATTGATTTAGGGAAGATAACTCTTACATAAAGTATATCAATATATTTGACAATTTAATACCTTAACAAGATCTACATTTTTGTTACGGTTTCTGTTTTGTGGCTCTTATGGTTAAGAAGGAGATCCATAAACAACACTGTAAAACATTACAACGTAACTTCTGACCTTGTTACCTTTTTCAAGGTCAAAGTCAATGATGACCAACACTAAAAACTGCAATCTATACACATTTGGTTAATGAAGTACAATGATGACACAAAATCTACTTACAATAAAGGTGAAACTCTTATTATGCGAAAAGAAATTGAAACAAACAAAAGCAATAAGACTTTCCACGTTTAAGTGGAATACCTTAAATATTTAACACACACTTTTAAAAGTATTATTTTAGAATAGTATGAACTCAAACTGTCTGTAGTTAACCGTTGTTTTGTTTCTGGATGATATAAAAGAACCCGTTTGAGGTAATTATTAATCTATTATTTTAAAAAATACATAACTTAAAATCACATTTCTTCGCGCAAATGAATAATTCAAATATGTATATAAAAAGTCTAAACTAGTTTAAAAAGGACATTCTCTTATACAATAACGATGTTATATTATCCAGGATATATTACTTGATATTTCGTTGCATCATAGACAACGAGTTAATGGACAATTTCTGTTTTTAATAAGTAGGAGCGAAGGTTGCAATTGTTCGGTCGCATTTTCAAAGCCGTTTCTGTTTCTGTTTCTGCAACATAATGAATATAAAAATGAATATTAAAGGCAAGATGTAAATATATATACAGGAATATTTCGCGTATATTGTAAATCTTTTCTTAGGGATTGTACTTTGAAATGTGCTATTAGTGTATGCCTTTTGTACATTTTCAATGAGTTTAACGTCCATGTTTTAGTGAGGTTTCGTGTTTACTCTAGCAATTATGAATTTTCAGATGTTTCGGTCAAGGGTGCGCCATTATATGAGGTTTTGCACAAAGTATTTTGAGAAATTAATTGTTTTCAATCAGGTATTAATGTTTTCAGATAACATTTGATACAAATATAATATCATAACCAAAAACTTTGTACCTATTTTGGTGTTAATAAAATAGTTTATTTTGAAATGGAAAGCTTCTGTATTCTACACAACTATCTTAACTATAAACTTGTTACTGCTCTTTTTTAAAAACAGCGTATACTTGCTATTCCATATGTAGGCTGTTTAAGATACATAAATGATGCAATTTTAAAACATTTAGATTTTAATAAATTTAATAAATCGAATAACTAGCAAGTCAATAAGAAAGGATATGATTTGTAATAAAATTTTTCAATAAACATTCGTATAATATATTATAGCCAACTTATAGCCCCATAGTGATTCGATATCATATCCTCCAGTTCTAAAGTCAGCTTAGCAAAGATCAACACTAAGATTGTTTTAGATTTTTCAGCCAATTACATACAATAGATGATCATGTCAAATAGTATCTTTTGTTGTAGAATCGGTTTATAAATTATTTTCGACAGACGTTGAAGGGAAACTTCGCGAAAAAATGAAAATTTGATATGTTATTCTTCCAATAAAAAGAAACACTTTTGCCTCTTGATGTTTTATTATATTTTCAATGGTTAAGTTTCTACATTGAATTTACCGTGTAAAAATGCACTTATGGAGGTCCGCCATCTTGTCACTATCTCGTCACTAGATGGCGATACTAGAGATCCCTGGACATCCAAGTACCTTAAAGTCGCCGTATGATAATAATGCGAAACGGTCAATAACAGAAGGTTGTACTATAAGACAAGGTTGTGGCAAGATTACGTTTCGTATTCCTGATCTAAGCAAAAAAAACCGATTTGTGTAACAAATAGTTAACCAGCTTAAAGACATCTACTTAAGACTATGTCCACAGCAGCAACAACTTCATGCGAATATCATTTTCCAGAATTGAATGGAGGATAGTTTAATTGTATGGTGACCTCATTTTTCATTGAATATTCGTTTGAATTTTGTCCATAAATATTAATTAAATTGAAAATTATTCGTATTATTATTTTCAACTTAATCAGATTATGCAACTTATAGAACGAAACTTTTTAATACAAAATCTTTGCGAAGTTGACTATTTAAGAAATAACAGTCATTAAATGAAATATTTTTAAATACTCTGTTTTCGCGCATCAAAATTTTACTTCACGTTTAGTACATTTATAATTATTATTATTTTTATTATTATTATTATTATTATTATTATTACTGGTAACATTTATTGTGCATGTGAGTAACACAGTTTCCAAAATTTTACATGTGTATATTTGAGTCAACGTGTCAGTTTTTCGTTTCCTCTGACATGGCATCTAAAGGTATTCGAAATATTATATACATCCTGTGTTCTGACACTTCGGTGTATTCAAATCATACCTGTCCTTGGCAGGAGGGGGCGTGCTGTTATAATTTCGAAGTACATGATTAACCTTTAATCTGATTAGCCTTTGAAAATGTCCGAATATTCATACTTCAAAGTCGGCATCAAATGATCTAGTAATTGCAATAAACATCCTGTTTGTTTACCTGCTAATTCTGTTAATTACCCTTAAAAAAAACGAGTAATGGTTTACCTGTAAAATTTTCACCTCCAGGTACAACTGCCGTTTCAAGACGTGCAAAATTGTCTACGGAATTTTATTTTATGTTTAAAAAAATAATTATATAAATATATTTTTTATTACAATTATTATTTATGTAATTACCTGAGTTAAATAAAGACAGGTTAAAATTTGTGTCTAAAAAGTCTTTTATTAATACAAATATCATTAAAACATTAAGACGTATTTGGTAATCTTCTGTTGTCAGTTGGTTATTAGTCATCGCCACAGTTTTAATATTCTTCAAAGAGCAAAGGCAGATAAACATATTTTTAAACTGGATTATTTATCATATTTACTGGATAATTACATTTATTACGTCACAAACGCAATCTCGTGGTAAATACTGTCAATATGGCGGCCCCCATACACAAAATTTACCACCTTAAATCTTCTCTAAAAGCGTAACGGTAAAGAATACAATAAAAAATCAAAAGGCAATTGTATTTCTTTTTATTTGAAGAATAACATATCAAATTTTCATTTTTTTGCGAAGTTTCCCTTTAATGTCAAAACAAGTTTTAGTTCACACCGTTTTGTGAATGGTAAAACTCTCCACCTGATTATACATGTACATACTTTATATTGGCAAAAAGTGACTATACAACAATATTACTTAGCTTCAATTTGATGATTGATAACATCATGTTGCAAAAATAAACGTCAATACATATATGACTTTAAAACATTAAAAGCAACGCTCCGCTACATTTATTCCAATAACATGTGTGCTATTATAATTAAAGTGTATATCTTATTTACTTACCTGTGAGACACATTATAATTAAAACATTTGATTAAATTTCTAAATTAAATGAGTACGTGGCGTCCAGCGAGCAATGTTTCATTTATTTTAAGAACGATAGTTTAGAAATAGAGTGAAAAAGAAATTAAATATAAGGAAACCTAAACTCCTGCGTTCCGTAAGAGTAAGCGTTTCTTGCATAACTAACAACATCTTTTGTTAGTGATATATGACTATTGGTACACGGAAGACACAGCTATTGAAGAAGCAGTATAGTAGAGACACGGGATAATCCTGGAAGTTAGCAATGTCTACTTAATAAGGCTCTGTTTAGAGATCCCCTGAGAAATGCAATATACACATATGATTCTCATAAATTCTTGAGTAGGTGATGTCGGAATATTTATACAACATTTCAGTCACTATTGTTAGCTTTGAAGAAATTTAGATTCATGTTTTAAAAAATTATAAGGATAAAGAACATCTCTATAAGATCGGGCTATATATTTTACCTTCAAAAGAAAAGATTCAACGTCTTATTTTTTTATGAAAGGACTAAACTTCCGCACACTCATGCTCGCTTAAAACTGAAGAAGATTTAGTAATCATACTGAGTGAAGATGTTTGCATTCTAATTCGAATTAATTACCTCACCTTTTTGACCAGCCTAGAAAGGGTATCAACCTCGTTATCATTATTAAGTATAATCGTAATCAAAATGCTTGGAAACTTTCAACATATTGCTTCTAGTTAATGGGCTGAGGTTCCATGTATTACATTATGAAATTTTGAACAATGTTTAGTTCACCGGTAGTAACTTGCCAGAATATATGTATTTAATTTGAATGTGGTGTCTTTATAAGGTTGAGACAGAAAACCATTCTTTACTTCTATCCTGACGTCATGTACATGCATGAACCTGCATATATGCCTTCAGCTGGTAATAACATTTACATTATAATATAAACTCTCAGGTGGAGACATAGCTACTGAAAAGGCATTATTTAATATTTTAGAATATCTCCTGGCCACAATGGAAAGATTTCTGATTTTAAAGTAATTCTTTATCAATGTAGCAATACCTAGTAGAGTTTAAAACAGTTTTCTTGCTTCAATGCATTATTTTGCATATAGCAATTCTGCCTATTTTCAGGTTCAAGTGTTGAGCAATATCTAAAGAAAAGAATTACCAAGTATTTAATTTAAGAAAAAAGATCTTGGAAAAAATTGTCTCGGAAGCATTCCTGACTAGAGAAGTCTACCATGGAGCAAATTGATCAAAGTACAGTTTAAATAAGTAATTCTAGTGTTGACAGATTTACAGTTTAGATCAACTCTTCATTAAATTCTTTTACATTTTGAACAGTTAATTAGTATTTAAATGCTAAATTGAGTTAGTATATCAAGAAAATAAGCCAGAGGTCTTTACACCAAGATAAAATCTGTGCACGATAAACATTCTAAGCAGTGATACTATTACTATTTAAAACCACAACATTATATAAGCATTTAAAATAGCTCAACAGCCGTTGTCGTGAGCGGTTAGTTAAAACTTGCTTCAACTGTTATCACTGATATGACGCCATGCGACAATCAAGACTTTTAAATTTAATAAATATGCTTACATATTTAATTTTTTAACCATTATTTTCGTTAGCAGTTTATATATAAGTGCGTGATTTATAAGTCTCTGCATTTAAATCAGAAGAACATCCCATTAATTAATAACATCTAGGGATAAAATATTGCTCGACTTATATCTACAACGTATTATCAATGTTTTACAGTTTCGTTTCCAATTTCAAGGTAAATAACACCCATAAAGAGCAAACACTTTCGTTAAAATAGATTTACTTTTAGATTTTGTTTTACAAATATTCGTTGTTTAGTGTTTCTATTTATCTTTTATTGTTTTAATGTAAAATTGAAAATAAAATGGAAAAGCAGTCATTAAAGGGCAGTCTGGTAATTTAATGGTGGAGGGGATTTTGACATCTTATCATTTTTACTCATAGCTTATTTTGTCTCAATTGGATTAGCGGTTTCATGACTTATTAAACAATCGAAAAAATAGTTACTAAAGGCCTATAAGTCTTATAAGTTAATTGGCAGATTTAAAAAATTTAAATTCTAGGTAGATAGATCTTTTCATTCTGAACATGTTTGCTTCTTTAAGATTTTCTCTGTCTCCATTGGTTTCAAGATATATATTGTTTTTTTAACTGCAGTCATGTTGGTATAATACATATAGATTCACAAGCATAAAGATTTCTCAAAAATGGGAGAAACATAATTTCACCACTTATATTAACTCAACTATTATACATGTATGTTTAAATGCTTTATATATTGTGTGCACTCTTTTCGTTATTAAATATTAATTCTTTTATTCACTGTTCAGTTATATATTTTATATTTGCTCTTCCATGAACCTCTCCGTCGGATATAAATATATTTAAAGGTTCCTTTTATTTTGCAGCCAAACAAAACAAACTTGGCCTTTGTAACAAGTAGTGGTAAAAACTGTCCTTACAATAATATACAGACTTATTTTTAAATTTTTGTAGACATGCTCATTAAATAGACTTTACAAATTAAAACACTTAAATATGAAAACATTGGAGGCAGAATATAGCAAGAAATGATCAAAGAAAACTACAAAAATCTAATGAAATTCCGCGAACCTGAAGATAATAGATAAAAAGGAGCGGAAGAGACCAGCACAGTGAAATAAGTTATTCGTCAATGTTCACCTACCTTTGGCAAAAGTAGAAAATAAATCATTGTATTGATTCACCTGAATGTTGTTTTAAAGAACAGGTTGATTCGGAATAACACGCCTTTCCAGAATTTACTGATGGATGCAGGCATAAGCAGTGGCAACAGCAGTTCTCCAGAGTTGTTCTACCTAAAACAGAGCAACTTTCGTCCTTAAATTTATTTATTTTGTTTTATTTATTAGTTGTTTTGCATTTTATAATTTCATGAATTCATGAAATGAAGTGACTAGTATCTTTATTCTAAAATAGATCTATTCAAGAGCAGCTCTAACTCAGAACCATTTCAGACCAATCATAACTAGAATTGATAACCGGATGTAAAATATGATTGGCTGATTGCGAAACATCGCATAATATTTGGAAATCTGTGTTCTATTTTTAGCAACCGTGCAATCCGCAATAAATCAGTCAATCCGCCAAATACAAAATATCACATGGTAGACTTTGTAAAAATTGAAATACAGCAAAATTATCAATGAATAATATTATATTTTGACAGTGCGTGGATATTTTAAGTATTTTAAATATCCACGCACTGTGGAAGAGTATCTAAAAAAGTAGCAAGAGGCAAGTCTGTAATATGTAAATATAAATATGCTTAAAAATGTTTACTTCGTTCCCTCAGCAGTCAACATATAAAATAAAAATGCTAAATACGAATCTAACGTAGTGTATTTAAACTGCAGGAAAATTTCTAGTAATAAATAATAAGTCGACTAAAAGAAGAAGGAAGTAAAATTATGTTTTGACAATATGTTAATAAGTTTGTTTGTTATAAAACTAATCAACATTCTCCTTTGTCAGATTATTATTTAGTTAATTTAGAAGACATGTGTATCAAGTGTGAAAGACATCGATATGTTTGCAGATACTTCTAACATTTAACCCGTTTAGTAATGTAAAGTGAAATATATGTTCTTCTTTTTTACTACGTTTGATGTAATAAATCATAGAAAATGATGTAAGGTGAACCACCAAATGAAAATGAAGAAAAAGAAAAAAACTTGTCACCTATTAAAGCAAAATTGTAAGATCGCGAAATGCAAATAATTCAAGGAAAATAAGTCATATTTTACGTTTATGCCGATAGTAACTAAAGCATCTGAAACAATTTTGAAATCCCACACACAAGGCCTATAATCTCATACCACTCAACTCTAACTGCTGAAAGGTAGTGGAGAATACATGCCGCAATATTGTACTTTATATCTGCATTACAAAGATCCAGTTATCGTTGGCAAATGGTTTAAACATATTTTTACTAGTACAATCAATAACGATCGATGAAAATTTATCAAATCTATTGGTGTCTAGGTAATTTCTAACAGTGAAAGGGCGCATCTAGCTGGTATAACGCCGCCCGCAGTTGTCGCTTTTAGAAGCGATGTCAATTTTTGCAGCGATGATTTGTCACCAATATTTGCAGTCTCAGTATCTTATGAATTACATTTTTTCTTAATTTCATAGTATTTGTAATAAAGCTTCAATATTTTTTATTTCTCAGAACGATTAAAAAATTGTGCTGTCAACACAAGATTTGTATATTGCTAATTATGTTGCGTGGAACGACACCTTCTACACGTAAGTTAAAGTATCAATAAATATGTGTTAATAATCAATTGTGTTTGATATTTTCCATTCTTAAAACCTTGGACCATACTAGGAAAGTTCCACTGCCCAAAGCAAAGAACTGCCCCAGTGAGCCCCAGGGCGTGGGATATGATAATTCAAAAAAACTCAATAAGGACGTGTTAGAATAAAGTCACGCACCTTGCACGCTAATAACACATTTTGTAAATGCCTTTGTAGCCGCTATAAAAGGCAAATTCTAGCGTCCCTCCATCTGTTAAACAGCTTAATTACATAATTTGTTCTGATAAATAACTTTCATAAATCGAGCTAATTTATGAAAAAATAATTCAACAAAAGTTATTGCTAGTTTTATGATTAAAAGAATATTTTACAAACGGAGAAATTGTTTAAATTGTCGATAACTAATACATCTGTGAACTAAGTAGTTTATTCAAATTATAAACATGTTGATTGCAATGTACAGAAAAAATAGCAATAATCATAAAAATAAACAAATGTCTATTCTCTAAACGCTTGAATGTATGGTACAGATTTACGATAACACGAGAGATAGTGTTAAAAACCTAAGTAAGAGATCTGGAGATTTTTTTATTGAACCAGGTCATTGTAGCTAGTCTAATTAATATTTACTTTATTTAGTTGAATGGAGGCTTGAACAAACTTTCATCGAGTTGGGAAAACCACTCAGAATTGTGTGTGAATATCATGGCACTATACGACAAAATGCAACGAGGCAATGGACTGCTGGGGAGAATAACAGACTGTTATGCTTAAATGGAGTTTCTACTAACCCAGACAAATATCGGGAAATCCAACAATCACCATATATATATACTTTACAAATCAACAACATGACAGAGTCAGACTTGGACGTGCCGTATAGTTGTCGCATCGGCTTTGACTTTGATGAAAAGATCCTTGACGTCAATGAAACAAATTTTAGACGTAAGTTAATGTACTTGACAAGAAGTTGTTTGCAATTCACATACACTAATGGTTGTTGATTAAATGAGTAATTACATAATATGTTTTGATAAATAGTCTTCAAAGTTTGCAAAAGATAAAACTGTGAATAAGAAAAGTATATGTAAATGAAGATGGACGCCTAAAACGATAAAGGTTGATATCCTGAAGCAAAACAGTCCAAAATGTTTATTGCTGTTTTGTTGAAGTGGAATTGTTTTAATCCAATCAATATACGATCGTTCCATTAATTATTCGTATCCAACAGCATGCATTAGATTTTAAGATTTACAAAAAAGTTAAGTGACACTATATATGTGCAGGATTAGTGGGATGGTCACTTTAAAGAAGTTCTAATTCCAACAGACAATTTCTTTCACTCGGTCAATGTATAGGAGTTTGATGCTATGAATCCTTTAAAAGGAGAGACATCGGTACTCACATTGGATTCAGTGTAGGCATCACAATCAAACAAATAGTTGGTAGTGTTTGTTTTTTTTCCCTAAATATTTGCTTTTAATTAGATATTAAAAGATATAAAGATAAAAATAAAAAGGAAAAGATACGATAAGACATTTACTTTTGGTTTTCCATTTTGCATTTTTTCTTTTTTCTTTATTTTTTAGCTTCTTTCAATTTCTATCGAAATCGACGAATATGGAGAGTTTTTATAAAGAAAAATATGGAAAATAAAAAACGTGACTATGAATAAGCCCAAAGATTCAATTTTTTAATAAAGATCAAGTTGTCGTGAATGTAGTGAAATTCATTGAAATTATGTATTGATATTATTATAGATCTTCCAAACAAAAATACTTCAAAAGCCGAGTACAAAAGAGAAAACGAGAAATATTTACTTACTGTGTACTTTCCAGAGGTTTTTCCAACGCCTTTGTGCAGTGTAAAGTCACAGGTAAATATTATATTTACATGATAATGTGTCTGTCGAGGCAGAAATGTCATTGGTGTGTCCAGTGAATATTTTTGTGTCAACATCTTAAGTTTAAATATTACATTTTTTTTAATCACAATCGGACATTCGTAGTAAGCGAATGGTATATAATTCAATATTTTACTAAATCAACATTTGCTTCAATCACATGAGAACGCATTCCAGGTCACGTGCTCAGTGCTTTCTAGGTCATTTCAAGAGAGTGGACGTGCTTTTTATATGTGAAATTTAATATAGTTATTGATTATTGATTTTGGATATTTTATTTGTGCTCGGAATTTCTATTCGATAGCTTACGGTATACACCATTTTATTCAATTATTATCAAAGAACTTCATTCAATCATATTATAAACTTTTCAAGTATAACACGTTGCCTTCTCTGGAAGCATGTCGGAGGAAGGACAACAAAGAACTGTGGACAGTAACTTTTCCAGCTCAGCTGGTGACACACGGGAAGCTAGCCGTTCACCCGAGCTCAGCTCATTTGGGAAACGGAATTAAAATAATAGTAAAGATAAAGATAATATTAGCTGTTTTCATTAAGATGGACAAGCAAATTCTGTAGTGAGCGGAGCTGATGCTGAAGAAAATCGCCGCCATGATGAATTTAAATTCACATCTGGAATACCAGATTTGTATTCAATGATGATGCAAAATCAACTAATGATACAGCAAATGATGAATGCATAATTATTCAAAACAAATGCAGATCCCTTCTACTTCAAGGGCTGAATTTGGAAATTGTGACGATGATCATAATGAAAACGATGAATTGACAATGCCAGACTATGACGATAGAACAAATGATTTGGATGAACTTTGTTCTGCTCCGAAAACGCCGAGTCAAGAACAAATTGACAATGAAAGAGAAGATAAAATTTTGGAATCATTAACAGAATTTCTAAGTTCTGAGGGAAATTCTGGGCCACGCATTAGGGATGAATTAGCAGGCGTGGTTGATAAGGGCACGCGCACTAAAGTGTGCGAAGATAAAATGAAGGCAACGATGAAGAATTACGCTTTTCCGAAAAATTGCAAAAATTTGTCCGTGCCGAAAACAAACTTAGGCATTTAGAAATCAGTAGGCCCTACAACAAAAAAAGGTTGACGTAGCTCTGCAAAGGACCCAAAATCTATTGGCAAAAGGGGCTTGTCCTTTAGTGTATTTAATGCACCAATTAATAAAAAGGCAAAATCTGGAGAAGGCATCAGCCGTGATGAAATCGGGGAACATCTAAATCTTGTCAATGACACTTTTTTATTTGTCCAAATGACATACACTGGCCTAAGTCAAAAACGCAGAGAATTTATTAAAAATGATCTGCAAACTGCTTTTCAAAGCTTGTGTTCTTCTAGCGTCAGAGTGACGGACAACCTGTTTGGTGATGGTATTGATTCTAGAGTAAAAGAACTTGAAACGGCCAAGAAACTTGGTTCTAAAGTAAGGAAAATCAACAGTAATAAACTAACAAGCCATAATAATAAGCCAATATGATCGACCAAACAACATGTCTATCTATCCTTCTATGAATATGTTTTATGTACCAAGAATGGCTTTACCAATGCCTCCAAGATTTCAAGGCGCTTGAACACCAAGAAATGGTCGATTTTTAGGACAAAGATCCCCTCTGAGACCAAGGGGGGAATTCATAAAAAAGACCAAACAGCAGAGAACATTAAAAGTGATATTAGTAATAACATTGTTAGCACAGACAAATTTTTTAACACAAAAGAGAACTTTATTGGAGGACAAATTTCCCTTTTTTACAATAAGTGGACTGAATTCACTTCAGATAAATGGATTTTAGATATAGTTAGTGGCTATAATATAGAATTCCTGGATGTATCATGCCAATTGAAGATACCAAAACAACTGACATTATCTGAAAATGAACACAAACTTATTGATGACCAAATTAGAAAATACTTAAAGAGCAAAATTATTGAAAAAGCGATAAATTATGATAATGATGAATTTATTTTAAACATTTTCTTTCGACCGAAAAAAGATGGTACTGTGAGGTCATTTTATATCTAAAACAATTGAATAATGATGTTGAGTATCATTATTTTAAAATGGAAACATTAAAATCGGCTCTATTATTAGTAAAGAAAAATGTATTTTTTGGATCAATTGATTTAACAGATGCATATTTTTCAGTTAAAGTAAACATGTCAGTTCGCAAATATTTACGCTTTATGTGGAATGGTGTCAAATTCCAATTTACATGCCTTCCAAATGGATTATCTAGTGCCCCTAGGGTATTTACCAAATTAATGAAGCCGATATTTTCATGGCTTCGTAGGATTGGACATGTAAATGTAGCTTATCTAGATGATAGTTTACTAATAAGTGATAACTTTGACAGCTGTAATAAAAACATAGAGGACACATGTCAAATACTAGACTCGCTAGGTTTTACAATTCATACAACCAAATCCGTCTTAGTACCCTGTCGGACAATTACATTTTTAGGATTTCTTCTTGATTCTAAGTCGATGACAATTACACTAACGGATGATAAAAAACAACGTCTCATTAAATCGTGCAAAGAACTACAAAACACGAGGGAAGTAGTTACACGAGAATTAGCACAAACAGTTGATCAAATGGTTGCCAGTGAACCAGGCGTTGAATATGCACCCTTGTTCTATAAAAGACTAGAACAGGCAAAAACATCAGCTTTACGTGATTCTAAGGGCAATTTTGAATCTAAAATGGTTTTGGGAAATCATTTACAATTAGATATTAAATGGCGGATAGATAATCTTGAAACTTCGAGTAAACCTATTATTAGACAAAAAGCTGAAGTTGTTCTTAAATCTGATAGTTCTAAAACAGGATGGGGTGACTTAAAGACGGGTAGACATTTTACATACAAGAAACATTCATGCATATTAATGAACTTGAACTTTAGCAGCATTTTTGACTCTTAAATCATTTTGTACAACAAAACACGATAAACATGTTATTATTTATCTTGACAACTCTGTGGCAGTTCAGTATATTAATAACATGGGATGAAGGAAAACTTATCTAAATGATCCCGCGAGGGAAATATGGCAATGGTGCATGAAAAGAAACATTTGGATAACATCGTGTCATTTACCAGGTGTTCTCAATATAGAAGCTGACCGCTTAAGTAGACAATTAAACAATGATTTGGAATGGACTTTAAACATGTATTAACTTTTCTGACAGAATTATTTGATCAGGGACTAGGATATAGCAGCATTAATTCTGCCAGATCAGCATTATCAGCTGTTCTATCAATAAGTGAGAATGACACTTTAGGAGATCAGCCTTTGATAAGACGATTTATGAGAGGGATATTTAATCAAAGACCATCTTTGCCACGTTATAATGACATCTGGGATGTAAATATTGTTTTAAAGTACTTACCCTCATTATCACCTGTAAATGTTTTATCTCTTTACATGCTTACACTCAAATTAATATCTTTGTTGAGTTTACTTACGGCTCAGCGTGTTCAAACTTTAGAACAAATTTGTATCGATGACTGTAAAATTGAAAATGATTGTTAAATTATAAAAGTATCCTCTATAGTAAAAACCACAAAACCAGGGAATCATATAGAAAACATTACCTTGCCTTCCTATAAAGTATTTGTCTACGAATGTATTGTAGATACATATAATGAATACTTATTGAGAACGAACAAACTCAGACAGGACAATTGCAAGCGGTAACAAGATCCACTATCAGCAGATGGATCAAGATAGTTATGAGACAATCGGGTATAAATACTGACATATTCAAAGCTCACAGTATGAGAGCTGCCTCAACATCTGCCGCTCATAATGCTAATGCTTCTATTATTAATATCATGAAATCCGCTGGGTGGAAAAGAGAGTCAACATTCAGAAAATTTTTTAATAAACCCGTAACTGTGCGAGAAGATAATATGAGTGTAAATATTCTTGAAAAATATAGTGGAAACAAAATATCTCAAGTGTAATAAAATTGTCTTAAAATGATATTGAATTGACTTCATTTAACTCTTTCTTCTATGTGATATATGTGGAATAATGAAATGTGCATAAAACAGAACAATTACTGTTAATGGGATTTGCCAATGTATATATTGGCTCTAAAATCTCATGTGATCGAAGCAAGTGTTGATTTAGTAAAATGGTATAGTTAAATGAGTGTTATTTGTAACATGAAATTTGATTGAGATTTTACTAAATCAACTTTATTGCTTCGATATCACATGCCCTCCCTTATCCCCACCAATTTCAAGAATTATATATATATATATTACTCAACATATACATTGTCTCTAAAAACTGACCACGTGACCTGGAATGCGTTCTCATGTGATATCGAAGCAATAAAGTTTATTTAGTAAAATCTCAATAAAATTTCATGTTACAAATAACACTTATTTAATTATACCATTCTCGTTTTATTTGTTATGCTACTACAGATGTTTTTCATCGTGTAGAATGGTATTTTTGGAATTAAGAAAACAAACTTCACTTTAAATGTTGATATACTTGACAATTATAGGAGGTCATATTAGAATGGTTTTGTCTTTACATGTCTGTTTGCCATGGCCTATTTTGTAGTTTTGCCTATGGATTTTTTTTCGGAATCTTGTCTAGTTCATGGGTTAATTTGCTGTTCGTTTCTGTACTTAGAAAGGAAATAAATATTTTTTTACAATCCGTAAACCCATTGTAACACCACCTAAAATGAAATAAAAAACACGTAATAATCCGTAAACAAATCGTGTAACCGTAACAAATTATTGACGAGACAATTACGGATTCTTGCTAGCAGTTATTGCTATTTTTTACATATGGATTGTTACTAGTTATGCACGAATAAAGCACCTCGTGGACAATTCCAAGAAAATTTTGTGACATGTCAGCAAATAATATACTTCCCGGGATGTTCACGAGGGTCTGCGAGTTGTTACGAGTCATTAACAGACACCAGACACCAGTGAGTAATGTCAGCGAGTAATGTACGAATTCTTCCGATGACTGCTGCACGAGGTGTCGATCCGTAGGGACTCGTAAATAAAATCAGTGTATGTAAAGGAGGTATAGAACAAACTTCATAATTCTGAGGCGTCGATTACCAAGTGATTAAGGTAGTTAGTTATCTATTATTGATCACGTGTCTGTCAACAGTGAGATTGAGGGTCTTACATCAGGCAGGATGTGCTCGACTTCCAAATTGTTTGATTGTCAGTTATTCTACCGAAGGTCGGAGTTTTTTTTTCGGGTATCCCAGCTTCCTCCGAAGTAATAAATTAACTACATAATATATCTGAGGAAAGGTGTCGTTAAAGAGCACTTAAACAGGAAACAAACGCAATTTAACCACCCGCAACAAAACAGAACACCAAATCACCTAATAATAAACCGAAAAACATAAAGAACAAATACGAGAAAATAAAATATTTCGATTAAAGTAAAGACGTTGACCCAGACCTCATATTTCATCATTTTGTCACTGAACTATTGACATATAATATATCCATAAATAACAATACAGATTCAAATACCGTATAGCGGGTTATTTTAGCGGGGTTCAAATTTTGGCGTATTTTAGCGGTCAAAATGAAATCGCCAAAATAAAAACCGCTAAAATACAAATTTTATAAACTCCGGTAAAATGTTTTGTAGACGATCGGTATTGTAAACTTTATCGATAACTGTATAATTTAATCATATTGCTGTATTCGCAGGCACACTCTCAGGTTAGTTATTGAATTAAAACTGCAAATTAATTTTCAATTATTTTGACTAATCAACAAATCTATTCATCTATTTTACCTGTGTTTAAAGATCAAAGGCCTAATTGTGATCTAGTTATTATATTGACACCTCGTTTAACTGTCATTTAAACTGTTAAATAAACATTCGGATAAGCACTACATCAAACCACACAACTAATAAATCTGTCATAATTACGAAATTGGTATGCAATGTGATTTTACCCGTATTTACAAAATTAAAATTATCAATTATAACTTATAGAAAATTGGTAGATTTGTAAAAAGTTACTGTATTTGTACATGAAATATAACCTGTTGCCTTCCCCTTCCTACGTAGTCCCCTTTGTTTACTTACGTTCCATTGGAAAATGCACAAACACATGTTATCCGGGATTGCTAGAACTTTAAACTTTTTTATGGTTTTGCCCATCCGCCAAAATTAAAACCACCAAATTTTTTGCAATACATTTTGACCTAAAAACCGCCAAATTTTACACCCGCTAAAAAACCCGCTATACGGTATTCTGCATCTAACCTAGGTCTTCTTTTAAAAAGGGACTCAAGATGAAAACTACAGATTAAAAATTACAAAACAATACTTCAACTTCCAAACTGTCAACTTCTCTTTGATTGAAAGCAATATGTAGGAAATAACTGTATTGTATTTGAAGATTTGCTGGCATCAATTGGTGATCGGTCGGAAATTGAGTTTACTAGCGACGCGTAAGCTGTATCTGACATTACAGTTATCTCCGTTATAATGCTACTTAAAGAAACTGAACTAACTGATTAAAATGGGAATTTTTATATTTACCGGAAATAACGTCTGCGCTTGAATTAACTTCTGATGGCATCAATCGTGGAATTTATGCCATAAAATTATTCACGTTGTCCAATCAGATTTGATGTTACATCAAGAATTGCAATAGAATTTATTATCTCAGTCGAATGGTGTTAACATTTCACAACATACGTTATAATAGATGTTGCTATCGATATTCCGTTTTTTAAACTAGACCTTTTGATTACCAAGAAGCTACTCAAATAGGGTTTTATTCTACCTTTGTTGATATCAGGCCATATAAAGTTAAGTAGCCGTCAGCCTCGAAAGTTGATCTTCCAAGTGCAATCAGACATTGTTTCTAATACATAGGTATGCATTACTCGTCCTCAACAAGACATTTTCCAGACATTACGATGAGTAGCTTATGTGTAATTAGCGGAAGTCCTGCTCCTAGGTCTGAAAACACCAATGTTTTTTTTAATTGTGCTTGGATAGCACACGTTTGATGTTTGTTGTTTTTGTTCTTCTTTTTGTTAATTCGGTTTTTTTTTGTTCTATGGTTTCGTATCCTTGTTAATCGATCTGTGTTCTTGCCTTTTTTCTGTCGCTTGTCTGAATAATTATTATATGATCCTGTTTTAGGGTGCAGTAACAAATATGACCGTTGCATACAAGCAAAGACGCCGTATATTCTACAACGTTTCTTTAATCATAGAATCGACGAAAGCGCTTCACGACTGTGCCAAGCCAATTGTGATCGAATGTCATATAAGTAACATAGAATACAACATGCATGTTCAACACGAATTTCAATGTACAGGTTTGTATTTAATTTAGTCAACTTCATTTATCACAAAATGAATTCCGTTAATAACTTCAACCGGGAGTAATCTCGACTAATCAAAATGACGTATTTCTATACATGCATATCTTATTAGAATTATACTACCATTAATTGCATCAAGTTATATAAAGTTTTATTCAATATGCAAATAGTTATTAGCTTAATATATTACAATGCAAAGACAGCTAATTCTTTATGGTCTTCTAACCACATTTTATGATGATATTATTCACAAGGCTAAACCATTTCAGTATGATCTTACAAGGCTTTCTAAATACCTGAAATCAATTCACAACGAAGGTTCTTGCTTTATTGACCTTTTAGAATACATATTTACTGGGCTATCACGTCGATTTAATATTTTCGAATAAAATGATGGACCTTTATCAAACCAAAACAAATTTCTTAACTTTAGGATATTGTGGAGTACTTTTATCTTTTTTACGAACAATAAATCACGTTAGCTGGATTTCTGTTATTTCTAGTACACTTTATTTTTTTATTTCTCTTTTTACGGTTTTTATGACCATGTCAGACTTTATTGCATGTACACTACATATAACGATCAAGAATTTTACCCTTTGCTCAAAACTTAACATTTTCCTCAATCGTTCCTATTGTATGATTTCTCCTATTGGCTTTCGGTGTTATTTTCCACTTTGCGTATTTTTATTTCATTGTGTGTCTTGTCTTTGTATGTATGTCTTGATAAATAAGTTGTTAATGTGTTAGGAAATTAATGTCTCTTATGCTAATTCTTTTTTGCATATGCAGTTTCTTTTCTTTTTTGGAGTCACACTATTCTGCTTGATTCTTAAGGTTTTACAATAAATGCGAGGGTTGCGATTATTTCATTTCACCATTGTGATTGGTTTCTGCCAGTAATTTTGCATTAGTATTTGTTTTGTGTTATTTGTTTATATGTATGTGTGTGTGTATGTTAATTTTAAGTAGTTCTGTCGTCTTGTGATGAATTGCGCAGTTTGTGTTTGTTTATCTCCTATTATATATTTATAATAATAATTTGTATTACCTTCCACTTTCAATATATTTCATTGTCGTTCTTTATCGGATTTTGTACCTTGTAGCTAGATTGAGTAAAAAGTCCTTACCATCAATCTGTTTTGTACATATGAATGCAAATGCATAATCCTGTGCATTATACGTGACATTATAAAATATAACAATAAGATTTGCGATTTTATGTTACAACGTTTTATGGGTAACTAGTAGGCGGGTCACTCGTTTATTGTGGTTTTATTCGTCAAATCAATGATGATTTTATTTCCGAGCATTTTAACGTTTGAAAATCCGTTTGGTTCGAGCATATATGTTTGTTTGTATATTGTTTATACAAAAATACAAATGGGTTCGTCCCGCTATTGGTATTGTGAAAATTTTGGAGAGTTTTAAGGTGCTTTATTTAGGACTAAAAGTGGACAGTGGATTGATTGCAAGGATAGATTGCAATTTTCGTTGTTGTTAGGTGCTCCAGAGGAGTAAGCAGTTCCGTCGTGTCGTTGGTTATCAAATTAGGGTAAGTCAAGTCTAGTAAATGAAGATACTACACAAACTCTACCACAAACTTACATATAGGGTAACGTAAGCGATGAGAAACGTAAACTCCATATGCTGAAGCGGATGGAATGTTGCTGCACAAAAGAGGAAAGTTGACGATTGGAAAGTCATCGCCTTTGTCGAGTTCAATAGAAAATCCTCCTTGAATGTTGATTTCGAGATGTAAATCCAAACATAAAGCGTACCGTTTAGTATCGGTTGTATCCTTAATCTTCAAGTCATTTTGGTGTATGAAATGTAGAAAGAAATCTTTGGTCCATGGACATTATCACTGTTGGAAACTGATATTAAAGTACTACACCTTTTTCAAACAGAAAAAAAAACTACAAACTAAACTTGACGACAAATGTGATGACTTCAACGTTATAACTGTAAACATTCTGTTCATTGATAACAATGTTCCATTACCTCCTGCATATGTGTTGACACAACTCATACGTTAGGCTAGACCTTCCGATCAGTGTTTAGATCTTTTTGATCGGACGCTGCTGTTGACCAACAAGATATATTGAAACAGGGATTTTTTGCATCCAGGTTGATGGCATTTCTTTAGAAGTTATAGGGCCCTCATAACGCATTAGTTATTAGATAATTATGAAAATTTATCTCCTAAATGCAATCAGAACTATTTCCTTAATCTGGATTTGACTTTTATACCGACTTAACAATTAATAACTGGGACGGGCGTCAGATTAGAGGCAAGCACTGCTTATTCTTCCGGAGCACCTGAGTGCACAAATGTTTTATTGTATTAGGTTTGGATTATTTACTTTTGGTTTTTGTCGTTACAATTTGTTTCTTCTTTATGCATTATGTCTTTGACTCAATCCGTATTTGTAAATGTTTAATGGTTGTCAATATATTTTCACCGTTCGGTTTTGTTTTCTTACACTTTACTATTTGTATTATTTATGTTTTAAAAAAGTAAATTTACTGTACAGTTTACATTCATAATAACCATAATACATTCCTGTAAGTTTGCGAATCTATATTTAATAAATACCTATGTTAAATAATACCTAAGGTTTTTGATCTCATTATTTTTTTCATATTGTCTCCAAATTTTGTAGATATGACGACAAGCAAGGGATCCATCATAATTGCAATAAGTATACTTGTTCCTATTGCCTGTTTGTCTTTATTAGCTGTGACCTTTTGTGGTTACCGAAAGAAAAATCGTAAAGACAATAAAGAGGTATGTATGTGCAATATTGAATACAATAACATTGTCAAGCATTCAGAGATTATATGATCTAAAAGAATCCGGATATGAAGTTGCAGAACTCAATCATTCCAAGCTATGTAATCATAAATAATTCAATCAATTTGTAAACAGATTTGTGCACCACATTCTTGTAAATTCAAAAGTTTATTAGAACTATGGGCAGAAAGAAAATGATGACTTCTTCGAGTTAGTTTTTAATTTTGGTTTAGTTTGGATGTATTTAGAAATAAAAGCACCAATTTCTACATATGTTATGTATTTGCTTTATATCTTCTAAGAGGATATTTGTAATGCTTTCAGATAATATTAAACTATATTGAGCTGATAAAAAATTATAAGACTGTGTATCTAATTTTTACTGATTTATTGTTGCTTTGTAAAAAGATATTAAATATGCATAAGTTTTGTTTGTTAGTTTATTTGTTTGAATGAAGTTCGCATTACTTTCAGCATTTTTTGCAGCTAGATCAGTGGAGTAGGAAGCCGGCGTAACTGGCAAAAACCTCTGACATTCGGCAGGAAAACTTGCAATTCTTGTCAATTATGGTTTTAGTCCAGCTTACATTGCCCGCCGAATGATTGTAACCAGCAACCTCCGCTTTGACCGCAGCAAATTGTTGAAATGATGTTTAATGCCGCTTTCAGCAAGTTCTTATCTTTATTTTCGCATCCAGTTTTTATTGAGGGAGGAAGTCTCAATACCTGGATATCCCCACCTTCGGTAGGAAAACTGCCAATTCTTGTCAATTAAATTTAGAGTCGCCCTGCCGCAGTAAGGTTGTAACTTGCAACCCTCGCTTTGAATAGTACGTGATCAATAGTATATAACTAACGACCTTGATAACTCGGCCAAAATGCCATCAAATAATTGAAAAGATGTGGGGTTTTTTAATTTTGTAGATTTTGTGTTGTGTTAGTGTTGTTGTTGTCCTATCTTTAATTATGTTTCGTCTGCTCTTGCCTTATTGTTTTATGATTACTCCTCAGTATGTTCGATTCTTTTTCTTCCATAAATAACACTTGCACGCATGATCAATTAAGAAATCTTGACATTGTATGCAGGAAAACCTGGAATATTACTTCATATGTGAGGGAAATTTATAATTTTGAAATTAAAATCGTCTAGTTTGTCTTTAATTCTTGTGCTAAGATGACCGTTGTTATCATATTCGAGGTGTAAGTCTAAAAATGATGTAGATGAAGCTGTTTCTGTGGTTTCCTTGATTTTTAGTTCTGAAGGATATAATAATTGAAGCCAATCAGCGAATTGAGGGTTGTTAATCGAAAAGACATCATCAATATATTTATATGTGAAATCTAAGGACTTTGTTATCTTTTTCCTTTAATAAGACGTTGAAAAAATTCATTTTTATATTAATACAGGAACAAATCGCCTTTACCGTGCGAGTTAGTTTATATTGTACATGTCATTGATAAGTTGGTGGCTTGTATACATTTCTATAATATTAAAAAATTCAGGCCACTCAATGTTTTTGTTGTAATATATTTGTATGTGACCTTCGGATATTGCTTGTTCCGAAAGTTGCGTATTATTAATTCGATCACACAATTAAATTCCATCCTGTGGTTGTCCTATATTAGGCAGAACAAGGCAATTGTCGTAATCGTTATTTAAATTTATCCTAGAAAATATTTGTGCATTAAAATTTGTGTGACTTTTTGTAGATATTACATCATTTCAATAAATAAAAAAAAATGGATGAGACTTTTACTTGAATATCACATGAAAAAAAATGCCAATTCCAACTCTATATGACTGTACCACTTTGTAAATTATAAAAATGTTTTCAGAATTTAAGACCAATTATCCCTAAGCACCAAACTAACTGGGACATGACATGTCTCAGATTTTGCTGATTTTCATTTCATAAGTTGCAATTGACCATTGGATCACAAAAATGATGACTGTTTGTTATAACTGACCACGGTTGCCATGGTAACCGATGCGGTCATTTTTTATCATTTCTCATACTGCGAAATTTCCTATATTCTATTCCCAATTGGTTATTCAAAAATCAAAGCATATTCAATAGAACATTTTATTTGCTTAATTCAATGCCTTGTTGACAATATTCAAAACAGTTTCAAGACTAAACATAAATGTGTAGTCAGAACGAGGCTATGGAATATGTCAAGAAATCATGGATTTTCTCTGGAATTATTTTACAAAAAAATTTCCATTTTTGCCACTTTTCTGACTCCATTTTCAGAAAATGCACCAATCACAAATACTCATGATGAATATAATTACAACAATTGATGATTAATATTCAAAACTTATAAAAATCTCAATGGGGTAACAAAAGATGTCTTAAGAAAACACTGTCAAAGATGGTTACCATTGTAACTTGTGAAAAAAGCCATTTCTGTATTGTTTAATATTTCCACGAAACTACTATTTCTTAGGGTTAAATTAAATATCCTTAATTATTATTTTTAACAGACATCCTATAAACTTAAAATGACATTAAAATCATTTCAGGGTACAGTGTTTCAAGGTCAAGGTCAACTAAAATTGGGCTTTAAAATATGAAAATCTCGAAGCAAAATCAATTTTAAGTGACCTTGAGAACCCCACATGTGACCTTAAAGGTTTTCTAAGGTCATGCTATGTTGAAAAGATCCCTCTTAGGTACATATGATGACAACAGTTGTTATCTTGGCTCATATTAGAAGTATGGTCATACATATATTTAAATATCGAAAAATTGGCATTTTTGTTTTATTACCATGGTAACCAACTTTAACAGTGTTTTATATAGACATTTTTTCTTACCCCATTGAGATTTTAAAATTTTTTTAATATTAATCATCAATCTATGTAATTATATTCACAATGAGTATTTGTGATTGGTGCATTTTCTGAAAATGGAGAAAAGTGGCAAAAATGGTAATATTTTTTACCAAAAATTATAGAGAATAATGCCTTATTTCTTGACATGTTCAATAGTCTCAGTCTGATCACACATATATTGAAAGTGTTGTAACTGTTTTGAATATTGTCAATGAGATATTGAATTAAGCAAATAAAAAACTTTCATTGAATATGAATTGATTTTCCCCTGAAAATTGGGATTATAATATCACCCTTTTCACTGTATTTTAATCGGCCCAAAATGGCTGCCACAGTTACCATGCCAACCGAAGTCAAATCATAACAAACAATCATTATTTTGTGATCCAATGGTCAATTTCAACTTATAAAATGAAAATCAGCAAAATCTGAGACATGTCTTGTCTCACCCTATATGGAAATCCTTTGATCCTTATGGAGAATTGGTCTTAACTTTTTTATTTGTCTGAGTAACAATGACAACAAAGAAAAGTATCACCCCTCCTCCCAACTCTTTTTATTTTACAACAAATCAAATGCACCCAATGCTCACATCTATAACACTTTACACACTTTGTAAAAATTACTTGTATTCAATCTCATTTTCTCAGGTTCAAACATCTTGCACATACCACACCTATCCTCCTCTCTTATCTCACCCTCCCACTCTAAATCACTTTCAATCTCAGTCCTCTCTCTTACACACACTCTCTTAGTAGTACTACAACCTTGCTTCTGTGAATCACTTATCTTCTTTTTCACAACTGTTTTCGTTTTTCTTTCTTTCCTCTTTTTCTGAATGTCACTTTTTTACAGGACATGTTACAACTTGTTTTCACTTGCTTTCTTATATGCTCTTGAATTCTCTCAACTATCACATCCTAAATGACTGATTTTCCACTCACTTACAATAAAACTCAATACACAGCTTTTTCTTCTTTCTCTCACTATTCACCTCTTCACTGGATTCACTTTACCACAAAAGAACTAACTCCTCTTATGCATACTGTCATATCATGTGATTAGCTTGTCTTGTGTACTTTTCTTTCCAATCATAATACAATAATCAGTAGCAATGTCTACGACGTCCTGTCTGATGTTTCCATATTTTCTGTAATTTGTCTTCAATTTGACAAAAACTGCATTATTCTAATCCTCCATAATATGAAATGGTGCGATTTCTCGAAAATATGCAAGGTGATTTCTTATTTTAACACCTGAACGTAATAATTTGCCTGGTTTTAAAAGTTATTTCTGGTGTTGCTGGGAGCTCATCTGGGCTTTCTGGGAATGACCTTTATTGATGTTTTGGGAATTCAAGACCGAGTTGGGTTGGGAAAATAAAGCACTTTGTTGGTTTTCATATTCGTGATTTTGTTCAGTGGTGACATGCATGTTTGTTTGTTTACCTTTGTTACTTTCAGGATGTTCCATCGAATTGCTCATTTTGTAGACTGTGTATAAATTTGAGTTTCTTTCTTCATTTCCATTGGGAATATTTATCTGTTGCAAATCGTTAGGCAAGGCTAGATTACTGGCTAAAATGTATAAATAAAGGTCTACCTGGGTATCAGCCGATTGGTGGTCTTACGTAAAGTAAGCTATGGAAGAACTGTCGTTCAACCAATATTGTCATTATTAAAGGGTGTTTTGGATTTTATTTGGATAAATAGAAAAGGATTGGATAGCAGGCCACAGACCTATGAATATCCTCTCTAATAAAAAAAGGCTACAAGATATGACAATATAAACAAATACATGTAAAAAGACTATAAAATATTAAATGAAGGTAATAACTGGTAATACAAGAGTAGATTAAAATACTAACCATTTGAAAGATTGCTACATGCATGTTATATGAGTCCATAGAATAATAGATAATTCTACTAAATTCTATTAATTTCTAATGTTTACCAAAAATTTAACTGAAACTACATGTATCTTTAATTTACTAATAATTACATTTTTTGTCATCTTTGTATGATGTTGAAAGAAAAATAGATTTAGATATCCAATTATTTAATAAAAATTACCATTAATCAAAATTCGCAGTTAAACAGTTTCTTGTTGTGTATGCAATCAAAAAATATTGATCTAGTCTTGTCTGGATATCATTACACATATGTCTTGTAAATGTAAGAAAAAAGCAATAACCAATATTTATGAGTTAAGATTTGCTTATGGTCAATAATACATTCATTTACTATAAAATCTAGAATCGCTTACTATTTTAATAAATGTATGCACAGCCAAAACAAGGTTTTCGTTCTTTGCAAGAGTTAAAGTGTAGGTGACCGTACAAAATATTTTGAACGCTGAATTCTACAACAAGTGCAGGACATGCATTCTTTAGAACTTCCATGTGAACATTGTAGATGGCGACAGGACATAAAATAGTGGTGTCTGTCTTCAGTCGCATTTAGTGTGCACATCTTGGATTGTCATTCAAGTGATGACACCATAGATCATAATTTAAGTTACTAGTACTTTTTCTCAACTGACAACTAAGGTATTTTCTTTTCTATTACCGATATTGAAATATGCAGGTGTCTGTCTAATTTAATTATTTAATTTTCTCTTACATACATCATATGTTTGCAGATAGTTTTCCGAATTTTGAATTCAGTGTACAGTGAACTTGCTATGATGATTGTTTGATACACCTATTAGTGACTAGTGTTATATGATACCCATCTATTTTAATCAACTAACCAAATCACATTTTACAATAATGGAAGCGGGAGGTTTGGCATGCCATAACACCTGGTTTAACCCACCATTTCTTTTGAAATGCCTGTACCAAGTCAGGACCATTGCTGTAGTTGCTTTATGTTGGTTGTTGGTTTGTAGATTGTCTTTTTTGTCAGTTTTGTTATACCTTAATACATAAACAGATATACTAGATTTTAGTGATGCAGGTAGAATATTCCAAAGGCACAAAGAAATATGAATGAAACTTTTATTATAGATAATTGTGTTACAAAATAGAAGCCGAAAATTATCAGTAGATATAGAAATGCCTCTGATTATAATGATGGTAATTAACAACATGTGCTTGTAATTAATCAAGTAAGTAGCTTGTTGCATGCCCATTTGCAATCTTTAACGTGAGAACTAGTCTATATTTCTCACGTCTCTTACAGATGGGTTTTCAACCATTCTATACATATAATGTTGTTCTAGGCGAGTTCCAGCGAAGGCCAGTAATACATTTACCAGCTTAAACTTGTACACTTTAAGTAAATTTGACTCGTATCGTGGATGAAATTGAAAAGCCTAATTTTGAGATTCATTATACATATGACTAAGGTCAGATATTAAGAATTTAGAAGCCTGACCATAGTCATGATCTTCAAAAATAATAATAATGATGTGTTTTCGGCAAATAAACGAATGTGACAGTCAAGCCTCTTAGCAATACTTAATATAAATCAAGAATGGACATAATACAGACCCCTGGGAATTCCCGGCATCAATATTTTCCAAGCTTGAAGAGAATCCATCCAATAACCCTTTGTTTTCGATTGTCTGAGGCAGTCAATGATCCAGTGTATTAACTTTGGATTAGTACCTGTTTTAGTTTAAATAAAAGACCGTATGCCAAACCCTATCAAGACCTTTTGATGTATCTCAAAAAATGAATAGGACATCCCTCTCTATATCTAGATTTCTGACTATATTGTTGTAGTCTTTTTGACATGAATCCTGCCTGGTGTCGATTGTAAAGACATAATTAGACTAAATTTTCCATCATCTTACAAAGAATACAACTCAGGAAGATAGGAGTAACATGTGATCGTTTCTATACATTTGGCAGACGCACACACTGCAGAGGTTGGTTGAACAATTATTTCAGTGGTTTAGATACTGTACCAAACAACATTGGTGTAATACCGTCTGGTCCAGTAGGTTAGGTGGAGCTAAGTATTTCCAGCTGGTCTTTCACCACTTGTTCAGTAATGACTCAGGAGATGTTGTGTCTAATGGGTTTAATGGATAATCAGGAAGACCAGTTTCCGTATCCAAATGTTATATGTTGGCCAAATATATATTGAACACATCACATTTTTCAGTGGGGTGTATTATAACTCTACCTCCTTTTTTCTGATTGTGTACTAATACTATCACATTTATTTAATTTACGAACATATTTAATTCGGCACCATTTTCCCGCTGGGATATTTTACAGATGTGACGTTAATTTTTCTGACCGAACTTGTTTTAAGAATTGTTAAACTTGTAATATTTTAATAACAGACACTAATTTTACAAGTAATTTAACAAACAAAACATATCACACCAGAAGTTTTGATGATCTGAATTGTACATCAGAAAATATTGTCTACGCGTTAGAATGCAACTTATGCGGACTTATTTATGTTGGAGAAACAAAAGGGCGACTCAACAAACGTATATGTGGACACCGTTCAGGAATTAATACCAACAAATTTCCTGCGGTATATCAACATTTCAATCAGCCAGACCACTCTATTCTGTCTATGAAGGTCCGCATCTACCATCATTCTAACAATCCTGAATTAAGTACACCACGACGTAGACAAAAAGAAGAATACTGGATCAGAAAATGAGGCACTCCAATACCATATGGGTGCAATCACAAAATCGATAGTATAGGTAACCTTTCCAGACCTGGTTGCAGCAATGTGAATGTGATGGGCCTTTTCAATCACAATCACAGGCGACAACGTACTCATGGTCATCGTCACTATACAACACCTTTGGTACATGATGTATCTATAAATGGCCTACTACCGTTTGTTCAAAAACCACTAGGACTTCATCATATTCGCACTAAATTGTACTCTGTTCCACTTAAAACACTACATTCTTTTTACAAAGAATGTCTCCAGTCATCTGTAACAGACCCTTCGTCCACTCTATATAGATTAGTAGCTATTATTTTAGACATTGGAAAACACAGATTGTTCAAACCGGTTAACACACACAAAGATGAAGAAGAGCCTCGTTCCTTTCTTTCTTTACTTTTTGCTTACAAAGGCATAGATGCTATCAATCTTGGTAATATCTTGCACCACAAGTCTGTTACTTCCAAAATTCCACCATACTTCAAAAACAAATCCATTCCTATTATATCTTATACCTATACTTCCCCCATTGCACCAGAATTTTCAATTACAAACGTGTATTGCAGGATCTTTTGATCAAGGACTTCAAAGCCAAACCCCCCGACTGCTCTTGCCACAATGCCCCATTCATATATAGTCCTTCAGGTCACGTGATAACTGGAGATCTTAATATCGTTGACAATGAAAGACTCCGAAATATTTTGTCCAAAGGACCAAAGTATCGTGAACCTAAATCCATCAACTGGGAATATAACGTTTAATTATTGATGGATTCAATAGAGGACTTTGCCAGAAAATGGGCAAAGCAAGACGACCAGGAGGTCGATACCTTGTCAGAGTGGGTAAAGGTCTTGAGGTCATTGATTCAAATAAGAATAAGTCGTTTAAGAAGGTCTATGAGTACTAAAGCATCATCAATCTTCAGAAATCTTGATGCTCTTTGTCTGACATTCATGACAAATATGTTGTTGTGCCAGCAGATAAGGTCCCTAACAACATTATTTTTATCTGCAAGAAACATTACATAGAGTGTTTAATTAATGAGTTAGGCATGGACAGTTCACTTGGCAATCCTACTTACACATTTACTGCGCTTTCAAAAGAGGAGATTATTGAAAATCACAAATCGATATTGGCATCCTTTGGTCTCAAAATCAAAGTCGAAGATTGGGATCTCCCCTTATTGTATTGGATACCCAAACTTCACAAAAATCCATAAAAACAGCGTTTTATAGCAGGATCGTCTAAGTATACTACCAAAACACTATCGCAACTCCTGACCACTATTTTAACAACAGTAAAAACGGGGCTTCAAAAATACAGCGACACTTTCTACTGCAGGAGTGGAATAAATGAAATGTGGATATTAAAAAATTCAAAAGACCTGATAGACATCTTGAGGTATGGATTATTTTCCGATTGTAACAGCATTAAAACATTTGATTTTTCGACACTCTATACGGCCATCCCTCATATGCAGCTTAAAACTAGGCTTAAAGATCTTATAAAACGCTGCTTTTTCAAGAAAAACGGAAAGAGACGATATAAATACCTAGTAATTAGTCATGACAGAACTGACTTCGTCATTAATGACTCTAAATCTAATACTAAATATACTGAACACCAAATCTGTCATACGCAAAATAGCAAAGAAAACCGACCGAGCAACAAGAGCCAAAAGTCAAGGGACAGTTACAAATCCGGATATAGACAAAACGCAACACAAAAACCAAAAACACAAAAAACAGAAAGAGAGTAACCCGAACCCAATAAAAGCCATGGGTGCACTCAGGTGCTCCGGACGAGTAAGCAGTGCCTGCCTCTAATAAGACACCCGTCGAGTTACTAATTGTCATGTCTAGGGAAAAGTCAAATCCATGAATAGGAATCACTACCTATGACTCAGCAAACATGTCAGATCGTATTTGAGACACCGATTTCCCATAACGATTAATTAAGTTGTTATATTTTCTGATTGACAACATATTCGTCATGTTTGGAGGACATGTTTTTCAACAGACTGTTGGTATTCCAATGGGTACTAATTGTGCTCCTCTCCTCGCCGACCTGTTTTTGTACTCTTATGAGGCTGAGTTCCTAGAAGGCCTGCTGAATAAGAAAGAAAAGACACTGGCCCAGACCTTTAATTTAACATTCCGCTATATTGATGATGTTTTGTCACTCAACAATGCTAAATTTGGTGACTATTTACATTCAATTTACCCTAGCGAGCTAGAAATTAAAGACACCACCAATACACTAAGCTCAGCCTCTTACTTAGACCTACTTCTAGATATAGACTCAGGAAAACTACAAACTAGACTCTACGACAAACGTTATGACTACAACTTTCCAATTGTCAACTTCCCGTTCATCGACAGCAACATTCCAGCAGCTCCAGCGTATGGTGTGTACATTTCACAACTTATACGTTATTCTAGATCCTGCGAACGGTATTCCGATTTTCTAGACCGATCATTGCTGTTGACTGCTAAACTACTCAAACAAGGGTTTGTTGCACCTAGGTTGATGTAATCTCTCCCGAAGTTCTATTGTCGTCACCATGACTTAATTGATCGTTATGGGAAATCAATGTCTCAAATACGATCTGACATGTTTGCTGAGTCAAGGTAGTGATTCCTATTCCTGGATTTGACTTTTCCATAGACATGACAATGAGTAACTCGACGGGTGTCTAATTAAAAGCAGGCACTGCTTACTCGTCCGGAGCACCTGAGTGCACCCATGGTTTTTATTGGTTCGGGTTACTCTCTATTTTTTATGTTTTTGGTTTTTGTGTTGCGTTTTGTCTATATCCGGATTTGTAACTGTCCCTTGACTTTTGTCTCTTGTTGTTCTGTCGGTTTTCTTTGCTATTTTTCTTATAACGACATTTCGCAGTTGTCTATATTGTGAACAGTAATTAGAGTTATTGGATTTTATAGGTTAATAATGCATTCTGTCCCTTTTACGTATTGCTCTTCTAATAGAACCATTCATAAATGTTTATCATTTGGACGAATAAATACCCTTTTACTAGGAATATATTTGTCAAAGGCATTATTTAAAATTGATAGGAAAGTAGAGTAATTATCAGAAATTGTATTTCCATCGCAGTCTTTCATTTTAAAACCATGACCGACCTAATCCGATAAAAGGGGGTGGGGGGGGGGGTGTTAGACGCCGTGAACTTTTATGACGTACAATTCTTATATATATGTTATTTAATGGCTTTCAATGAAATCCACCCCGCCTTATCTTGACATTTCTTGTATAGTATAGTTTATTTTCCCTAAGGCTGCAAATTGGATCCTACCCGAGGAAGGCCTACATGTACTTATAATCTATACATTGGCTTTGGAAACAAAATCCCTAGTCCCGTCTTACATCTATGCCATACGGCTTTCGATGAGCATTCCCCCACCCCTTTCTTAATAAGTTTTGCTGATTTTGATTTGATTTGATTCGATTACTTTATCTTGTGCCACAAATCCGATTTAGGCCTTAATGTTTCCTTAATTTATATCTATTAAGTTTCCAAAACCCTAGCATATCTCACCATATTCCGTGTGGCTTTCACTGAGCTCTCCTTTTCGGTAATCCCAATATTGGCCGACTTGAAATTTCTTATAGAGTTTACTTTCCTTAGGGAAATCATTACATGTTATGTAATGATTAATTCATCATGATTTTATTTTGTCGATATTAGACTTTTAAATTTAAATTTAAGTGGTTGTTGGTTTTAATAGCTTATGAGAGAGTGGGATATTTGATCATTTTTTTTTGCAGTATTAAAACTTTAGTCTAGATTCACGCTTGTCGTTTTATTGTAAATCAGTTAAGACACCATATTCTCTTAGATGTCCGCAAAGAAAGCATTCTATTGTGGGATCTAACTTGTTTGCCACTGGTTTCAAAATGTAGTTAAAATTAAATCGCCATTTGTTCTAAGAACAAATGAGAAGATCTTTCCCACTGTTCCTCTAAAGTCAGAAAATATATGTGATGCTATGGGCTTTTGTGTCTATTGATAAGCACAGAATGGTACTCCCAGTCATAAAAATGAGTCATCTGAGTAAAGAAAGTTGTCCCGAGGCAAAAATAGATGGTTGTTAAGGACTTTTATGCCCGTTGCTAGGGACAAAATGCCACTTCCGTCATGAAATGACATATTTCAATAAGGTACATAATTCTGATTCTAAAAATATATGGTTGCTAAGGACTTTTTATAACAGTTATTATTGCTATAGTATGACCTTGACCTATGACCTTTGACTTTGACTCAAAATGAAGCTCTCTTCATACTGATAACTTTTAACATATGTTTCTATATTATCTCTAACCGTTTTCAAGTTGTAACAAACAAAAAAAAACCCGAAACGTGTCTAGGGCTGTATCTCGAAAACGATTTGTCGCACAACTTCGGGCCAAATGTACCAAATGAAGGTGTTGATAAGAGGAGTAATGTTCACATTTATGTTTTAAGAGTTGTGACAAATTTCGGTCAAAAACGCGTAAACAGGAAGTTGATTGGAAGAAAACAAATTGCATGTTAAATCATCGCCATAAGGCAGCCTACATTTTGTACACTTCAGATTTTGAGAATCGGTTACGGTTTATGTGTCTATCTGCTAACAAAGGTTTTCGTGTTTGGGCAGATAACTCTGTTACTAAAAATAGATCGGTCTTAAAGCATGAGCCATGTCATCTCCGGATATGACCGATTAATAATAATAATCATAAGAAATACAGTAAGGTCTTTCCCCTTTAATAAATCAGAAAAATGTACAAATTAAAGTCTTTCTATTATGTTCAAATAAGGAATTAGAGGAAAATGAAAGTTCCGCTCTTTGTGAAATTTATACTATTCCCCGGGAATTATTAAATTTTCAGATATAAAATTAGTTGTATGTAGTCATAAGAAAACGAGAGTATATAAAGCTATAAACAATATTACCAATATTTATTTTGTTCTCAGCCGAGGTTCATATATAGACATAATACAAAATGTTATTCATTCAAAACTACTTCCGGGTACATATAAAATAAAAAATTACAAACTTTAGAAATAATACAAAATGTTGTTTATTCAAAACTACTTCCGGGTACATATAAATTAAAAAATTTCTATACCATAATAAAATGGTTCGAAAATTAACGAAATTATATTTTTTTAAAAGCCCAGGTTTATACATATTTAAAGATTTGTGTTCCAAGTTAATGTTACTAGTGCAAAACGTGTTTAATTAAGATGTTTATCTATAACAGTTTTGTTTATTTCGGAAATACTAAATATATCTACCACGTGTTCAACCATTTAAATTTAAAAGACCAATCATATTGCGTATCGATCGCGATCGCGGTTAATTTAAAAAAAAAGCAGAAGTGAAAATATAATAGTAAGTATATTTATCCACCAAATAAGATGATTAGTTTTAAACGGCATTGTTATGCCAGTGATAATAGGAACCAACCTCTGTACATCTGTATCTGTATTATAATCTGTATTTGGATATGCTATAATGGAGAAAAGGAGGGACGTGGGAACTGTCATGTTGTAGGAAGGTAAATTGTTCCGAGTGTCCAATTTGTCAGATAAATTATGTTGCATACATGGCTAATGTAGTTGCACAAAACCTAAACTCACAGAGCAGCCAAACGCGACCCTGGAGAGATGGTTATTGTTGATTTCGAATATTAGTAGTGGCCGCTACTGAAGACTTAAAATCTCCACCCCTACCCAAAAACGCCATAATTGTCCAGTGGCAGTCAACCACGTGCAGTTAACATATTGTTCTATATGTCCCATCCCACTTTTTTGTTGAATTCATTGTTTGTTATCTTGTTCTCATCCTGAGTATTGCTTAAATTCTGCTCGCCGGCCGTAAAGCAATCATCCAATCAATTAATCAATCAATCAATCACAGAATATGTTGAAAAAATGCTGCTTTCATTCGTAAAGCACGAAAGCCCATATCGTTTGTGCAGTCTGTTTGTTCAGGTACATTATTTTTTTCTACTTTTCAATTTATTTTCAGGGTTATAACATGGTAAAAGAATTATATTCTCAATTAATATTGGCACTATACTTGTGTAAAATGGCAACATGTAGTGGTAAGTCATGATAAGGTAGAATCACAAGTACAGAAAATTGACACGATTTACCACTGTCTACACAAATCAATAAATCTAGTACATTTTTCCCTTATTACTGACATTCAACACTACGAAATACGATAAACGTAAACTTAATGCATTTAACTAACTATAAAATTTTCAAGACAGCTAGTAGAATTATGAACAACACGGAGGTTTAAATTACCTCACATAAAGATCGAATGGGCTTCGAAATCCTGCTTTTCCTGCGATTAAATCTGTCAGGGGTGTCATCTGATATTTAAAGAACACAAATACAACGCCAAGGTTCTTATAATTCATAAGTCAAATGCGAGGTCCATGACAAATACAAAACCTGTAACAAGAAGATAGCATATCACACAATGCATTGGTTCTATGTATAGATTTGTTGTTGTATTAAATTACTGTCATCAAGAAACTAAGTCTTGTCACCTGTGCTGTCTAAAATAATAGTTGGCCAACATGGCGACGGTTGATACTGGATCTCACTATTTTTTATTGTAAATAATTACATTCCATAGCTCAGTGGATGCTTGGTCAACCTATAATAGAGTTAGGAAAACCGCTTAGAATTGTTTGTGATTTTCATGGCTCCATCAGACCAAATGCAACCAGACAATGGACGGTTGGGGAGAATAACAGATTGTTATGTTTAAACGGAGTTCCGACCAATCCAACTAAATATAATGAGATTCAAGACTCCGCCAATAGATATTCGTTGCTTATCAACGACATTTCTGAATCGGATTTGGAATTACCTTATTGCTGTCGCATCGGCTTTGACTCTGATGAAAAGATCCTGGCAGTCAATAAAAGTAACTTCAGACGTGAGTTTTTTTAAGTGGGGTGTATGGAATTTACGTACTTTTCTAACCATAAAATAAAATACGTAATGTATCGCCTGGATTTCTGTTGTGCAGTTAGATGAATTCAGGGAACATAAAGGGTTATAATAGATTCTGCTTAATATAAGCCTTTTTATATGCAACTAACAATCTACTGCAAACATTTTTATTAACTATTCAAACATTCTATTGACAGTCTAAATTTATAAATATGCAACTTATCTAAGTATTTTATATGAAAAACACACATAGGTACCGAAGTATCTCACTTGTGAACAATTTTCTTGGAAGTTTTACACATCAAAACAGCATAAATAAAATTCTACACGATCGTTAAACAGTAGTAGTTATTCTTTTACAGATTTCCCAAACGGCAACACAACAAGAACATAATACAGGATGGACAACGAAAATTATGTATTAACTGTCGATTTCATTGAAGTTTACCCTGTGCCATGGTGTAGTGTTCACTTACGGGTAAGTAGATCATCTTATCTAAAACTAAATTCTATTAATCTTCTTGTAACCCTTTCCAAGAAATGGAAGTACCAAAAATTAAATGATTTTCCTCATGAAATGTCCATTATTGCTGATTTCCAAGTTGAATACTTGAGATATGTATTTGAAACGATTTAATATACATGGTCATATCATTATATAAATAAAATACATCAAATATATATATATATATATATATCTTGATCTGGAACTTTCTCGGATCACAGGGGAGTACTGTACAGATGTCAGTTGTATAAACCATCTAATCTTGAATTTCTTGATATTTCATGAATTTATTATTTATTTATATTTTGAATGATATTTATTGCATTTTGTTTATTCCCTTGGGGTGTACTGAGCAGAGCTCTTTAATCCAGAATCTCTCTCGGGCCTCCCGTTCAGAGTCTCGCCACTTGCAGTTTTGCTCGATAATTAGGATTGTTATGTGATCAAAATCCTTTGGAGTGTGGTCGGGCAGTCTGAAGTGTTTGCTTACAGGCAGAAATTGTTTCTTAGTTAGGTCACTTCTATGACCATTCAGTCGTTTGTGGAATGGCTGTTTGGACTCGCCGACATATTGTAAGCCATAGATGGGGCACTCAAGAATGTAAATGACATTCGAGCTTTTGCAGTTAACAGTAGTGAATATTTTATACTGTTTATCTGTGACTTTGCTGTTAAATGTAGTCAAGGGTTCCATATGTTTGCAACATTTGCAGCGTTTGTCACCACAAGACTGACTTCTGCCAGCGGCACTGCTGGATTTTGCAATCTCTGCTCGTACCCATAAGTTGCGGAGACTGTTGGGTTGTTTAAACGCAACCATGGGGGTTCTGGAAAGATTCTGGACAGCCTGGGATTTTTTCCATAGATTTCCGATGTTCACGGATAGTGCTAATCGTGTTTTTCAAACAAGGGTGGTAAGTTAGTACGCAGGGAACTCTATTGCAATTCTTTTTTTCTTTATATTGAAGAAGGGTACTCCTCGATGTCTGCTGTGCTTTTTGGAAATTCTTTTTGATGTTATTATTTCTGTACCCCCTTCTTCTAAGGTGACCTTTTAATTTCCCTAGTCTCCTTTTAAACAAATCATCGGTGGAACAGGTACCTTTTAACCTGTTTGGTTAATTCATTAGACACTTATAAATATCATTTATTTTAACTGTGTATCTTTAGTGCATTTCTAAAGATCCAATGTTGAAATACAATCAGATGTTGGGCATATATAAATAGACAATTATAAATAGAAATTCAAAACAACTATATGCACGCATCTGTATAATTGCTTACAGATCCATTCTGATTGTATGAAAATCGTTGTAATTAAAGCTCAGGTCGCACAAAAGCATTGTGTATGTAAATGACATGTTCAACCAAAAGTAACACTAGGCCAGTGAAACTCCGTTTTATAGCGGACGGATCTGGTCTAAAGGTTACACAGTAGCCATAGATGTTATAAACTGACACGAGTTCGATTCCCGAGGTGGGACGGCTCAAAAATCAAATCTGTGTGCACAGATGATTTTCAGAGTGGAAATTACAATGATATTGTTTGGTTAATTCATTAGACACTTGTATATATATATATATATATATATACAAACGTCTAAGTATTGTGACAACCATATAATATATCTATCCAGCGGATTTCTGAAACATCAGAAATACAGGGTTAATATCAAATATTTATATATACGTCTACAAATTAAGCCCAACACTGTTTGAATTAGATTTTTAACACTGTCAAATTTTTGCTTTCCCTCAGCGGGATTCGAACTCACACCGTTGTGACACTGTGGCACCAATTCGCCTGCACTATGTCCAGCGGTCTAGACCCCTCGGCCAAATCCGCTATATAAAAATATAGCTTCATTAACCGGGGTGAATCTTAGACATAGACATAGTACATGTGTACTAGCGTGTGACGATGGAATTTTCGTAACCAATACGTATTAATCTGACAGTAATCTAATTCAGCATTTTTGTATATATTATATAGGATGACAAAGTTACTTGTCATGCAGTCACAGTAAGTAAATTATATACAAACGTCTAAGTATTGTGACAACCATATAATATATCTATCCAGCGGATTTCTGAAACATCAGAAATACAGGGTTAATATCAAATATTTATATATACGTCTACAAATTAAGCCCAACACTGTTTGAATTAGATTTTTAACACTGTCAAATTTTTGCTTTCCCTCAGCGGGATTCGAACTCACACCGTTGTGACACTGTGGCACCAATATATATATATATATATATATATATATATATATATATATATATATATATATATATATATATATATATATATATATATATATATAAGATAAACAATATATATATATATCAAGATAAACAAAACATACCTCATAATTCAAATAATAACTAAAAGATAGAACAGCAAAATCCCTAAAAGTTTACAAAAAGCCAATTACAAAAAAAGACATGATAGGCTTCGAACAATCACACTAAGCACATTCTCAGAAATTATCTCTACGTAAATATTTCAGGATAACTCGATAAACATGACCATAACACACGAACACAGACGTCATATATTCTACAATGTATCTTTACGACTGGAATCAGCAGAAGCCTTACACAACTGTAATATACCTGTGAATGTTCAATGTCAGATAGGTGATAAGGAATACAATTTGGAAGTTCTGCACATATTCCAATGTAAAGGTATTATAATATAGTAATATCTCCTTAAAAGTGGGTACTGGATATACATTTACGACAATGTAAAAATGAGATTTATAGCAGGCGCCATGGAGTGAGCTCAGGTAATTTGAAAGGCTATGCAGTTCTTGCTGTACATGTGACATTTTCATTTTTATTCATTGAAATGTACTTCGCAATATTATTAACTCAAACCTTTGATTTGTCCATAAGTTACTACACATATGCCAAAATTTATTAAAAACATAAATGTTGGTCGTGGGTTTATTATTTTGATATGAATACCATTTTAATTAAAACAATCTTTGTGTTAATTTAACTCTTTTCATGACTGCTTCAATACGCATACAGGCGTTACAAATAAAATATTTATAGTTTGTTATTTTTGTATCACCTATTCTCATAGAAGAGATGGCCGTTAGACACTAAGACACTATCCTGTGAGATATTTTTGACAATCAATATGTGCAAAAACGTACAGTGAGCCGCTTTGTTCTTTAAAGTACTATTTTACTAATAGGTCATATTTTAAAAATTTGTATTGGATTAATTCTTTATTTTTATCAAATTAAACTATATTTACTCTTAAAATTAAACATCTAGGTATCTTTATTTACAATAATACAATATGATTACAGCAAAGTGTGTTAGTCAGTATTTATCAGTATTTTATCCGAAACAGTTTTTAAAATGTGCAATAATCAATTTTATCAAATAAAGTGTAAAAGAAAAACATGTTAAATAAAAATCCGAATGTCCATATCTAAAAAGGGCAAACAAAAGCTTTAGAAAGGAACAAAGCATTTCACTCTAAATAATATTTACCATTAATTTCCAATATGCTATATTTTAGTTATTGTCTTAGCATTTGCAGTCAAAGCATTAAAATGTCTTAACGGTTCCAATACATGTGTTTTTATTCTTTTCTCAAATCCGATAAGATTAATGGCGTTATCACGTGTTTGCAGAATACAAATGCTATTGATGAAATTAATATCTTTTAATCACACTTTTTATACTATTATTTTCAGACGACAAGACTGCAGACCACCACACCGTCATCATAGCGACTTGTTTTGTGGTTCTGTTGGTACTTGTGTGTTTATGTACAGCAATTTATCTTATCTGGAGATATAACAGACAAAGACATCAAAAGGATGGTAAGAATGTTTGGTTTTTCTGTTCTGTTCATTACACACCTAAGTTATACAGAAACGTCAGACGTTGATCTGAATTTCTCTGATTTTTTTTAATGGGTTGTAAAATAAACAAATAAAAATTAAAGTAATTCCTTATTATTGTCAAATTCAACGTGGGGGCCTCGGTGGCCTATTGGATAAGGAAGTTCGTCTACTATTGATCACGTGGTCTGTCAACACTAACGATGCGTGTTCGAGTCTCACTGCGGGAATGCTGCACTCGACTCCAATCTTAATTGACAAGGATTGCCAGTTTTCCCACCGAAGGTCGTGGGTTTTCTCTTGGTAAACCGGCTTCCTCCCCAAATAAAAGCTGGATGCCATGATATAGCTGAAAAATTGCTGAAAGTGGCGTTAAACACCATTCAAACAAACAATTAAATTCAGCGTAAATTTATACAGACATCCCATCCCAGAAAATAGACAGGATAAATCTTTCTTATACGTTTTAGTTTTTATATTTTATTCAGTAAATTATGCTACCATTCTAGATGAAATCTAGTTATTTCACTAATAAAATTTTAATACATTTTAGCTCACCAAAATGTCGCCTACAACACAGTGCCAGTAAATGCAGGAAAAGATCAAACGAATCTTACATGTTAGCAATTGTAACCACGTCTGATACCACAAGCTGTGTTCAACGCATGTTTTAGTTATTTTGCAATAGTCGTTTGTTGATCAGTTTTACATTTATATATTTGTTACCAATTGTGTTTAAAGTTATGTTCAATTTTTTGTCTTGTAAAACTTTTTACTCATTAATTAAATATCAACAATATAAGGAAATACGAAATATTGTTTTATTTTTTACTTTGAATATGTTAGAGTGAAACCATTTAACTAAAAAATAATAAAAACACGTTAATATGAGAAACAATTCTTTATTTTTGTTACAAAAATGTAATCCAACAATTGTGAAAATAAAGTATGTTAGCTTGAGAAAAATGTAATATATAAATGTAATGATTTGCGTCTGTTTGTAAAATTGGCTTTTAATTCTTCAGAAATTAGTATTCAATTAGACCTTTGTCACTTCAGTCATTAAATGTATATATTTTTTGTAGATTGTGTTTTTCCTTTTTTTGTCTCGCCTGGCGTTTTCACGTCGTGATAATGCCCTCTACAATAATAAACAACACAAACTGTTTAATCTTTAACCTGTACATAAATAAATATACTACAATTACAACCTAAACGAAGAAAAAGGATAAAGTTTAGAAAACGAACTGTGTATAATTATTTAATAAAATAATGATATATCATAACAGTGATTTTGTTTGCCTATATTTACCTCCGAAACAAGGCCTTTTCCCCTAGAGAAAGTTTCCCAAAATGTTCAAAAAATGGCTTAAATTTTTCCCAAATGAGGATTAAAATTTCCCAAAAGATAAAATTTGAAGCAGAAAAATGGTATATGATGTGTAATTAGCTATGTGATTGGTATCTATAGTTTGTTATTTATTTTCGTCCCAGTTCTTCATAAGATTAGAAAATTTTACTTAAAACTCAAGATGTTATACAAAGAAAGCTTTATTTCAATTTTCCCAATTCTCATAAAATGATCCATATTTTCCCCAAAAAAAAGGCAGGGGCGGTTTTGAAAAATTCCAACAAAATCACTGCATAAGAGGCCCACATTGAAATCATACAGCTAACAGCTTATAATAAAATAATACTGCCAAAAGCACATCGTTTCTTATTTCTTCAATGAAATAACTAGAGTAAAAACACCTGTGAGCAATGCTCACCATTGATACCCCCCGCTTCACAATTACTTTGAAAATTCAGGTGTTCTTAATTATGAAATTGAAACTTTATCTAGTTAAACGTGAAGGCGAAATTGCAGATAATACATGTAACCCTCCCCAATCCCCCAAAGAATGGCATCCCCTATGTCAATGACAAAGTCCATGTTTTTCTATGGCAAACCTCCAATAATATTCTGATCAAAATGTTTAATATCCAATGCACAATGGCAATATGTGACCAAGATTCTGTATAAGTTTCAACAAATTCCATTCAGTGGTGTAGGAGGAATTGCAAATAAAAGCTGGGTATCCCATTATGTCCATTACAAACTCCATCTTTTTCTATGGGAAACCCCAAATATCATTCCGATCAAAATGTTAAATATCTCCTGCACAATGGCACTATGTGACATGGATTCTGTGTAAGTTTCAACAAATTCCATTCAGTGGTGTAGGAATGAGTTGCACATAAGAGATGGGTATCCCTTATGTCCATGACAAAGTCCATGTTTTTCTATGGGAAACCCCAAATATCATTCCAATCGAAATGTTATATATCTAGTGCACAATGGCAATATGTGACAACATTCTGTGTAAGTTTCATCATATTCCATTTAGTGTTGTAGGAGGAGTCGCACATAAGAAATGGGTATCCCCTTATGTCAATGACAGTCCGTGTTGTTCTATGGGAAACCCCAAATATCATTCCGATCAAAATAATAAATATCTCCTGCACAATGGCACTATGTGACAAGCATTCTGTGTAAGTTTCAACAAATTCCATTCAGTGGTGTAGGAGGAGTTGCACATTAGACGTGAGGACCCCCTTAGGTCAATGACAATGTCCATGTTTTTCTATGGGAAACCCCAAATATAGATCCGATCAAAATGTTTAATATCTCCTGCACAATGGCACTATGTGACAAGGATGCTGTGTAAGTTTCTTTAAATTCCATTCAGTGGTGTAGGAGGAGTTGCACATAAGAGATGAGGACCCCCTTAGGTCAATGACAATGTCCATGTTTTTCTATGGGAAACCCCAAATATCGATCCGATCAAAATGCTTAATATCTCCTGCACAATGGCACTATGTGACAAGCATTCTGTGTAAGTTTCATTAAATTCCATTCAGTGGTGTAGGAGGAGTTGCACATAAGAGATAGGGACCCCCTTAGGTCAATGACAAAGTCCATGTTTTTCTATGGGAAACCCCAAATATCATTCCGATCAAAATGTTAAATATCTCCTGCACAATGGCACTATGAGACAAAGATTCTGTGTAAGTTTCATCAAATTCCTTTCAGTGGTGTAGGAGGAGTTGCAAATAATAGAAAGTGTAACGGACGGACGGACGGACACCATGAACACTATATACCCCCCGCTTTTCAAGCGGGGGGTATAAATATAAAAGTTGCTTATATAGATGGCATTATCATGCTTGACAGCACTCGGAACAGTTCAACATTGCCTTGTGCAGTCAAGATATCATGACAATGCTCTTTATATAGGCATCTATTGTATAAATATTACTTATAGTTATAATATTTTGTATTTAGGGCAATAGTGACCTCTACTGACAATTTACTTTTAGCAACTGTGTTCATTGGTGACTGACAAGAGAATTGTTCATAATACGTTATGTGTTTAATGCATTGTTCTAATATTTTATATCAGTGCCGTATGCTGCATACGTTTACAATTTTACAAATTTGTATAATACACTTTATTGTGTTTATGTTAATGAGAGTGTTCAACAATTATTTGTGTTTCACATAATAACTAGCAAAGATCATGATATTTGATAAACGGCTTAAAAATGACAACTATAAAAAATCAGCCAATTTAGAGACACTTTAGATCTTTTAAAAAAATGCAATGACTTAAAGACAACAATACTAACTTGATTGTTGTATTACTCTTTCAATAATATATACGGACAGCTTTGCATTCGTAACTTTCTTGTTTGTATACATATTTTAATTTTATATAAAGTTTATATAAAGTTACCCGCGGATTTGTAAGAACACAAAAACTTACAGTGATATCAAAGTAGAAAACTAATTTTACAACACCCTCATTATTCAAGCTGTGTGGTGAAGTTTTGTTCCAACAATATCTGATGTTTAGCAGATATGTGTCAGTGGTAATAAATTTTGCAACAATGTATTATATATCTGCTTTGCTTATTTCCTATTATTTTAGCATGGATGTTAGATAAAATAAGTTAAAAGATGACAATATTTCTACCTGTCAAGTAGTCCAGCCAAACATCATGTATGTTTGTTTATTGCCATTGTCATGTATGCTTCTGCTTATAAAAATCATTTATCCATATTTGTTACATTTGGGGCATTTTTACGTACATCATGGTTGTTTTCAAAAATTTTCAGTTAACTGCTGAATGTCGGATTTCTCACCAGTACTCTGGTTTTCTACAGACATAAACATTTTTGGATGCCAAGATATACAAAAAGTGAATCTAAAACTCAAATTACCAAACAAATCAAGTTGATTTCAATTTTTAGCATAACGGAACACACTCAAATTAGTGTTATCTTTGATCTGTTGATAGACATAGAACTGCAGACGTTTCATTTTGTGTCTTAACAAATGTTTGTATGGTTTGAATGTGTGGCTTGGTTCAAAACCAAGGTTACGATTTTGTTTTGTTTACATGTTGGTGATTACAGTACAAAAATATTGTATCTTTTTGATTGAATAAACGAAATATGTTAAGCTCCCCGCCCTCAACATACCACAAATTGTCCACGAGGAAAAATGTATGTTAGCCGATAATATGTGCAACTACATATAGTGCCCTTCAATTCATACCAAATCAAGTTTCATCAAATTCCATTTAGTAGGATTCACAAGCTGTTTGGTGGTATATATTTGTGAAATTTTTAAGTTCAAAGGAGTGTAACTCAGAAAATTCCCTGGATTATAAAATTCGCTTCAATAAGCACAACTACATATTGTTAATTCGTGTCAGGTTTTATACCATTATACTCAGTAGTTTTACAGAAGTTGTGCTAACAAGCTCGTTTGGAGGTATATAATTGTGATATGTTTAAGTAAAAAGGGTTATTACCGCCACAAAATTTCGATAATAAAAAAAAACACTTTAATATGAACAACTATACATGTACCCTCAATCCATACCAAGTTTAATAAAACCCTGTTCAGTAGTTTCAGGGTTGTGCTGACAGGTAGGTTTGTAACTCCCACAACATTCACCGGATAAAAAATCACAACCACATATTGTGCCCTTAATCCATACCAATTTTATAAAATTTTGTAAATGCGTTTCAGGGGAGTTGCGTTGATAAATGTGTGATCGATGGACGAACAAAGACAAATTGTTTTACCACAAAAGCGAATGTAGAAATAATACATACAAATAATACAGAAGCATGACGGATTTGGTTAGTCACTTTAATTTCTAAATGGCACTCACAGCAATATAAACATAAAAATCTCTCAAGAAATAAATTGAATGATAATTAGTGTACAATATTTCAACTTCATTTTTAAGAGATTTACACAAATGAAATCGATGGTCACATTGGCATGTCCAGACACAACTTGAATGATTTTTGCAAGCATAAAAATTGCAAGTGCACCTATGGAGAATAGAGTCATTTGTATTCGTTGGTTATTATTAATTAATTGCTTTGTTTTGTTATGATTTATTTGTATGTTTAAGGAATGAAATTTTGAAAAAATTGGTGACATCATGCAGTCAGCAAATATTTTTAATTACAAAATGACACTGATTGGTTTCGTTTTAATGGCAATTTATCATATACAAATAAGTCTTTCTCTTTTGTTAATAAAAGTTGCATATATCGACCTCGGGTTGTATATCAACTTCAGACTACCTCCTGGGTTGATATGCATCTGTCGGTCTTTATACACTTGTATTGACTACAAGAATGGCTATTTGTATAATACCAATATAAGCATATTTCCTTATATTATCTTTGAGATGGAAATTGTAGAGCAATGCTATAAAACAGAATTTTTAATAATTCACAGAATTATATTCCGTTTGCAAATTAATATGAAAAAAAAACTGGCTAGTAGATTAACAATTTTAAAATTTCATTTTTCAGAAAGTCAAACAAAATTTTATTTCATGTTATTATCTTGCAACACCTTAAGTTCATTGTCAAACTGATTGTTGTCTGTTTCACTGTACACTATATCTGTTTCTATGGCAACATCATCAGTATTTGGCATTTCTATCCAGCGATGGCCACCTTCCTCTCTGGGGATATCTTCTGTTGCCATTAATATCCCACTTGTTTTGCTGTCTGTTGTACCTAAGGGCACTGGATCTACATATGTTGTTGGTAGTGGCTTTGGAGTTTGTTCAGATGGTTTTGGATAACGTGTCCCTGGATTTTGTTCTGATAAAGAAATTTCATCTTGCTCACCAAGTTCTGGAAGTTCTGAATCCAGATAATTTTGTTGTCTCACATCATGGATGTTTGATGTATCTTTTGCCATAGAAACTTCTAAGGCTGCTTCTGAAGTGTCAGTTTTTCCATCTGCCTGAGATTTGACTACATTGTCAGATATTCCATCTTTTTCACTTATTTCATCATTATTTGAGCTTTTAGAATCTTCACTTGGAACTTCACCATTTTCTAGTTTTTCATCAGTGCCTGTAAAACCATTTTCTTCACTTTTTTTTATACTTAGATTGTGACCTTCTGCATTTTCACTTTTTGTTTGTTGGTCCACTGGAGTCTGGTGAGCCAATAAGTAGGCCCTAAATGCATCTTCAAGTAGTTCCTTGCCAGACTTTTTAGTTGGAAGAATTTCATAATGTTCTGGTTCTGAACTTTCTTTGTTTGAAAAATGAACTTGTGGTTTTGGTGGACTTCTATATTTATTAACAACAGGTACCCCACTAAACAATACAGGACTATCTCCATTATTAACCATTGGCTCTCTTGCAAAGCTCGGTTTTAGGTTAGGCTGCTTTTGGGATATATTTTGACCCACATTCTCCATTGGTTCTATTGCACTTGGATTGTCTAGGTGATATGGTTTGACCTCCTGCCCATGAATTTTAAGATTCACTTCTTTTAGCAAAGCTTCAGGTACTGCATCAGTGAATGGTAATGAACCTGAAACAATCAAACAACTTGGTAAAAATAATTGCTGACATACTGGACAAATTTATAAAACACTTATAAAACACAAGTACAGTGATCAGAAGTTAGAGCTACCTCCATAATTATAATTAAACAAATTTATAAATTTAGTTTTAAAAAAATAAACATGAGGCTCTCAAGAGCCTGTATCGCCCACCTGATTTATATAGGCAAAGAAGATGGCATTTCCTTGATGTTACACTAAGTCCTGTAATTTTCAAATTTATACTAGAATAAATGAAGAATTTTGTAGAATTTTTAATTCTGAAGAGCCTAAGATCCATATAGTTTTGAGTTATAAGTCATTTTAAGTCACTTTAACATATGTTCTTTTTTTAGTAACAGTGGCCATGTTTTTTATTGGATCCATTCAAAATGAGGATCGTTTGATAACCAACATGCCATATATCATTCTTGCAAAGTTAAAGTCCAGGATTTTTAAAATTGTTTACAGATGACAGACAACCATGGCCAATGGATGCATAGTGATGGCATAAACTCACATTTCCTATACTTGATAATGTGATAAAAAAGAAAGTACCCACTTTAATAACCAAGGCTTTTAAGAGCCTTTATTACTCACCTGATTTACAACAAAAAAACTTGTTAATGCAATTTTTGAAATTCAATGCTAAAGAGTTTATGTGAAGATGCTGTTTCTATGAATGTTGCCATGTTGAATTTCCAACCATCAGCAATTTGTAGGACAGTTTTTGTAAAGAAGCGTTTTTATGTTTATCTCAAAGGCTACTATGTTAATTGATATTCCATGGTGGCAGCAATTTTATTTTGGATTGACACAAAAAACTCAAAATTAGTTGAGGACCATCTGAGGTACATTTCTACAATATCACAAACAGGGGCGGATCCAGGAATTTGTGTTAGGGGAGGCTTAAATGTTTGGCGAGGAGTCTGGGGGCCGCTCAAGGAAGCTCTGGGAATCTAAGCATTTGGTAGCCATCCAAAGTTTTCTAGACTCGTTTTTTTTACTTTTGCCCCTTCTATTAGCTGGCTTTATTTTTCAACTATGACCATAAATAATGAATTTTCTTTAATGAAATAGCATATTCCTTTTCCTTTTCTCTCGTTTTACCCTCTCATTCTCTCTCTCTCTTTTTTTTAAGGGGGGGGGGGGGGGGAGGACGCCTGGTATGCATTTCCTTGGATCTGTGCCTGACAATTCCTTCTGCCAAGCGGTTTGTGAGGAAATGAATTTTTAAAATTTCAGCCAACCAGAATGCATTTGCAGCTCTGGTAGCCATGTTGAATTTCCTATTAGCTCAAAAAATCAAACTAATAAGATTACTATACAAGATTCACTTCTGCATTATTTTTAATTGTGTGGAACAGTTTCGGAGAAAAAGCTGTTTGTATGGTTTTTCCATAGGGTCCTATGTTAAGCTGTGTTTCACGCTGGGGCCAGTTTGTATTTTGGATAGGCACAAAAAAATCAAGCTCTGTGAAGGTCTAAGGTACATTGCTGCAACATTTCAAATCAATATGCCAAGCAGTTTGTAAGAAGATTTTTTAAATTCAGCCAATCAGAACACACTAGTAGCCCTGGTGGCATGTTGAATTTCGGATTTGCTAAAAAAACTCAAAATAATAAGATAATAATCCAAGCTTCATTTCTGCGTAATTTGCTATAATTGTGTGGAACAGTTTCATAGAAGAATTTTCCCATAGGGTTCTATGTTGGCAGCCGTCTTGGATTTTAGATTGTCACAATAAACTCGAACTTTGTAGAGGACCATCTGAGGTACATTTATGCAATATTCCAAATCAATCTGCCATGCAGTTTGTAAGAAGATTTTTTAAATTTCTGCTAATCAGAATGCATTAGTGGCCCTGGAAGCCATGTTGAATTTACAATGGGCTCGAAAAACTCAAAATGATAAGATAAGTATCCAACCTTCATTTCCTCATAATCTGACTTCATTGTGTGGAACAGTTTTCAAGAAGAAGTTGTTTGTTTGTTTTTAACATCCTGGTCAATTACAACCGCAAATATGCAAATAAAGGCATATTTTTTTCTTTATGATTTGTTTGGAAACTGTTCCTAGTAGGCGGCACCTAATGAGGTTTTAAATAGCGGATTTTCTGACGCCTACTTTTGAAAGCACTGATCAGAACAAAAAACTCAAACTTTGCAGAGGACCATCTAAGGTTCTGCAATATTTCAAATCAATCTGCTAAGCAGTTTATGAGAAGAAGATTTTTGAAATTCAGCCAATCAGAATGCATTAAAGGCCCTGGCAGCCATGTTTGATTAGCACATCAAAACTGTTACGAAAATTTTGCCTATTTTGACCCTTGAAACAGTCTAAGTCAGCTCGGAAAACAGGAAATAGATAACTGACTGACCTGGAAAAGGATGCACGGTACAACTCATCATGTTAAAGCTGTGCACCAAATTTGAAATCAATCCCTTTAGTAGAAGAAAACTGTTACGAAAATTTTTCCCCGCCCGCCCGCCAAACATTCACCATACTATAACCCAGATTTTCACTCTGTGAAATCTGGCCAAAAATTAGTGTTTTACCCAATCAAAACAGACATAGTCAATTTGAAAATTTAAGAAATTTTTTAATTCTCCTACATTCCTGTTCATTATACAGAACAATGTCAATGATCTTACGTTTCTTTCTTGTTCCACATAAATTACAGAAACTCTGACAGTTCTCTTTGGCCCAGCCAACATACTCTGTACACGCACTCTTGCCATAGTCAGCACAGTCATTGATCTTATCTTTACACGAGGCTTCTGTAAATACAAAAAATTTTAATTACTGTGTATGTAAAAAACTCAACAATGATTTAGAAATACATTTCTCCTAAAGGACAACTAGATGATATTAAATTTACCTTGGCAGAGAATTTGTTTGTTACATTTATTACAACCAATGGTATTCTGATGATTTGTAGGTATATACACATTGTATGCAACTTTTTGAAGCATGTTATTTATGTAACTACCAGATACTTTGTGGTGACACCATTAATACAACAGCTCCCTCCCCAAACTGGACATGGTGGTATAGCTAAAAACTGCCAAAAATGGTGTCAGTTTGCAGTGAGGAGTGGATTTGACACAATTTATGAGATATAAGATTTTGTATTGGATGGATTCATGGTACCTGATAGTTTAAATATGTATTTCTATAGGAAACATAATAAAATGTAATATAAAAGTACTAGTATATGTCTAGCTTCTACTGGTATAAATATGACAACAAAAGTAAACAATAAAAAGTCCAACTCCCATATACTATATCACACAAGATTGTTACATAAACATGCCTCCTTGAACCTCAGGAAATGTCAAATTTAGGCATGAAATTCCTTATACTATAAAATGTATGATAAATTAATATGGATTGATGTGGTTAGACTTCTTTGAAGTCAACCTTGCAACAGTGTATACAATTAATTATGATATTCTAAGACATGAACTACAACTGTGGTAACTTTTCAGAAACAGGTTTTTCATGAATTTTTGTCTATCCTTTTTAGAGGAATTCTGTTTTTTTTTTTAATGGTGTTTTCACTTTCACTTCGCCACTTTCAGCAATTTTTCAGCTATATCATGGTGTCCAGTTTTTATTGGGGGAGGATGCCTAAGTACCGGAGAAAACCCCCAACCTGCGGTAGGAAAACTGGCAATCTTTGTCAATTAAGATTGGAGTCAAGTACTCCCTGCCTGCAGTGAGAATCAAATCCTATTCCGTGTGTGGTGATAGGGTCAGTCTCTCATATAGCTTGAGTCTAGATCATCTTTTTCTCAGACAAATATTACAATGAACAATAGACAGACAGGTTGATTTCTCTATACCCCCAAACAAGTTTGTGGGGGGGTGGGGGTATAAAAATACACACAAACAGAATGTAACGACAAAGTTAAAGCCTGACATAGATTTACTTCAAAGTAAGGACCTGAATTTTGCATGTTACACATTGTTGTGATGATTATCTGTGCCACACAATTAAATAAAAATCCAGCAATAAACAGCAAAATGCCGGACACAATCAATGGACAGACAGAAAGACGTCATGGTGACTACATGCTAATTTTCCTGAAATATTGACATATATTACTAATTAACTGACTTAATCCAATAACTTGTCACTGGACCATGAAATGAGGTCAAGGTCAGGTGACAGATTGTTATGTACCTTACAACAGCTATCTAATACCAAATATTTTATCCAACCATTTATGCTCTTAATCTAGAAATTTTAACAGGACTGTGAAAATTAGGTCAAGGTCCAGTGACAGGAAGTACTCGTCTTAAGCTACTGTAAACCAATTAATATTCGCGTAAGCAAACTTTCGCGGTTTGTATTCAATGGACTGATTCGCGGATACAAACTTTCGTGAAATTGATATCATTAAAAATAAATTTTCACGGATCTACTGATCCCTGCATAGAAAATGGGCACAAAATAAATAATAAATTTTTGAGTTGTCGTTCTGTTGTCTTCTGTTTTATTTTTTGTCGATCAATTTTATAGCTGACCGATTCACGTGAACATAAACTGAAGTACATGTAGTTTAGTTGTTTTTACTAAATATATTTAATTTCTGAATACGGAAATAAAAACAAATGATCTAAACATGTGTTTGCATAATAAACACATTGAAAGAATAATTTTTGAAGTCGACAATTATAATGAACCGTTTAACCTTTATGGCCCTGTCGTGCCTGTAGGTGTACATTACCAGGGTGATTATTGTGTTCATAACGGCTAATAAGTCCATTTGATCTTTTGATACCGTACATAATTAAATAATTAATTCGTCCTTTTAAGTCCCAAACAGATATTAATAACAGGACTCGGACGATAAAAGACAAATAATCAGATTTTAATTAAACCTAAGAAAGATGATAACTGTTATATCAACTGGAAGTTGTCATTGTGAAATCATAGTTTAGTAATTCCAAACAAGGTTGTTTAACACAACGTTAGTAGTGTATCCATTCTTCATAATTCATTGTCCCACTACATATTTTTGTTAATTTTAAGTAAAAATTAATTCTAGCTTAAAACATGCAATTATACATATGGGAATCTAAAAGAAACTTTCACATGCTCCTAGGTTTTGATGCCAAAGTTGCTCCATATTGTTCCCAAGCAGCAGATGATCTACTTACTGACATTAATTTCATACACAAACAATCAATTCTTTATTTCTGTATTAATATTTATGATATCTTTAAAAAATATATTTTCAAAACATATATCAAATAAAGGATGCATTGATATTGTCCTATATAAGTCAAAATTTTGGGTTTGAAATGTGGCAGTGATTTGAATAGAGTTACAAGGCAGTTTGACTGAAACACCAAAAAAGTTGAGGACAGTTGTTTGTCGTTCACATTTCAACTTGACACATATTTTATCTGTTTTAAGCTAGTTTCAAATATAAAATCAGCCAAAAAAAGTGTGACAAGGGTAATAATGAGCACTGAGTACAGAGTATACGATGGATATAAACTCTGTGCCTGAAATTGACATCTGACACAATCCTTAATGATGTTACAATACCAACAGAGGAGCAAGTAAAAATTATATATTATTGACTATATATAAATAGTATTAAGTACTGTGTATATAATCTACAAAAACATGTATGTATTTATACACCTAAACCATGCTTTCTTACCGATCTTACAAAAATGACAAAATTTAGGACAATTCTTGTGTGCCCAGCCTGCATATTCCATACATACATTGGCCCCGTAATCTGCACATTGTACTTGGTCAGTACAAGTTTTTTCTCCAGAGTTATCTACCTTTGGTGTTGTTGTGATATCTGCAGATGACATCAGTTTTATCTTTGCATTATTGCCAATTTTGAAAAGGTATTGAAAGTGGGTTTGTTCATGTAAACATGAGTTGTAATAAAACTGTTAATCCTCAATAATTCAAATAAGATTACTAAATGCTCTTAAAGTAAAAGTAGACTAATCTGTATAGTAGACATTTGTCTTAGAATTAATGGGACAGATTATGTTTAAACATTTATATACTGTTAAAATCTTGTTAAATTTACAAAAAAAATTTAATCAAAATTGACAAGGGTTGCCAGTTTTCCCCACCACAGGTTTGGGGTTTTTCTCCAGGTTCTCTGGCTTCCTCCCCCAATAAAAACTGGAAACCATGAAATAGCTGAAAAATTGCTGAAAGTGGCATTAAACACCATCAAACAAACAAAAAAAACCATATGACAAAGTGGTAAGTCGTCAGAAGGAACTACTGGAAGACCTGGCATTGTGGAGTAAGATGTAAGTAGAAATAAAGCTTTAACAAGATATTACCTTGGCAATAGTGACAATGTTTCTGACAGTTTTCTTTTGCCCAACCGCCATATTCTGTACAAACATTGGCCCCATAATCAGCACAGTCTGAGATCTTATCCACACAACCACCTGTAGATGGCATTGGTGTTGTTGTGGTTGCTGGTAACACTGCCTGTACATCTGCAATTTGACCATATTTATATATATAGTATGTGGTGGTGAATATCAAGTGGACAAATTTTCAGCCATATCATGGCAAGATATCCATTTACTGGTAGGTGACATATATCTAGGTATGGGCACTTAAAAGTTGAAAACTCATCAACCACATAAGATTCAGAGCCTTCCCATACAACATTGACATAAGGTTTCATAAGACTTCATACAGCACTGCAAAGGTAAATAATTAATTCAGGTCACATTAGACAGGTTAATCTAATATGACGTGCCTTAAACCCTTCGATTCCACACCAGTAGTATAATGAGTATATACTCCTTATAAACATCATAAATGATCAATACCCTTTATGGCGACGTCATTGTAGGATTTTTCACATATTTTAATGACATCATAATCAAATTTGAGTCCTACAGGCCGACATGTCCTGCAACTCAAAGGTTACGTTGTTGATAAAAGTTAAGATATATGTCCTATTAGAATCGAAATAATTAATCGCTTGCAAGACTTTATACTAATTTTACCACGGGTTTGCCCTTTATGTCCCCATTTTAACCCTCGGGATAAAATACTGAGTATAAAGGGCCAACTGGTGGTAAAATTTGTATATATTCATGCCCCAAGAATTATTTCAGGCTTTTGCTAAGACAGGTTTTACTGTAGTTTGGGTTATCATTTTGTCACAATACCTTGACAGAAGTGACAGTGTTTCTGACAGTTGTCCTTTGCCCACTGTCCATACTCTGTACAGACATTGGCCCCATAATCAGCACAGTCTGAAATCTTATCAGAGCAGGCTGGTGTTGATTTATCTTCATCTTTGTGCTCTGTAAAATGTAATAAATATGATAATAATTATTAATAGTCAAAATCTATACAGACTTTAAGTCTATAATGCTCTCATTTTTAACTGTAATTATTTATTGCATAAGACTAACATTAAATGTTAGTCTAATAGAAGAATATATTATTAACTATAAATCATATTGTCAGACACTTTGCTAAAATAGATAGGAGTCTGCTACAAAAACTGGATCAAAAATTCATTACTGCTACCTTTTTTTAAAGAATAATTAATAAAGAATGTAAGACACTGTAAATGTGAACAAAAAACAAAATCAAACAAACTGGCCTGAAATGAAACAAGTGACAAAGTGCCACAAAATATGCCCATTGAAATTTGGTAAATGGTTGAAAAGTTTGACAGAGAGGTATGTACATGTATTAAGTTGCAAGAATCCCTATAACCCAAACGAATTTGATGACCAGCCAATTTAATACCAAAGAATTATGGGATATTTGCAGAGGTGTCAATTATATCACAGGAACCATGTACTACTATAATGGATTTGATAACCAGCCACATTAATAGTAAGTTACAGGGCATTTAAATCATGGGAACCATTATTACCGTAATGAACCTGATAACCAGCCAATTTAATACCTTTTGCGGGACATTTGGAAGTTCTTAGAATTACTGTTTAAAACATATAATGAATACAAAGAGAACAGATAGGTTCATTTGTGAACAACATTTGTTTTAATATAAATTTTTATGTTTTTACACAGTATACTCAATGACATGGCTTACTTTGTACTATTTACATCCCAATAAACATTTTTCCCACGTTTCATGAAGATCGGACAACGACTGTTTCAGGAAGAGAGCAAACAAGGTGAATTTGCCATTTTTGTTATAAAGGGTCATAACTCTGAAGTGCCTGAAGCAATATGGCTGATTATTGAACTTTTTTGAGATATTATGCCCATAATTTTCCCCAAGTTTTATGAAGATCAGACAACAACTGTTTGAGATAGACCGAACAAGGCGAATTTGCCATTTTTTTTTTAAATAAAGGGCCATAACTCTAAGTGGCTAAAGCGATTTGGCTGGTTATCAATCTTGGTTCAGATATTATGCCCATGGGACAACAACTGTTTGAGTTAGAGAAAGAACATCACTGAAGATACCGCCCGCCCACCCACTCTTGGCGAGGCATTAAAAAATGGGTCAAGGGTTCAAATGACGGGGTTGCATTACTTAATCGAGCTTTGAAAACGGGGTGATTTAGAATTATAACGTAACTTAAGAATTGTTGGTAAGTTGTACTGAACTTTTTCTATAGTCTAAAAGGCAAACACATTAAACTAGACAAAGTCGATCTAGCGATCACTGATACCCCCGCTTTTGTGAAAATTTCTAACGTTTTTCGTTAAAATCAAAATCACCAAAATCAATAGGCTTCTTACCAACCTGATATATAACAATATTTTACAGTTTCATTAAAATCGGATGCAAACTTTTTGAGTTATTGTCCGGAAACAACTTTTTTGTAAAAATTTCTAACGTTTTTTTGTGGACTGCGACCTTGAAATTTGACGGATTTCCCCCAAAATCAAAAGGCTTTTTACCAACCTGATATATAACAATATCCCAAAGTTTCATTCAAATCGGATGCAAACTTTTTGAGTAATTGTCCGGAAACAACTTTTTTGTTAAAATTTCTAACGTTTTTCGTGGACTGTGACCTTGAAATTTGACGGATTTCCCCCAAAATCGATAGGCTTCTTACCAACCTGATATATGACAATATCCCAAAGTTTCATTCAAATCGGATGTAAACTTTTTGAATTATCATCCAGAAAGCAAATGTGGATGGACGAACGGATGGACGGACATGAGGACCACTATATACCCCCGACTCTGTCGAGCGGGGGTATAAAAAACATGAATTTTGACATTTAACGGACATAACCCCTGAAAACTTCGACCTAATGGAAACTTTTGTACAACTTTTGATTCTGAAGAGCCTAAGATCCATCGGATTTTTCTACCTGTTATGAGGATCATTTGTTGCCAACATGCCATATATCATTCTTGCAAAGTTTAAGTCAAATTGGTTCAGTGGTTTCTGAGGAGAAGGTTCTAAAAATTTTACGGATGACAGACAACAGATGACGAAGGAGGCATTAAAGTGATGGCAAAAGCTCACATGAGTCAGTTAATGTTTACCTTAAAAATGAATCTAAAGCCTTATTTTACCTTGTACGGACAGAAGTTACAGTGTTTTTGACATTAAGCCTTATTTTACCTTGTACAGGACAGAAGTTACAGTGTTTTTGACATTAAGCCTTATTTTACCTTGTACAGGACAGAAGTTACAGTGTTTTTGACATTAAGCCTTATTTTACCTTGTACAGGACAGAAGTTAGTGTTTTTGACATTAAGCCTTATTTTTATCTGTACAGGACAGAAGTTAGTGTTTTTAATGTTAAGCCTTATTTTACCTTGTACAGGACAGAAGTTACAGTTTTTGACATTAAGCCTTATTTTACCTTGTACGGGACAGAAGTTACAGTGTTTTTGACATTAAGCCTTATTTTACCTTGTACGGACAGAAGTTACAGTGTTTTTGACATTAAGCCTTATTTTACCTTGTACAGGACAGAAGTTACAGTGTTTTTGACATTAAGCCTTATTTTACCTTGTACAGGACAGAAGTTACAGTGTTTTTGACATTAAGCCTTATTTTACCTTGTACAGGACAGAAGTTAGTGTTTTTGACATTAAGCCTTATTTTTATCTGTACAGGACAGAAGTTAGTGTTTTTAATGTTAAGCCTTATTTTACCTTGTACAGGACAGAAGTTACAGTTTTTGACATTAAGCCTTATTTTACCTTGTACGGGACAGAAGTTACAGTGTTTTTGACATTAAGCCTTATTTTACCTTGTATGGGACAGAAGTTACAGTGTTTTTGACATTAAGCCTTATTTTACCTTGTACGGGACAGAAGTTAGTGTTTTTGACATTAAGCCTTATTTTACCTTGTACGGGACAGAAGTTACAGTGTTTTTGACATTAAGCCTTATTTTACCTTGTACGGGACAGAAGTTACAGTGTTTTTGACATTAAGCCTTATTTTACCTTGTACGGGACAGAAGTTACAGTGTTTTTGACATTAAGCCTTATTTTACCTTGTACGGGACAGAAGTTACAGTGTTTTTGACATTAAGCCTTATTTTACCTTGTACGGGACAGAAGTTACAGTGTTTTTGACATTAAGCCTTATTTTACTTTGTACAGGACAGAAGTTACAGTGTTTTTGACATTAAGCCTTATTTTACCTTGTACGGGACAGAAGTTACAGTGTTTTTGACATTAAGCCTTATTTTACCTTGTACGGGACAGAAGTTACAGTGTTTTTGACATTAAGCCTTATTTTACCTTGTACAGGACAGAAGTTACAGTGTTTTTGACATTAAGCCTTATTTTACCTTGTACGGGACAGAAGTTACAGTGTTTTTGACATTAAGCCTTATTTTACCTTGTACGGGACAGAAGTTACAGTGTTTTTGACATTAAGCCTTATTTTACCTTGTACGGGACAGAAGTTACAGTGTTTTTGACATTAAGCCTTATTTTACCTTGTACGGGACAGAAGTTACAGTGTTTTTGACATTAAGCCTTATTTTACCTTGTATGGGACAGAAGTTACAGTGTTTTTGACATTAAGCCTTATTTTACCTTGTACGGGACAGAAGTTAGTGTTTTTGACATTAAGCCTTATTTTACCTTGTACGGGACAGAAGTTACAGTGTTTTTGACATTAAGCCTTATTTTACCTTGTACGGGACAGAAGTTACAGTGTTTTTGACATTAAGCCTTATTTTACCTTGTACGGGACAGAAGTTACAGTGTTTTTGACATTAAGCCTTATTTTACCTTGTACGGGACAGAAGTTACAGTGTTTTTGACATTAAGCCTTATTTTACCTTGTACGGGACAGAAGTTACAGTGTTTTTGACATTAAGCCTTATTTTACTTTGTACAGGACAGAAGTTACAGTGTTTTTGACATTAAGCCTTATTTTACCTTGTACGGGACAGAAGTTACAGTGTTTTTGACATTAAGCCTTATTTTACCTTGTACGGGACAGAAGTTACAGTGTTTTTGACATTAAGCCTTATTTTACCTTGTACAGGACAGAAGTTACAGTGTTTTTGACATTAAGCCTTATTTTACCTTGTACGGGACAGAAGTTACAGTGTTTTTGACATTAAGCCTTATTTTACCTTGTACGGGACAGAAGTTACAGTGTTTTTGACATTAAGCCTTATTTTACCTTGTACGGGACAGAAGTTACAGTGTTTTTGACATTAAGCCTTATTTTACCTTGTACAGGACAGAAGTGACAGTGTTTCTGACAGTTGTCCTTTGCCCACTGTCCATACTCTGTACAGACATTAGCTCCATAATCAGCACAGTCTGAAATCTTATCTGAGCATGTTCCTGCTGACTGATCAAAACTTGTATGACCTGAAAGAAGATTATCCTTGACTAAAATATGTATGATGTTATAAGTATATTACAACAATTTTTAAACAAATAAGTGTGAACATATTATACTTTATATATTTTTTATTTTTCATAAGAATTGTTGAGAATACAATTTGCACTAAAATTTGGTGACAAAACAAAATGTATTCTTTATTTTACTCATTTAGCAATGTGGGTACAATATTTTGTGCTGTAAGTTTCAAATTATGGTTGTTTTTTCGTCATAATTTATTCTCATTTTGATTCATGCTTTTTTTGTATCAAGAATGCCTTGGAATCTTTATGCTTTCCTTCACAACATTAAAATTACAGAAATCATGAAAACTGGTTCAACCCTAACTAATCCAACCTGCTTGAGCTGAGGAACACGAGGATGCTGGACAGTAGTTACAGGTTCTCTGACAATTCACCTTTGACCAATCAACATGACTGTTACAGACCCCAGCTCCATACGAAGCACAATCATGGTCTTTGTCTTTACAGTTGTCAGATGGGGGAGGTTTGAAATCTATCATGATAAAACAAATAGATATTATATTTTTTTTAATAAATAAAAATAGTTGCCTTTCATGAACGTTGACATAGTGTGTTACTTCGATTCTAATTCTTAATTTTTAAATCTTTGATTGTAAAACGTTTGTTTGTTTGGTTTGTTTTTTTTGTTTGTTTTTTGAGGTCTTATGCCATTTCCCACTGTTTCCATGACAGCCAGCATTATTCGGGAAGGAAGTCCATTTGCCAGCTGAGACTGCATTTTGACAGAATAACTGGCAATATCTACTTGGTCATTACAGAATGCTAGAAAGAAGGTGCATTATGACTGAAATAAAGCTTGCCAATGGTTAGTGATGACCAACCAACTTTATCTCATCTGCCTAGAGGGCACTCTAATTAGTATACCTGGTGAACATTACACAGATACAAATATAAATTTTAATTTTTCAAAAGAATTAAAGAACCACACTCCCACATACCTATCAAGTTCCATAAAATTGTGATCAGTACTTTCTGAGTATAAGTGTATAAGAGTTGTTTCATACATATATATTTTGATAAAGTTCAAAAGGGGAATAACTTCATTCCTACAAAGTCTAATAAAATTCTGATCAGTAGTAACAGAGGAGTTGCGCTTACAAGAATCAAACTGACGGACAGACTGGACCAGTCAAAAACATTATACCCTCTACAACTTTGTTGTGTGGGGTATAATTAATAACAGAAAAACCTGTTGTATAGCAGATGATATAATTAAACTAAAAAATAATTATCTCTCTACCTAGGTCACTGACTTGTCTATAAATTTTAGAATTTCTCCTTATAACTAGACATGTTATCAGGATAACGGACATCCAGAGACATACACAGCCTTTTTGACACAATTAAATTAGAGTAAGGTTTTTTTCAACCATGAGCGGAATATTGACCCCAAATAGGCTACCAATCAGCATATATGACACCATTAGGCTTAAGTGCACAACACTGACACCTATTTTACAATAAATACATGTGTAGGAGCTTCAACACCATTTGACTATAATATGAACAACTTACAACTTACTGGCTAGATCTATGACACACCAGACTTGTGTGTAGAACCTTAGACACCGTTAGACCTAAGTGTAGAACCTTAGACACCGTAAGACTTAAGTGTAGAACCTTAGACACCGTAAGACTTAAGTGTAGAACCTTAGACACCATAGGACTTAAGTGTAGAACCTTAGACACCGTAAGACTTAAGTGTAGAACCTTAGACACCGTAAGATTTAAGTGTAGAACCTTAGACACAGTAAGACTTAAGTGTAGAACCTTAGACACCGTAAGTCTTAAGTGTAGAACCTTAGACACCACAGGACTTAAGTGTAGAACCTTAGACACCGTAGGACTTAAGTATAGAACCTTAGACACCGTAAGACTTAAGTGTAGAACCTTAGACACCGTAGGACTTAAGTGTAGAACCTTAGACACCGTAGGACTTAAGTGTAAAACCTTAGACACCGTAAGACTTAAGTGTAGAACCTTTGACACCATAAGTCTTAAGTGTAGAACCTTAGACACCGTAAGACTTAAGTGTAGAACCTTAGACACCGTAGGACTTAAGTGTAGAACCTTAGACACCGTAAGACATAAGTGTAGAACCTTAGACACCGTAAGACTTATGTGTAGAACCTTAGACACCGTAAGACTTAAGTGTAGAACCTTAGACACCGTAAGTCTTAAGTGTAGAACCTTAGACACCGTAGGACTTAAGTGTAGAACCTTAGACACCGTAAGACTTAAGTGTAGAACCTTAGACACCGTAAGACTTAAGTGTAGAACCTTAGACACCTTAGGACTTAAGAGTAGAACCTTAGACACCGTAAGACTTAAGTGTAGAACAGACACCGTAAGACTTAAGTGTAGAACCTTAGACACCGTAGGACTTACGTGTATGACAATGACACCTTAAGACTTACTGGCAGGATCTTTGACACAGTATCCACAATACTCGCCACAGTTATCTTTGGCCCATGATTCATGAGTTGAACAAACATCTGACCCATATAGTGTGCAATCTGTAATTTTATCAGTACAAGAAGATCCACCTGCAAACATGAAAAGTAATGGCACTTAAGCATGTAAAACTTCACTATTATAAAATAAAATTGTTTGGTGTAGGCATCTTGATGTAAAATTTATTCTGTTATAGATTGACCACTTAAACAATTGCTTATATGTTGACTCCAGTGAGCAGTATTTCAGCTGTACTCAAGACGAAAACAAGTTAACATGCAAGTTGACCTCCAATGGAAAAACTGTAGTGTAGCGTAGAGATGGTAAATTAAGCCTTTTGCAGCAACTACAGTGGGCCTATTCTTTTTTAAAGTCCACAAAAAAGGGTCTTTATCGTGCATGGAGTATGACACTATGAACAAGTCCCCCCACTGAGGTCCTTGGCCAGGCTTCCCATAGTATGACCTAAAAATACCCAATGAAAGTGAGTCCCCTAGCTGCCACCCTGTGCATGCCCTGGAATCCTTCCAATATGGTCCCATCTGACCAATTAAGCAGACAAAACACATTTTAATAGATTGAATTAATTGGTCGCAACACAGCAATACAGCAATACTATAGTACGACAGGGGTGTACCTAGACTAGTTACAATGTGGATTAACAAAATAACTTGGGGCTCCAGGGTAATGCCCCCCACCCCCCCCCCCCCCTGGAAAAATGTGAAAACAATGGTACAATTTAGTGCATTTTGGAGAGTTCTAATGTGCTTTATTTAGTACTGAAAATGGACAGTTTACTGATTGCATGGATTACATAGCAATTTTTTTGTTGTTGTCAAAATCATGTGGATTCAGCAGTGTACTCGCGTATTGGCAGCTAAGCCCCTGTAAGTCAACATGTCTTGTTTGAGGTTTTTTACGCATGAAAAAACTAATTGAGCTTATGCTCCTTTTGTAGATCTAAAAGGTGCAAATTGAAATAAACAGTTGCTTTCGACAGTTAATCAGGGTTAAACATGCTGCGGTTTTTTCCTTTTTGATAGGGCAATGTTGTTTGTGGTTTACTCTGGAAAAGTCTCTCGGTTTGTCCAAATACAACCAGTGAATTGTTAGCTTGAATTTGCTTCCGAAATTCGGACGTTTCCCCTGGAGTAAATTTCCCAAATTTTGTCTAAATATTTCCCAATTTATGACAAAAATCCCAACAGAAGACCATAAGAACAGGCGAGCATGGTCTATATTATTCATGGCTTCCATTGGAGGGGAACTGGCCGTTCAATTTTGTTCCCATTTAAATCAGAAATCTTTGTATGTTTGTCACTTGTGTTACGTGAATAACAAAACAGTGTAAGCTGATTCCCGTCTGACTTTTACCTTGTACAAACTGCGCAGCGGCAAAATATGACCGGAAACCAGTTCAAAGCAAAGAAGTGTAAAGATATTCCAGAGCGGATATGACCTATGTGCCGGAAATTGCACAATACGATGCTGCCAGTGTTTAACGAGTATATTTTATTTAAAATATGTTTACATACTTGTAAAAGTGCATTTTACATAAAATACATACTATTTTTTATAGGATTCACAGTGTTCACACTTACATAAAAAATATTTATTCTATTGTAATCTATTTTTTTCTTTTTTTTCATTGATACTTTATCCTTTATATTTTAAACTGCTCAAAATAAATCCATATAAATCCAAGCATCTTGATAATATAAAATCAAACAAAATGGAAGGTTCTGCAGTCATCCGATGTTTGAACATCTCGAATAAGTCAAAAAAATATATCTAACAAAAGATTAGTTAATTTATTCACTGCTTACTGTTGGTTTCCATTTTTATAAGTGTGAAACCATTACTTTCTTCCCAATTTCAAGAAAAATATATTGATAAATTTTCCCAATTGAAAAGGATGGGGCTGTTTTTAAAAAAGGCAACAAAATCACTGACAACAGAACATTACAAAAGCAGACGAACATTTGTAAACAAAAATGGCTGACTTACAATGTAAAATTCACATGACAAAAGTAAAGTATAGACATGTTATTGTGGAATAAATTTTTCTATTTGATTTTTCGTAATAAAAAATACAATAAGTAATAATATAAACATGCAAGTAAAAAACTGCAATACAGTAGGGGTGTGAATTTTACTAAAGAAAATAAAACGGGCCATCAAAAGAGCAAACAGCAAGAAGATTTATTTCATTTAAAGTAATTTCAGAGAAAAAATTGGAGCAAAATTAACAACATTGGGGCAAGGATACCTTAATTAACAACTAAACTGATTGTAAGAAAAAATTGTGATAAGGTCACAACAGCTGTACATAGACATTTTGTACTCAGATTCTTCTTGACCTTTATAAAAACTCCAGAAAAACCCTTTTTTTCATCCCCTAAACACTATAGGCAGAGTTTCCTTCTATCTACCATACCCCAGCTAGTACTAACAATGAATGAATTTAACAAAGCCAACATGTGTAAAATGTCAGTTGTTTTGAATATATTCTCACATTTAGGAACTACTGTCAAATCAAATCAACTTGCTTCCATGAACTGCTAAATTTGAATTGGTTGTTACCTGCTGTTTTTTGGTCAGATTCATTTGGTAACGTTATCTTTAGTTATATATATATATATTACAATAAGCTGACTACATACTGAGGCTTGTGTCACATGGTTTATCCATGCATATTTCCTGTTCAGCTGGTTTCTGATTGGCTACACAGTTGTCATTATCTATTGGTTGGTCAGAGCCATGTGATGAATAACACTTAACCTCTCGTGTTTTCACCCCTCTGCTGCATGTCTTTGAACACTGCAAGAAGATATGTGCATGAGCCAACAAACTCTATTGTCTACTAATAGGTTTGTTAGGAATAAGGTTTTACACTAATTTGTGAAATTTTAAGCTATATTATGGCATCATTTTTTTTGTATACAGATAGAGGTAACTAAAGTGCCTGATGAAAACCCTTGCCCTTTAATGGGAAACTGGCATTGCTTGACAATTAAAGAATTTTCACAAACACCCTGACTAAGGTCAGACACTTATTCATAACCCATGTGTTGTCATGTCACTGATCAAAAAGCAGATAAGAGCACCTACCTATACCTCTACTGATGGGACCTGGACTAACATTTAAAGCTAAAGAATTCTCTTTAATGAACTTAAACTCAGGCATTTAAGTCAACAGATAAAAAATAACTACACATATATACAATTCACAAATACTAACACATGACCAATCTCCAGCCTTCCACACTCCAGGACAAGGGTTAATGTTGCAGTTTCTTGAAGATTGTGGTTTATTTTGTCCTCTACAGTGAGACTCATCCACAGGAACATGGCTGCCATCATGAAACACCATGCACTGTACAGTACGATGTGTCTCACCACCTCCACATGACCTTGAACATGTGTCCCAGTTACTGGATACCCAGCTACAAGCATAAAAATATTCCTATTAAGAACAGATAAATCAAATTATCCTGCAATAAAGATAGCAGAATAAGTTTTTGCTTTATTCAGCAGTGACCAATAAAGTCTCCTGGTACCATTGTCCTCACGTCTTACTATTGTACTTGTGTTCTGGTTTATGAGATGTTGTGGAATATGTTGTTTTTGAAGTCAGAATATTATTAGCCTCGCATTTCTACCAGTTTCTAAGGCTTGTACAAATAAATTTTACATTTTCTGACAATGTAGGAATATTGCATGTGTCTGTGCTTATCATAAGAAATATTTTAAAGTACCAAGAAATAAATGAATAACATTAATAAATAAAATTTCCTCAATAAATCTACATACATACATATAAAATTACACCAATTCTGAGAACTGCCACCACTATCCCACTAATTGCCAGTTACATTCACTTAATAAAATCTAGATACATATAAAATTACCCCAATTCTGAGAATGGCCACATCTGGCCTACTTAATAAATACATTTCTAACTAGATATCAGTGAGATGGTACCCATCTCTGTGGGCCCCGCCGACCTTCAGGTCAAGGTCAAAGGTCATCAACCATGGTATGTGACACATCGCCTTGATATTATCTACCCACCTTCCAAATATCAAAAGCTTATCTCAAAAGATAAAAAAGTAACAACTCGGACATGAATTTGTTATTCAGAAAGCAATAATGTGACCTTAAGGTCAAAGCTCAAGGTCACAGGTCAACAGCCATGGTATGCGACACATCACCTTGATATTATCTACCCACATTCCAAATATCAAAAGCCTATCTCAAAAGATAAAAAAGTTACAGCCCGGACATGGATTTGTCATACAGAATGCAATAATGTGACCTTAAGGTCAAAGTTCAAGGTCAAAGGTTATCAACCACGGTATGCGCACATTGCCTTGATATTATCTACCTACATTCCAAATATCAAAAGCCTATCTCAAAAGATAAAAAAGTTACAGCCCGGACATGGATTTGTCATACAGAAAGCAATAATGTGACCTTAAGGTCAAAGCTCAAGGTCACAGGTCAACAGCCACGGTATGCGACACATCATCTTGATATTATCTACCCACATTCCAAATATCAAAAGCCTATCTCAAAAGATAAAAAAGTTACAGCCCGGACAGGAATTCGTCATACAGAAAGCAATAATGTGACCTTAAGGTCAAAGTTCAAGGTCAAAGGTTATCAACCATGGTATGATATTATCTACCTACAATCCAAATATCAAAAGCCTATCTCAAAAGATAAAAAAGTTACAGCCCGGACATGGATTTGTCATACAGAAAGCAATAATGTGACCTTAAGGTCAAAGTTCAAGGTCAAAGGTTATCAACCATGGTATGCGACACATCGCCTTGATATTATCTACCTACATTCCAAATATCAAAAGCCTACCTCAAATGATAAAAAAGTTATAGCCTGGACAAGATTAGTTCAGATGGACGGATGCACGGACGGACAGACTGATCACTATAGGGCGTCCGCCACAAAGTGGCAGGGCCCTAATTAAAGATTATTTATGTTTTTTTAAACGAGATGCGTTTTCTCATCCATATCGCATTGAAGGGCAAAAGCCCTGAGATAAGATGACGAGAAAATGCATCGAGTTTCATAAAACGTAAATAATCTGACTTTATCGCTGTTTTGTAACATTGTGACGTCACAGTGTTTACCTAATGATGTCTTGACAGCGAGCTGACATGGGCCCATCTAACACTAGTAGAGTGAGATAGAATAATATCGCACACAAGGAAAATACTGCAAAATAGCGATAATTACATTTACTTAACAAATATACATATAGAATTATATCAATTTCAAAGACTGCTGGCCCAATTAATACCTAAATTACATTGAGTTAATAATCTACATGCATGTTAAATTATGCATATTTTAAGGAGGGCTGGCTTACAGTTACCCTATATTAACATTGGAGGACAAGGGCAGATTTTAAATCGGCCTGGGCTACAGTTACTCTATACTAACCTTGGAGGACAAAGGCAGATTTCAATGAGGTCTGGCCTACAGTTACCCTTTACCAACCTTGGAGGACAGGGGTTGATGTTACATGCCTATCTGGCCTACATATACCCTATGCTAACCTTGGAGGACAAGGGTTGATGTTACATGCCTCTCTGGCCTACAGATACCCTATGCTAACCTTGGAGGACAAGGGCAGATTCCAAGGAGGGCTGGCCTACAGTTACCCTATGGTAACCTTGGACGACAAGGGCAGATTCCAAGGAGGGCTGGCTTAAAGTTACCCTATGCTAACCTTGGAGGACAAGGGCAGATTCTAAGGAGGGCTGGCCTACAGTTACCCTATGCTAACCTTAGAGGACAAGGGCAGATTCTAAGGAGGGCTGGCCTACAGTTACCCTATACTAACCTTGGAGGAAAAGGGCAGATTCTAAGGAGGGCTGGCCTACAGTTACCCTATACTAACTTTCGAGGACAAGGGCAGACTCTAAGGAGGGCTGGCCTACAGTTACCCTATACTAACTTTGGAGGACAAGGGCAGATTCTAAGGAGGGCTGGCCTACAGTTACCCTATACTAACTTTGGAGGAAAAGGGCAGATTCTAAGGAGGGCTGGCCTACAGTTACCATATACTAACTTTCGAGGACAAGGGCAGACTCTAAGGAGGGCTGGCCTACAGTTACCCTATACTAACTTTGGAGGACAAGGGCAGATTCTAAGGAGGGCTGGCCTACAGTTACCCTATACTAACTTTCGTGGACAAGGGCAGACTCTAAGGAGGGCTGGCTTACAGTTACCCTATACTAACCTTGGAGGACAAGGGCAGAATCTAAGGAGGGCTGGCCTACAGGTACCCTATGCTAACCTTGGAGGACAAGAGCAGAATCTAAGGAGGGCTGGCCTACAGTTACCCTATGCTAACCTTGGAGGACAAGGGCAGAATCTAAGGAGGGCTGGCCTACAGTTACCTTATACTAACCTTGGAGGACAAGGGCAGAATCTAAGGAGGGCTGGCCTACAGGTACCCTATGCTAACCTTGGAGGACAAGGGCAGAATCTAAGGAGGGCTGGCCTACAGTTACCTTATACTAACCTTGGAGGACAAGGGCAGAATCTAAGGAGGGCTGGCCTACAGGTACCCTATGCTAACCTTGGAGGACAAGGGCAGAATCTAAGGAGGGCTGGCCTACAGTTACCTTATACTAACCTTGGAGCACAAGGGCAGATTCTAAGGAGGGCTGGCCTACAGTTACCTTATACTAACCTTGGAGCACAAGGTCTGATTCTAAGGAGGGCTGGCCTACAGTTACCCTATACTAACCTTGGAGGACAAGGGTTGATGTTGCATGCCTCTTTTGGCTCTGTTGGTCTACTGTACAAGTTACAATGGAAGTCATCCACCACCTGATGAGTGTTGACTTTGGTACATGTTATATCAGGAACAGACCAACCTATAACAAACATACCAGTCATCAATAAAGAACAAAACTTTAAAACAGAATAACATCTCAAACTTAAATTTTTTATTCACTTGCTCTAGTATGTACCAGTTAAGTTTCTAAAAATGCCATGATTTAACTACACGTCCACCAGATGTCTGTTACATCTCATTAAAATTAACCAGTGTCATGAAATACTGAGGAACCAAAAATTAAGATTTTAATTAAGATTTCATCCCCAAAATTATACAATTTATGTTAAATCGGGCTAAAGCCATTGACACCATGGGAACGGAATGACCTTGGAATTTGAAATATAGATGTTATCACCAAGATTCTAAAAATGTATGTCATGGGACTGGAATGACTTTTTTATACATGTTAATGATTTCAGGCCATTACATCTTATACAGACAATAATATCAATGTATAAATCATTAAAATGTCAGCCCTGTAGTGTAACTACTGGGCTGATGACTGCCTTGGGGCCAAGTCCACCAGCAGAGGCATCAACTACTGGGCTGATGACTGCCTTGGGACCAAGTCCATCAGCAGAGGCATCAACCCAGTGGCTACCAACAAATATAATCTATGATACTAAGGTTATACAACATTAAAACGCCAGATACTGGGCTTAAGATAGCCTCAGGGCCTAACAGTCCACACGCAGATACTGGGCTTAAGATAGCCTCAGGGCCTAACAGTGCACACGCAGACTACTGGGCTTAAGATAGCCTCGGGACTAACAGTGCACACGCAAATACTGGGCTTAAGATAGCCTCAGGGCCTAACAGTCCACACGCAGATACTGGGCTAAAGATAGCCTCAGGGCCTAACAGTGCACACGCAGACTACTGGGCTTAAGATAGCCTCGGAGGACTAACAGTGCACAAGCAGACTTAACTGAGCTTAAGATAGCCTCGGGGACTAACAGTGCACAAGCAGACTACTGGACTTAAGATAGCCTTGGTGACTAACAGTGCACAAGCAGACTACTGGGCTTACGATAGCCTCAGGGACTAACAGTCCACACCCAGACTACTAGGCTTAAGATAGCCTCGGGGACTAACAGTCCACACGCAGACTACTGGGCTTATGATAGCCTCGGGGACTAACAGTCCACACGCAGACGTACAGTGGATGCCATGGACTAACAGTGCACAGGCAGACGTATCGTGGATGCAAATAAATGTAAATATATAATACAAGAGTTACTAAATATATTAACTATGCATGTTTATTAGATTGAGATGGACCAGTGGTACTTCAATCAAAATTATTGAAAGAAAAATAATAAGTTAGTTTTTGTGTAAAGATTGCAGGGGATGGGAAGCACAACCTTACCAGTACCACAGCTATGACTACAGGCTCCTGGAGTCCTAGAGAGTACATTAACTAACTTACCAGTACCACAGCTATGACTACAGGCTCCTGGAGTCCTGGGGAGTACACCAACTAACTTACCAGTACCACAGTTATAACTACAGGCTCCGGGAGTCTTGGGGAGTACATAAACTAACTTACCAGTACCACAGCTATGACTACAGGCTCCTGGAGTCCTGGGGAGTACACCAACTAACTTACCAGTACCACAGCTATGACTACAGGCTCCTGGAGTCCTAGAGAGTACACCAACTAACTTACCAGTACCACAGCTATGACTACAGGCTCCTGGAGTCCTGGGGACTACACCAACTAACTTACCAGTACCACAGCTATGACTACATGCTCCGGGAGTCCTGGGGAGTACACCAACTAACTTACCAGTACCACAGCTATGACTACAGGCTCCGGGAGTCCTGGGGAGTACACCAACTAACTTACCAGTACCACAGCTATGACTACAGGCTCCTGGAGTCCTGGGGAGTACATAAACTAACTTACCAGTACCACAGCTATGACTACAGGCTCCTGGAGTCCTGGGAAGTACACCAACTAACTTACCAGTACCACAGCTATGACTACAGGCTCCTGGAGTCCTGGGGAGTACACCAACTAACTTACCAGTACCACAGCTATGACTACAGGCTCCTGGAGTCCTGGGGAGTACATAAACTAACTTACCAGTACCACAGCTATGACTACAGGCTCCGGGAGTCCTGGGGAGTACACCAACTAACTTACCAGTACCACAGCTATGACTACAGGCTCCTGGAGTCCTGGGGAGTACATAAACTAACTTACCAGTACCACAGCTATGACTACAGGCTCCGGGAGTCCTGGGGAGTACACCAACTAACTTACCAGTACCACAGCTATGACTACAGGCTCCTGGAGTCTTGGGGAGTACACCAACTAACTTACCAGTACCACAGCTATGACTACAGGCTCCTGGAGTCCTGGGGACTACACCAATTAACTTACCAGTACCACAGTTATAACTACAGGCTCCGGGAGTCTTGGGGAGTACACCAACTAACTTACCAGTACCACAGCTATGACTACAGGCTCCTGGAGTCCTGGGAAGTACACAAACTAACTTACCAGTACCACAGCTATGACTACAGGCTCCTGGAGTCCTGGGGAGTACATAAACTAACTTACCAGTACCACAGCTATGACTACAGGCTCCTCGGGTCCTGGGGAGTACATAAACTAACTTACCAGTACCACAGTTATAACTACAGGCTCCTGGAGTCCTGGGGAGTACATAAACTAACTTACCAGTACCACAGTTATAACTACAGGCTCCGGGAGTCTTGGGGAGTACACCAACTAACTTACCAGTACCACAGCTATGACTACATGCTCCTGGAGTCCTGGGGAGTACACAAACTAACTTACCAGTACCACAGCTATGACTACAGGCTCCTGGAGTCCTGGGGAGTACATAAACTAACTTACCAGTACCACAGCTATGACTACAGGCTCCTCGGGTCCTGGGGAGTACATCAACTAACTTACCAGTACCACAGCTATGACCACAGGCTCCTGGAGTCCTGGGGAGTACACAAACTAACTTACCAGTACCACAGCTATGACTACAGGCTCCTGGAGTCCTGGGAAGTACACAAACTAACTTACCAGTACCACAGCTATGACTACAGGCTCCTGGAGTCCTGGGGAGTACATAAACTAACTTACCAGTACCACAGCTATGACTACAGGCTCCTCGGGTCCTGGGGAGTACATCAACTAACTTACCAGTACCACAGCTATGACCACAGGCTCCTGGAGTCCTGGGGAGTACACAAACTAACTTACCAGTACCACAGCTATGACTACAGGCTCCTGGAGTCCTGGGAAGTACACAAACTAACTTACCAGTACCACAGCTATGACTACAGGCTCCTCGGGTCCTGGGGAGTACATCAACTAACTTACCAGTACCACAGCTATGACCACAGGCTCCTGGAGTCCTGGGGAGTACACAAACTAACTTACCAGTACCACAGCTATGACTACAGGCTCCTGGAGTCCTGGGAAGTACACAAACTAACTTACCAGTACCACAGCTATGACTACAGGCTCCTCGGGTCCTGGGGAATACACCAACTAACTAACCAGTACCACAGCTATGACTACAGGCTCCTGGAGTCCTGGGGAGTACACAAACTAACTTACCAGTACCACAGCTATGACTACAGCTCCTGGAGTCCTGGGGAGTACACCAACTAACTTACCAGTACCACAGCTATGACTACAGGCTCCTGGAGTCCTGGGGAGTACACCAACTAACTTACCAGTACCACAGCTATGACTACAGGCTCCTGGAGTCCTGGGAAGTACACAAACTAACTTACCAGTACCACAGCTATGACTACAGGCTCCTGGAGTCCTGGGGAGTACATAAACTAACTTACCAGTACCACAGCTATGACTACAGGCTCCTGGAGTCCTGGGGAGTACACCAACTAACTTACCAGTACCACAGCTATGACTACAGGCTCCTGGAGTCCTGGGGACTACACCAATTAACTTACCAGTACAACAGCTATGACTACAGGCTCCTGGAGTCCTGGGGAGTACACCAACTAACTTACCAGTACCACAGCTATTACTACATGCTCCTGGAGTCCTGGGGAGTACACAAACTAACTTACCAGTACCACAGCTATGACTACAGGCTCCTGGAGTCTTCACCCACTTGTATGCAGAGTTTGTTCCATCTAATGGTGTATGATATATGAAAGTAACTTCTGGACTGGTTCCCACATAACCTGATCCATACTCCCTCCAAACCTACAAATTTAAGACATAAATAATGGGCTCAGAATTTCTTAGTGCTCAACTGCTTCATTCTTTTGTAATAAAGTCTATGTGGTTTGAAAAACAAGTGTGGACACAGAAGAATTAAACAATTTGTTAAGAAAGAAATTTCTGACTATATTAAACAAGTGTGGACTGTGAGCAAGCTCACAAAGGGATACCCCCCCCCCCACACCCCGCTTTGTTTTCAAGTCCACTTATCTCCCATTAATGATATCCGAGGTAAATAAAAATCCTTCATGCACATCTACATATAATGTATTCCTTTATGCAAAGTTTCATTAAATTTCATCAAGTGGTTTAGAAGGAGTTGCGCTTACAAGGGATGTGGACAGACAGACAGACAGGGTGATTCCTATATAACCCCCCCCCAAAAACAAGTTTGTGGGGGGTATAAAAACATGGATGTACCTGAGCTTCTATATTGACAGTTAGTGGTCCTACTATCTCAATTTTTTCTGGTCCCTCTTTTCGGTACTTAGCTACAACACCATGACTAGTATAGGTACCAGAACTAGATAACTGGTTCCCATCTTCACTGAACATTCTTCTACCATTAACTTGAATGCCTGTAGGATCAACAGATATTTAAATGATCATAATAAATTCTTACAAGTGTGGGTAGTATTGATAGTTTATTTCATATCAGTAAAATTATGTTTGTTTCAATTGGATAAAAAACGGTCAGCTGCTATTAAATAATCTGCAGTATTAAATCTGACACGAGGGAGTTATCATGTCGTAGTAATGCTCTCTCCAGTAACAAGCAACATAAAACTGTTTATTTTTAAATTATATAAATTAATTTACATGTACAATCTAAATGAAGAAAAAAAAGTTACATAAATTTAGAAAACTTACTGCGTATCATGAGGTCTACATTAAAATCATACGACAAATAAAATAATACAGTCTTAAAAACACACGGTTTCTTAATTCTTCAATGAGACAGCACTCGGGACAGTGGTATTGCCTTCAACATTGATAATGCCCTTGCCTTTGGCTCGGGCATTATCAACGTTTCAGGCAATACCATTCTCCCTTGTGCAGTCAAGACATCATGACAATGCCCTCTATATAAGCAACTATTGTATAAATATATACGTTAAATGAAGTTCCATACAATATACATTAATCTGTTACCTACCAAATAGTGCACAGTAAGGATATGTCGTTTACTATATATTAGTCTGTGTCACCTACCATATAGTGCACAGTAAGGTGTGTGTCTTTTACCATACATGAATCTATGTCACCTACCACATGGTGCACAGTAAGGGGTGTGTTATTTACCATACATTAATCTATGTCACCTACCACATAGTGCACAGTAACAGGTGTGTCATTTACCATACATTAATCTATGTCACCTACCACATAGTGCACAGTAAGGGGTGTGTCATTTACCATACATTAATCTATGTCACCTACCACATAGTGCACAGTAAGGGGTGTGTCATTTACCATACATTAATCTATGTCACCTACCACATAGTGCACAGTAAGGGGTGTGCCGTTAACCATACATTAATCCATGTCACTTGATCAAGACAGAATTTACACCTACATCAAGGTATAGAACAAATAATCGTACCCTCGTTTTTGTTTTTTTTTGTCGAGGGTACAAATTTAGTTCCATTACTCATAATGTAGCAGAGCGAGAGTGAATCACTCCCGGCACTTTGATGTCAAAAAAGAAGTTGCTTATATAATCCAACGTGGTCAATCTTGATAACTTTCCACAGTGTCGCCATTTTTTTTATCATATTCGTGTTACAGATCGATCATTATTGATACGTGACGATAGTTATAGAAGTTTTTAATAACTCGCTCTGCGTTGTGTATTAATTGACATTCGTGTCTCTGTTTAATTACCTTTACTACACGAAAAACATTGAGAAACCCGAAACTGAATGATGTGTTGCATCATGGAGAAAGTATATGTAAATTACTCGATTCTTACTAAGGATTGGTTGTTACAGTATGCAAATAAGCACAATTATACTAAAATTAGGTCACATTATCCAGAAAAAAATGATCCAAATATCAATTGCCATGTGCATCTTCAAAGACAAAAAATAAAATTTCTTCAATAAAGATCATTTCCCTTAGTTTCGCAATGTCTAAAACTTTAATAACATAAAGAAGATGAATATTATGTTTGAATTTTGTATAAATAGACCGAAGTTAGAATTTTTTATTTGCTACATTCCGAGCAATAGGACTGAATTCTGCTGTTAATCCGACAAATCACAAAACTAACTTTGGATTATAACGGTAGTAAAATTCTGCCAAATCAAGGTATCACCAAATACTGCTCATGTTAGTACTTACTTAGGTGACAGTAATAGTTTAAATTTGTGATCTCAAATTAGTACTTACTTAGATGACAGTAATAGTTTAAATTTGTGATCTCAATCCCTGTTGCACCTTGTGGAATAGTTACAAAGGTGACATATTCTGCAATAAAATGAAATGTATATAAAAAAACAGCAACTACAGTTCATGGATCATTGATCATGGGAAGACCTCTAATACTTACTCTTATTTTCTATAAATAGTGAGCATTTATGCCTATTTGCTTTTAAAATGGGTTATAGAGGACTTGGTGGCCAAGTGGTTTAGGGTAATAGTACAAGTATTTGCCTTTAATTAATATTTTAAATGATAAAGAAGAGTAAGATAATGAAAATTTTACCATAAATTTAGTTCTTCGATTTTCAGAAACAATGGCAGATGGTGTACGGCATCCCCTAAGTATTCTTAACATCACATTACTTTAAATCATATCTCTTTTCACGACTCATATTAGAAAAATCTTTCCTTTATGCAAAACTTTAAAAAGTTGCTTGTTTTCTCTTTCCTCAACCCAAATAATTGTCTTTATTTGAAATACAAAAGACACATGTTTAGAGTCAAATTATGCCAACATGTTTTAGAAATGGCTGCTCAACTTTGGTAGGTCTGTTTGGAATCACCAAATCAGCAATATTTTATAGATGGCTTACATGTATGCTATAATCAAATTCCTGAAAAGTATACATGGGGCTTTCCAACACTTACGATTGGCTGTTCCCTGATTATAAGTGCCTCTGTGTTCCTGACATGTATTTCCTTGACCATTACACACTCCACATTTATCAAATGCCAGTCCTGACCCATGGTGGCCGTCACATCCAAAATCCTGAAATACCATAAACAATTAAAGGAATGTACATCTATAATATGTATATTTAATCTATTTTCTTCATTAATCTTAGTAATTAAACAACATTCAGGTAAAAAAACAATGTCAGCATATGACCTTGGAATGAAAACAATATAAACATACAATTTTATTACAATCTGTGTATGGCAATTGAAACCATATTTGTCATTAATCAATTATTCTAAAATATATCCTTGGAAAAATAAAGAGGCTTACAACTATATATAATTTTCAAGATTTCAGGAGATTTTAAAGAACAAGTCAGTGTCCTAAATAATGAAGCTAAAATGTTTACAAAAATACTGTTCTCCATGGCAACTTATTTAAATGGTTTTTTTTTAATTTAGGAACAGTTCAATAGAACAACATTAAGTATTCTATGTTCAGCAATTGTCTTCCAAATAAAAGAGTTACCTCCCATACATGTTTGCATTTTAAGATAAAACAGGAAAGGTCAAGGTCAAATTCTATATATAGCAAAACCTTATAGTTAAAAGCACTAATAAAATGTTGCAAAATATAGCACTTAAAAGCAGTTTTACTGTGAAGGATATTCTAAAAACATTTTTTAAAGACCTCTCTCTCTCAAATATGCTTATATTTTGAAACTCAAATAACCTCCCACTAATAAAAAAACCAAAAAATCAAAACACAGAGTAATATTTTCATTAAAATCCCCCTACTGACCCTCTATTTTGGTCATTTCCGGCATAGCCCTACGTTAAAAATTGGGTACAAATTTATGTTAAACCACAGATAAGGAAACCAATCCAATCTTTTATTGGGAATGACTTCTCTTTATTATAGTAACAGCGTTAAGTCTATTTATATACCTTACATATACCATCAACACATCGTCCAATCTGTGAATGACCTTGGCAGTCTGTTCCATCATGATACTTTCCACTTCCTCTTTTGGGGGCAATACTGCCACCAAAATAACGACATCTTAACTCGCAATCATATTTTTCTTTAAAAAAAAGCACCATTATCTAATTAAACTAAGCTCAAAGAAAATTACAAGAACTTCCCAAGAATTGTTCAGTGGTAAATCTCCATGAACTTTGAACCAATGTTAAATGTTTTATCATACAAATAACAAGTGTGAGCTTATGCTTTCTGATGATACCCCACACTAATTTCAGAGAGGTCTGAAAATTAATCCCACAATATGTCACACAAAGCTATTGTCAAAATATCAGTATTGTATCATTTTATTATTGCTGAGAAAAATGGGAGGAAAAATTGTTACAAACACAAGCAGACACACACACACACTAACTGAAAACTGTATACCCCGTATCTCCTATGAGGAGTGGGGTATAATAACAGCTGCCCCGTATCTCCTATGAGGAGTGGGGTATAATAACAGCTGCCCCGTATCTCCTATGAGGAGTGGGGTATAATAACAGCTGCCCCGTATCTCCTATGAGGAGTGGGGTATAATAACAGCTGCCCCGTATCTCCTATGAGGAGTGGGGTATAATAACAGCTGCCCCGTATCTCCTATGAGGAGTGGGGTATAATTACAGCTGCCAATTTTAGATGAGGAGTGGGGTATAATAACAGCTGCCCCGTATCTCCTATGAGGAGTGGGGTATAATAACAGCTGCCAATTTTAGATGAGGAGTGGGGTATAATAACAGCTGCCCCGTATCTCCTATCCGTATCTCCTATGAGGAGTGGGGTTTAATAACAGCTGCCAATTTTAGTTGCATAACTGCATTATCATGTACCAGTTGTCATGTACCATTTACAATATATTATCCAGTATATTTTGGATAGCATTTGTTATGTACCGTTCACAATATAATTATTTATTTCCTGTCACTTATGGCACACTACAAAGTTAGTATGTACTGGGATTACATACCACAGTTAGCAGAGGTAACAAGAATGGTACTTATGTCTACCATGGCTTAGTGGTAAAAAATCTGAACAATGTTAGGATTTACCTGTGGTTAAACTCTCATTATACAACAGGCTAATGTGACATGGTCACAATATGTTAGGATTTACCTGTGGTTAAACTCTCATTATACAACAGGCTAATGTGACATGGTCACAATATGTTAGGATTTACCTGTGGTTAAACTCTCATTATACAACAGGCTAATGTGACATGGTCACAATATGTTAGGATTTACCTGTGGTTAAACTCTCATTATACAACAGGCTAATGTGACATGGTCACAATATGTTAGGATTTACCTGTGGTTAAACTCTCATTATACAACAGGCTAATGTGACATGGTCACAATATGTTAGGATTTACCTGTGGTTAAACTCTCATTATACAACAGGCTAATGTGACATGGTCACAATATGTTAGGATTTACCTGTGGTTAAACTCTCATTATACAACAGGCTAATGTGACATGGTCACAATGTGTTACAATAACATGATTAAGTGTCTTATTTAACACACTTATGAAAGCACCAGAGTTTTGTTGACATATAACTATTGGTTACCAGCCTTTTTCTAATACTGTACTCTAGATTTTTAGGTTCAACAAATAGAGGAATGGTAAAAGTCCAAATACAAACAAATTTTTAAAAATAAACTCAATAATAATAATATATTTAATGTTCAAATTTAATCAGCAGCATTTTTTTATATTTTGTACCCAACACACCTGAACTTGATGCATATGGTAGCCAGTGATATGTTTGACCATTGTAGGGTTCACTGTCTGTCGCAGCACACTGTTCTTCCTTGTATCTGTACTGGCTTGTGTGACATTCCTACAAAACATACTTTTTATTGCATTGGAAAATACAGTAGTAGCAACGAGATATGTATGTAATATTTAACACATTTATAGGTAACAAGAGGGAGCCACTGACCCAGGACAAGAAAGGTCATAGGTCAAAGTACTAAATGAGAACAACTGACCCATGACAAGAAAGGTTATAGGTCAAAGTACCAAGAGACAGCCACTAACCCAGGACAAGAAAGGTCATTAAAAAAATACATTGCTGTTTCACAAAACCACAAGTAGCTGATACCGACAGGATTTTATCTGTTCTAAAATACCAAAAAGGCAGATTTTTTGTAATGAAGACATGTTAAAAAAGATAAACACATATTTTTTTCTCAATGGCTGATAAAAGCATAATCAAACAATTGTTGAACCTCAATTGTCACTAATTTATAAAGGCCATATTTTTTTTTAAATATAAAGTTGTTACATAAATTTTTCCTGTCAACATATACAGAAGATGACACAATAGTTATGATGCATTGTACATATCATATTGGTTTTTTGTTTTTTAGTTTCAGAGTATCATTAAATTCGTCAGTAGTTTACCTGTACATTACACAAAACAGCCATTAAACCTTCACCTGTACATGGTTGGCCTCCAAACTTTGGTCTGTAAAACATCATGTGACATTATTATATGCAGCTTTTGATTGATTGATTAATGGTGTTTAACGCCTGAGCAGCATTATTTCAGCTATATTCAGGCAATGTAGCTTAGCTTTTGTCCTATATGTTTTGGAAATTTATTTACATATAGTAATAAATTATCATAAGAATTCCTAACATCAACAATAATCCCATTCCAATGGATATATATTCCATATTCAACATGTACAAGTTTGTCTCACTGTTAGTGTCCATGGACTATTGTCATAAAAATTAACTGTAGTCTAAAAATCTGGAACAATTATGGTTCCATTTAACCTCACTGCATGTCAAATACTCTCTTTAAAAGTTGTATCCATTTGTTGCTTTGAGCATAGCAATTAATACCTACTCCTTAATATTTAAATTAATGTCATCACAAAAACTTACTCAGGATTGTTACACTTTCTGCTTTTTGTTCTGACACCTCCCCCACAAGTTCTAGAGCATTCTGTCCACTGTGTTGACCATGATGACCATCCACCATCTATTGGACCTGGTGACCCTGCTCCCATAGCAACACACTTACCCTCTATACACCACTGAAAAACAGTGACTTAAACAATTTACAAAGTTAGTTAATGAAAAGGTAAATTTCATTTGGATTTCCTATAGGTCATAGAGATCTATAAAACATCCTCATGATCATGTCTTCAAATCGGTAGTAGTTTAAGCCAAGGTAACCAGTTTTGATGGTACCTTCCGGAACTACCAATGATGGTGTACCAAGCATGCATGCAGAGTACCCTCATGTACAGCAGTAAGGCTTGGACCCTGTACACGCACCAAAGATTGAATGCCTTTCACATGGTTTCTACTAAGTTTCATAAAATTCTGACAAGTAGTTCAATTGGCTTACGAGTTGTTTCATACATATATTTTGATAAATTTCTAAATTCCAAAGGCATTACTTCTACAAATCACAATTTCATGTCGATATGCACACCTATACACAGTGTCCTTCATTCTTATCGTGTTTCACAAAATCCTCATCAGTAGTTTCAGAGGTGTTGTGCTTACAGGTATAGGACTGAGGGACCCATCAAAAATACCCTCTGCAAACTTCATTGTGTGGCGTATAATAAATATTGTTATCATTAAAGGACTAACATATTTATTTTATTTTAACATGTCAACCTAATTGAATATTATACCTTTCTGTTGCCACACTCTGTGCCATCCACTAACGGGGAGGCCAGTTTATAACAATGGGTCTCTCTGTGACACTTCAACACGCCACAGTCTACCTGAAACAAAAGAAATATAACAATGGGTCTCTATGTGACACTTCAACACGCCACAGTCTACCTGGAACAGAAGAACTATAACAATGGATCTCTCTGACACTTCAACACGCCACAGTCTACCTGAAACAGAAGAAATATAACAATGGGTCTCTCTGTGACACTTCAACACGCCCATGTCTACCTGGAACAGAAGAAATATAACAATGGGTCTCTCTGTGACACTTCAACACGCCCATGTCTACCTGGAACAGAAGAAATATAACAATGGGTCTCTCTGTGACACTTCAACATGCCCATGTCTACCTGAAACAGAAGAACTATAACAATGGGTCTCTCTGTGACACTTCAACACGCCACAGTCTACCTGGAACAGAAGAAATATAACAATGGGTCTCTCTCTGACACTTCAACACGCCCATGTCTACCTGGAACAGAAGAACTATAACAATGGGTCTCTCTGTGACACTTCAACACGCCCATGTCTACCTGGAACAGAAGAAATATAACAATGGGTCTCTCTGTGACACTTCAACACGCCCATGTCTACCTGCTCTGTGACACTTCAACACGCCCATGTCTACCTGCTCTGTGACACTTCAACACGCCCATGTCTACCTGAAACAGAAGAACTATAACAATGGGTCTGTCTGTGACACTTCAACACGCCCATGTCTACCTGGAACAGAAGAACTATAACAATGGGTCTCTCTGTGACACTTCAACACGCCCATGTCTACCTGGAACAGAAGAACTATAACAATGGGTCTCTCTGTGACACTTCAACACGCCCATGTCTACCTGGAACAGAAGAACTATAACAATGGGTCTCTCTCTGACACTTCAACACGCCCATGTCTACCTGGAACAGAAGAACTATAACAATGGGTCTCTCTCTGACACTTCAACACGCCCATGTCTACCTGGAACAGAAGTCCACATTCAGCATTGTTCTATTTGTGTAAGTTTTATTTGGAATTCAGATACCTTCTTTTAGCATGATGTATGCAAGACTCCAACTTTACTTACAAATGCTGCCCAGGATATCATTATATAGCTGAAAGAGCTGGTGTTCAACTCAAAATACACAAAAAAGTTGTAAAATACAACCACAGAGTTCGATTGATTGATTGATTGATTTATTGTTGTTTTACATCCAGCAATGATCTATTAACACCCCATGTTAACCATGTCCTGTGGTTGTGGCCATTTTGAACGTCTAGTTGTCATGAACATAAACTTTGCAGAGGACCATCCAATAAATTATAAACATGTTGTTCCCTTTGCCCATACATTTCACAGATGCTGCCAAGAATGCTGGCAACTGACACCTGGTTTTCTTTTAATAAAGGTACAACGTAATAGGATGATTCCCACAGTCACCCCTTGGTACATAACTGGTTCCAAAATATAACCTCTCATTCCCAGTCACCCCCTGGCACATAACTGGTTCCAAAATATAACCTCTGCCACACAGTATCCCCAATTTACTGTGGGACTACATTTGTCGTCTGCATGTGATGTTTGTAAACAAAAAAGGATGTTTGTAAAATAAATACACAAGATTTTATTTATTTTGTAAATAGTCTGTTTATACACTTTTGATACAGTTATACAGAAATTGTTTTGTTTGTACAAGAAGCTTATCCGCCATGAGAGATATCTCTCACAATGTCAACCAATGGTATGGCAGCACTGATTGTGGTTGACTTAGGATACCCAGAAACCTTAGCATGGAGATGTCCCACAGTATGTAGTCTGCATTGCTCTTCAATGAAGGAGATACAGAAAAAAGATGATAACCTCATTCCCACAGTATGTGGCTTCCTCTGTATCCATGGCAAGCTGACACTGCTTGTTGGCAGAGTAAAACATTCCTGGTTTCTCCTTTATATCATACAAATTAGTGGCACTTCCAGCAGGAGCGTCATTTAAACAGTGGCCCTTAGATCTGTAACAAAGAAACAGTGTACCATACAAATTAGTGGCACTTGCAGCAGGAGCATCATTTAAACAGCTGCCCTTAGATCTATAACAAAGAAACAATATTTTGTTGGTGCAGGGATTTTTCCTACCTCTTTTCAAATGGGGCCTGGGACCCTGTTAATTGGGGAAAATTATGACGCAAACTCCAGAATTGGGAAAAAAGTCCAAAATCTGAATAAAGTAAAAACATTGCTTTATAACATCTAGGTTTTTAACAAAAATGTTTCTTTTCTGTTAAAAAGTCAAGAATGACAAGAATGCATAAGCCTGAACCAAAAACTGACATATTAAAAACAGTTTTCATAAAGAGTTTGGAAAAAGTTAGCTAAATTTACATTTGTAGCCAACTGTGCTGACATAATACTTAAAGAGAAAAATGTCCTGGAATTTTTTTGGAAATAATTACAACTGAATTGCAAACATCACTTTGTAAGATTTTACTTTCCCTCCCACACTTTTGTTCTGGATTCTTTATAAGTTAAAGAACCTTAGTGAGCAAGCTCACAATACCCCACACGTTCCCATTACATCAAGGTGGTATTTTGTATTTAAATTGGTACATTGAAGTTTTATGAAAATCCATGAAGAAATGAAAGCATTATCCAGGCAACAACATTGAATATCCATGTACATGAAAGTTGACTACCCCCCTCCCAAAAATATGGTCTCCCTTGACGAAATTCATTGAAAAAAAATCCCATCCATGCACCTACTATAAGTAACACTTTCCCAAAGTTTCATGAAAATCCATGAAGAAATGAAAGCGCTATCCAGGCGACAACATTGAATATACATGTACATGAAAGTTGACTAAGTCCCCCTCCCAAAAATATGGTCCCCCTTGACAAAATTCTCTGAAAATCAATCCCATCCAAGCACCTACTATAAGTAGTAATTTCCCAAAGTTTCATGAAAATTCATGAAGAAATGAAAGTGCTATCTAGGGGACAACATTGAATATACATGTAGATGAAAGTTGACTAAGTCCCCCTCCAAAAAATATGGTCCCCCTTGATGAAATTCAATGAAAACCAATCCCATCCATGCACCTAGTATAAGTAACTATTTCCCAAAGTTTCATGCTAGTCATTAATAATAGCAAACAGGGGGTGGCCACTTCTCCTTTGTGAACCCAAGTACCAGAATACTGGGACTATTATAAATCATTGCATCTTTTCCTTAGAGCCCAATGTAAACTGAGTCTGGCAATTCTGGCCATTTTGAATTTCCCAAAAGTGCTTTTAGAAGAGCACTAGGCTTTATTGATGCAAGGAAAGAGTTTGCCATTATGCCCCCCAGATAAAATAAATAAAAATAAATAATGCAAGAATGCTGTGAAACACTTCACAAATAATGAATAAAATCTATCACAGAATTCAGAATTTAAATATCTTCTTATTTTTTTATTTTTTTTCTGTAACACTCTTCCCATTCATGCAAACAAAATAAAACAAGTGAGGACTGTGTCACAAAGCGATACCCCCAGCTTCGCTTTCAAGTCCAATTATCTCCCCTTAATGATATCTGTTGTCAATAAAAATCCTTCATGCACATCTACATATAAAATACTTCCTTTATGCTAAGTTTAATTAAATTTCATCAAGCGGTTTAGGAGGAGTTGCGATTACAAGGGATGTGGACAGACGGACAGACAGACAGACAGGGTGATTCCTATATACCCCCTAAACAAGTTTGCATGGGGTATAATTATGCAGGAGGATAGTCGTATTTATTATCTGAAAACCTGTATTTATTTTATATAACACAGATATACCTAACAAAGATACTGTTTTTTTACATTTGTTACATAATACATACGATATAAAATCCTCCAGTTCTTTGGCACTACATCTGGACCATTTCAGACCCCCTGCTCCACTCTTTGCCATTATAAATTTCCCATCTTGACAGGTATTTCCTTCTCCATCATGATTCATACCAAGACTACAATAGAACAGTAAAACCTAAAATCAAACTAGGTATCCATCTCTGTGGGCCCCAATGACCTTGAGGTCAAGGTCAAAGGTCATCCAACAATGGTATGCGACACATCGCCTTGATATTATCTAACCAAATACCAAATATCAAAAGCCTACCTCAAAAGATAAAAAAGTTATAGCTCAGACACGATTAGTTTCAACGGATGTATGCACAGACTGATCACTTAATAGTGGCAGTGCCCTAATGATGTAATCAACACTTTACAATACTTTTTTTTTAAAAGGATATTTTTTCATGGAGAGGTGCTCTAAACTTAATAATCAAAGAAATGAAATGATGCAGGGGAGTCGACGTAACTCTGGAAAACAGAAGGACTATATGGCTAAAGTATAACAGTTGTCAATGCTTCATCTCACAGTGTAGGAAAATTTAATTGCAGGACAGTCACAAAGAAAGTTTGTCTCAGAAATTGTGATAGAAGCCTTTGTTACTGTAACAGCAAACCAACAATTTTAATGGACAGCCTTTAGGAATATATCGAGGAATGCACTTCCCTCAAACTGTCACGCAAATGTTACCTGTGACCTATTTCATGAGCAATAGTAAGTCCAAGGTCAAGGCCTGTGTCCTCGGCAACAGAACATTTGCTACCTCGACTACATGTTTGACCTCTATAGGCCATACCAACATTGACGTCATCACCACCAGCTTCCAAGTCTGTTCTAAAAGTAGACAAAGTATGATCGTCAAATAATAAGTCATGGTAAATAGAAAATCAAATTTAAAAGAATTATGAACTTCTGATTGACAGGTAGATATCATGAACTTCTGATTGACAGGTAGATATCATGAACTTCTGATTGACAGGTAGATATCATGAACTTCTGATTGACAAGTAGATATCATGAACTTCTGATTGACAGGCAGATTGTTTTGTGCCCTTTTCAGAAATTGCTAATTTAATAAACAAACAGGTTGTGAACAAATAAACAGCCTTCTCTTCAAATGCTAAGAAAATTATAATATTATACAACTTTAATTTTGATCATTAAATTATTGTGCAAAAAAAACTAACAGCAACTAAATAAAGTAACATTTTAAGTCTAAGTATAGACACTTACTTGGTAATCAGTAAAACCTGGTCAGCATGTCTTGGATCGGAGTCATCCTCTGGATGAAATCGTTTTTGCCACTGACAAAAATTACTTAACAAGTTCTCAGAATTTTTAACGATGGACAGGCCTTCCTGGAAGAGAAAGACAGCATAAAGTATTGAGGAGCTTGTCAATAGATTTGCAAGAAATCTGGAAAGATAAATAAAGGTGGTTGGAAGAAGAGACAGTTTTTGGCCTCTGATGCAAGTCAATGTCTTAAGGTAGTGAATAAATGTCAGTAAGTTTTGGCTGCAGTGACTCGGCAACGTCAGTAAGTTTTGGCTGCAGTGACTCGGCAACGTCAGTAAGTTTTGGCTGCAGTGACTCGGCAACGTCAGTAAGTTTTGGCTGCAGTGACTCGGCAACAAATCAGAGCCATCCACCAGACTGTCATTTTAATGATTACCAGTGACTAATTAGAGATCCATATTTTTATA